>CM002532.2:8778998-8933819 GCA_000338895.3 Oryza meridionalis | reverse complement strand
TAATAGTACAAATGAATTTAGTGCTGTATATACATTAAGAATCATGATTATTTAGCTATTTAAAATTTAAACTATTTTGTAATAAGTTGTTAGAAAATAGGAGAAAAGGGGAGGGCATATGGAATACGTTGCACATATGTACGTACGTCGTAAGGTGGCATGTACTGCAGGGGAAGGAAAGGGTACAAATTCTGCAAGATAAATCAAATAGGCCCATACGTTGGATTGAGTATCTATTCCTTTAAAATCGATCGAAATAATGGGTCCACTGATTTAAGTAAAAATCAATGGTGAGATGTTTTTCTCTTTTCTAGGATTTTTTATAATTTATTAGAGCGCCACGTGACGACTTAGGAGCGTTTGTAGAGCACCACGTGGCAGTTTAAGAGCGTTTATAGGAAGTTTAATGGACTTTTAGTATATAACTAGGAAGGTAGCCTGCGCACATGCGCGGACAGCTTGAATTTTTATCGTCGAAGCTTACGTGTGGTTGATTATTTTTCTTGAAATATTCATTATCGTTGTTCTAAACCTGTTTTCGTCAATAATTTGTTTGGGATTAATTATTTCGTTGGTTACGAATTTCTTGTAATTATCCTTGCATCAAATAAATTCTAAACTTAAATTACTTGAAACCTTGCGATTTTGAATTTATAAGAATTGTGTCACACTATAATTGAGTTTGTTCCTATGTATCATTTGTAGTCTGCATATATTTTTTGGAATATTTTTGGCATATTTTATTTTTGGAGTTCCTAAACTTTAAGTAACATTATTTTCTTGTATACTACAGTTGTCTTTGTGGATTTAAGGATATATTAATTGAAGATATTTTGTATTAAAAAATATGGTAAATAGCAATGTTTTATCTAATTAAAAATAAACTTCTATTTACTCCTACTCCCACTTTTTTTATATGCTTTGCTATTTTCTATGAAGAAATGAATTAAAAATAAAATAAGAGCACAATTACAAAAATATAATTAGTATATATAGTTAAACATCATAGACTAAAGTACACTTTTTTTAGGTCAACTATTATTACATAGTATATTTTTATTGCATGAATTCTGTTTATTATTATTTGTGTTCCTTAATTAATCAGACTTAATCAGACTTAGTATATGGAATATCGCACATACCATATGTATTTAATAGACCAAACATGATGTCTACTCTCTCTATTCTTTTACTTATTTAGGGCACTAATCCAAGAACGCTCAACAGAGAATTTCCCAAACACACCCAGTGTTTGGTATAGATTGGTACCTCAATTCCTAAGGCCTCTATTTTCATATTTGAAAACTTTTGGGTGGAGCTTGAGGGATTTTTTGAGCTAGTGAATTCTTCATGGAGAAATCATGGTTGCTGAAATTATGAAGAAGAAAGGCAAGTTTAGCTACAGGATATTGCGACTTCATGATTTAAGCTGTAAAATACCGTACATGATCACTTTTGCAAGGAAATTACTCTCTAAACATGGTTATTTGTTAGTGGACACCGCGCCCATTAAAATATTAATTTTCGGTTGAATAGGAGAGTAAATGGCGTGAAAGGTCAAAAATACCCCTGACCTCACTTGTCAAATTCTTCTTCCTCCTTAATTCCCTTTTTCTCCCAATCCCACACCATCATTGACGACGACATCCTAACCATGGGCTTCTAGAATAACGACCGCGTCGGGTTGGCGACTCTGGAGTCGACAGGATGTGTGGCACGTTGAGGATGTTAGTGATATGCCATAGAGGCAATCATAGAGATGATTGTATCACATACTATGTTTACATATTTATCCGGCATTGATCCTTGAAATAGATAACTCCTTATTGGTTAATGAATATGTGATTCTTTCATGAGACTCTTTATGTTGTTTGTTACTATTTCTAAAGGATCCCTGATCAAATATCATATGTGGAACAAATATGTTTATATGATTAGCACATGTATTAATTGATGATCATGTCTCATGGATCATCGTATAGAGATACCAAATTAATAATGTGGACACATGTTAGTGAACATGTTGTTGGATAGACCCAACATGAGACACTGCAAGAGCCATATGTGTTGTGTCATCAGTGATCTTATTTAGTGTTGGTGTTGAATCCTTAGACCTGAGATTATCATGGTTCTCAACATGTGTAGTAGCTTACTTAGGGACTGCTAAATGCTACTCCGTAATTGGGTAGTTATAAAAGTAGTTTTCGGGTATGCTATGAAACATGTAGTGGGATATGAATAATCAAGATGGGATTTGCACTTCCTATGGAGAGATATCTCTGGGCCCTCGATGTTGTAGATTATGGAAGTGCATGGCCATGCCAAAGGTGATTGAGGAGTCAATCATAAGTTATTTAATCTATCAACAGGTTCGAGTGAATGATTGAGCTATTAGAGGTTGGCACATATCTAGCCTTGAGCTTAATCGATATCGTGAGGCAAAGGGGTTCATACCAGTATACACTAGAGGTTCAGCCGATATGATCTTTATGTATGCCCGGTGGGTCAATACATTCTGCTAGGATCCGCTGTTGACGCGTGGACCGAAAAGGGGTTTTCGGGTTACAGCCGAGTATATATGAACCAACAGGGTCGCACGCTTAATGGGCCGGAATAAGGGGATTGGATAGAGATCCAATATGAGCTTAATTCGGATAGGGATCCGAATAGGAGTCCTACGGGCCTTGGAGGCCCGAGTGATGGATCCTATATATTCGTGAGGGGTGTGACCTGCGGAGGCATTGCATCACGTGAGAAACCCTAGCCGTCACTTCCCTCTCCGAGCAAAACCCTAGCCGCACGCTGGTGCTAGCACATCTGCGCGTGGCGTTCCGTCCCTATACATGTGGATACCGGTAGAGGCGCCGCTGTTTTGCGGTGCTGATCGGCGTGGGAGTACGGCGAGGAGAACGCACGAGGAGGACAAGGTCGAGCCGGTGCAATCGACTACTTCCTCTACATCGACGCGTGCTACTTCGCGAGAGTTCCTTCGACTTCTCAGCGTCTTCTTCCGCTGCATAGCGCGTCGAGTGGTAACGATCTATGATCAAATACTTGCATGTTTCCTGGTTTACACGATAGAAAATTTTGATTTCCGCTATTGTAGCCTACGCGTATCCCAACAGTGGTATCAGAGCCGCCTTGTATAGTTTATGATCTAGATCATTGCATATAATTGATATGCGGATGTAGTAGAGGAGATCTATTATGTTGTATATGAGTTCTTAGGTGATCGGAACATGAGATGAACCGATAGCTGCATGGGTTGATGAGATCAATCGGTATGTGTGTTGGTGACTTCACTGGAATGTCTAGTACTCACCAAGGCTGAGCGCGATTGTGTTCATCGGATAGTCCGATGTCCACTGGAACCGCACGCCAATGAGAAAAACGAGCCAATGAGATTGACTCGGTTTCGGCATAATTTGATTACATCGTTAAGGTTTTCACATGGCGGGACCGCCGTGTGCGTTGCCCCTTAGATTTCGCTTGGGGTTTTTATATCTATCTTACTTTATTGCTGTTATATATTTGATATGACATAGTAGGATAGATTCCCTCAGAAAAATTAAGTGTAATTTATGCTCTTCCAATAATTGCACCTATTACGGTTGTGATCATAAGTGATGGGTTTGCCATAGCAAAGTGTCACTTTTTATCATGATAAAATAGGATAGATGTCAGACATCTATATGCGGAGATTATTCGTTTACTTGACAAGGTTATCAAAACAGTTTTGGACCTTGGGGCATAGGTTGGGTTAGACATGGAGATGTCACCCCAACAGCACAAGAGTCACATATGATGTGATTAGCAAGGTGTTGCTTACCTATTTTGATAATTGTCTAGCTGTGATGCCAAAGCTCACTAGACACTAATAAAATGAGGATCTTGACTCACTATGTTACTAGAGGGAATTTTGTTTCACAATGCATAGTGGGAGTATCTTTTGTTAAATTGTTTAATGAAAGGTTATATGTAAACATGGTGCTGATTTTACATACATATATTTCTATTGTAGAACATGGCAGCTCCTGCACCATCCAATTTTAACTTGCGGTCTATTCTTGAGAAAGAGAAGTTGACTGGAACAAACTTCATGGATTGGTATCGCAACCTGAGAATTGTTCTCAGGCAAGAGCACAAAGAATTTGTGCTTACACAGCCTTTTCCAGCTGACTTGCCCAACAATGCTCCTGCTGCTCAACGTAGGGAGCATGAAAGGCGATGCAATGAATACCTTGATATAAGCTATCTCATGCTTGCTACTATGTCCCCTAAGCTTCAAAGGCAATATGAGGCATTGGATGCTCATACAATAATCACGGGACTACGTAACATGTTTGAGGACCAAGTAAGAGCTGAGAGGTTTAATACCTCAAAGTCCTTGTTTGCGTGCAGGCTTGCAGAAGGTAATCCAGTGAGCCCACATGTGATCAAAATGATTGGTTACACTAAGAGTCTGGATAAGCTTAGCTTTCCCCTTAGCCGAGAGTTGGCTACTGATTTGATTCTCCAGTCGCTCCCTCCCAGTTTTGAGCCGTTCATAATGAATTTCAACATGTACAACCTGAACAGGACCTTGGTAGAATTGCATGGGATGCTAAAGACTGCGGAGGAAAGCATTAAGAAAAACTCCAACCATGTGATGGTTATGCATAAGCGCAAGCCCAACAACAAGAAGAGTGGCCAAAAGAGAAAGCTAAACTCTGATGAGATCACGAGTACTAGCAACTCTAAGACCAAGGTTCAAAAGACAGGGCCCGCTAAGGATGCAGAGTGCTTCTTTTGCAAGGAGACAGGTCATTGGAAAAGAAACTGTAAGAAATACCTAGAGCAGCTCAAGCAGAAGCAGCAGGATGGAAAGAGTTAAACCTCAGGTATTAATGTTATAGAAATTAATCTTGCTACTTCCTCTTCTGATTCTTGGGTATTTGATACCGGGTCAGTTACTCACATATGCAAATCGTTGCAGGGGCTGAAAGAAGTAGGAGCTTAGCAAGAGGCGAAGTGGACATTCGCGTGGGCAATGGAGCAAGAGTTGCTGCTGTTGCGGTCGGCACTATGCCATTATCTTTACCATCAGGATTAGTTTTGGAGTTAAATAATTGTTATTGCATTCCAGCTTTGTGTAAGAACATTATCTCTGCTTTTTGTTTGCAAGCAAAGGGTTATGGTTTTAGATCTGTAGACAATGGTTGTTCAGTCTATTATAATGACATTTTCTATTTCCATGCACCCATGATGAATGGCTTATACATTGTGAATCTTGATGGATGTTCAGTCTATAACATTAATGCAAAAAGGCATCGTCCTAATGATTTAAATCCCACTTTTATTTGGCATTGTCGCTTGGGTCATATAAATGAGAAACACATGGAGAAGCTTCATAGAGATGGACTTCTACACTCATTTGATTTTGAATCATTTGAGACATGTGAATCTTGTTTACTTGGCAAAATGACAAAGGGACCTTTCACGGGTCAAAGTGGAAGGGCAAGTGAACTATTGGGACTAGTACATACTGATGTATGTGGATCAATGAGCTCAACTACCAGAGGTGGTTTTGGGTTCTTTATTACCTTTATCAATGACTTTAGTAGATATGGTTATGTCTACTTAATAAGGCATAAGTCTGAGTCCTTTGAAAAGTTCAAGGAATTTCAGAATGAGGTACAAAATCATTTGGGCAAGACAATCAAGTATCTACGATCTGATCGTGGTGGAGAGTACTTGAGCCTTGAATTTGGCAATCATCTAAAGGAGTGTGGAATTGTTCCACAACTCACTCCACCAGGAACGCCTCAGTGGAATGGGGTGTCTGAACGGAGGAATGATGAGCCAAACTGATGAGCCAATGATGAGCCAAACTGATTTGCCGCTAAGCTTTTGGGGTTACACTCTAGAGACAGCTGCGTTCACACTAAACAGGGTTCCATCAAAATCAGGGGATAAGATACCATATGAGATATGGACAGGGAAGCGTCCCAGTTTGTCTTTCCTAAAGATTTGGGCTGTGAGGTCTATGTAAAACGTTTGCAATCGGACAAACTCACACCTAAATCAGATAAATGCTTCTTTGTGGGGTATCCTAAGGAAACGAAAGGATATTATTTTTATAATCGGGAAGAGGGCAAAGTGTTTGTCGCCCGACACGGTGTTTTCTAGGAAAAAGAGTTTATTTCAAGAAAGGATAGTGGGAGCATGGTGCGACTTGAAGAAATTCAGGAAACACTGGAAAACGCTTCAACGTCCACACAACCACAAGTCGAGCAAGATGTTGTTCAACACGTTGAACAAGTTGTTGTTGAACCAGTTGTGGAAGTACTGGCTTCACAAAGGTCCGAAAGGATACGGCATACACCTGCGAGGTATGCGTTGTTAACTACAGGACAACGTGATATATTGTTGTTAGACAACGATGAACCTACTACCTATGAGTAAGCAATGGTGGGACCAGACTCTGAGAAATGGCTTGGAGCCATGAAATCCGAAATAGAATCTGTGCATGTCAATCAAGTTTGGAACTTGGTTGATCCACCTGATGGTGTAAAAGCCATTGAGTACAAATGGGTCTTTAAGAAAAAGACAGATGTAGATGGAAATGTTCACATCTACAAGGCACGATTGGTGGCGAAAGGTTTCACACAAATTCAAGGTGTTGATTATGATGAAACTTTCTCGCCAGTCGCCATGCTAAAATCTATTCGGATTGTTTTAGCGATTGTTGCCTATTTCGATTATGAGATATGGCAAATTGATGTCAAAACAGCTTTCCTCAATGGAAATCTCGATGAGGATGTGTACATGACACAACCCAAGGGTTTTGTTGATCCACAATCAGCTAAAAAGATATGCAAATTGCAGAAATCCATTTATGGGTTGAAGCAAGCATCTCGGAGTTGGAATATTCGTTTTGACAAAGTAGGCGTTGGGCTTTGTCAAAAATGAAGAAGAGCCTTGTGTATACAAGAAGATTAGTGGGAGCGCACTGGTGTTTCTAATCCTATATGTAGATGACATATTATTGATTGGGAATGATATTCCTATGCTTGAATCCGTTAAGACATCGTTGAAAAATAGTTTTTCAATGAAGGACTTAGGGGAAGCAGCATATATTCTGGGCATAAGGATCTATAGAGATAGATCAAAGAGGCTAATTGGATTAAGCCAGAGTACATACATTGACAAGGTGTTGAAGAGGTTCAACATGCAAGATTCTAAGAATTAGTGTCACATCGCATTAATCTTGGCAAGAATCAGTGTCCTCAAACGACTGATGAGCGAAACAAGATGAGTGTGATTCCATATGCCTCGGCAATCGGATCCATCATGTATGCTATGCTATGTACACGTCCAGATTTTTCATATGCACTTAGTGCAACAAGCCGATACCAATCAGATCCAGGTGAGAGTCACTGGATAGCTGTAAAGAATATCCTGAAGTACTTGAGAAGAACTAAGGATATGTTCCTAGTCTATGGAGAACAGGAAGAGCTCGTTGTAAATGGTTACACCGATGCAAGCTTCCAAACCGACAAAGATGATTTTAGATCACAGTTTGGATTTGTGTTCTGCCTGAATGGAGGCGTTGTGAGTTGGAAGAGTTCCAAGCAAGATACAGTGGCTGATTCTACAACAGAAGCCGAATACATTGCCGCTTCTGAAACAGCAAAGGATGCTGTTTGGATAATGAAATTTGTTTCTCAACTAGCTGTGATGACTAGTGCTTCTAGCCCTTTGGACCTCTAGTGCGATAAGGTGCCATTGCGCAAGCCAAGGAGCCTAGATCACATCAAAAGTACAAACACATTTTACGGCGGTATCAACTCATTCGCGAGATAGTGGGTAGAGGAGATGTGAAGATATGCAAAATACATACGGATTTGAATGTTGCAGATCCGTTAACAAAGCCACTCCCTCAGCCTAAGCATGAGGCACATACTAGGACAATGGGTGTAAGATACATTCATGATTGACTCTAGTGCAAGTGGGAGACTGTTAGTGATATGCCCTAGAGGCAATCAGAGAGATGATTGTATCACATAATATGTTTACATATTTATCCGACATTGTTCATTGAAATAGATAACTCCTTATTGGTTAATGAATATGTGATTCTTTCATGAGACTCTTTATGTTGTTTGTTACTATTTCTAAAGGATACCTGATCAAATATCCTATGTGGAACAAATATGTTTATATGATCAGCACATGTATTAATTGATGATCATGTCTCATGGATCATGGTATAGAGATACCAAATTAATAATGTGGACACATGTTAGTGAACATGTTGTTGGATAGACCTAACATGAGACACTGCAAGAGCTATATGTGTTGTGTCATCAGTGATCTCATTTAGTGTTGGTGTTGAATCGTTAGACCTGAGATTATCATGATTCTCAACATGTGTAGCAGCTTACTTAGGGACTGCTAAATGCTACTCCGTAATTGGGCAGTTATAAAAGTAGTTTTCGGGTATGCTATGAAACATGTAGTGGGATATGAATAATCAAGATGGGATTTGCCCTTACTATGGAGAGATATCTCTGGGCCCCTCGATGTTGTAGATTTTGGAAGTGCATGGCCATGCCAATGGTGATTGAGGAATCAATCACAAGTTATATAATCTATCAACAGGTTCGAGTGAATGATTGAGCTATTAGAGGATGGCATATATCTAGCCTTGAGCTTAATCGATATCATGAGGCAAAGGGGTTCATACAAGTATACACTAGAGATTCAGCCGATATGATCTTTATGTATGCCCGGTGGGTCAATACGTTCTGCTAGGGGCCGCTGTTGACGCGTGGACCGAAAAGGAGTTTTCGGGTTACAGCCGAGTATATATGAACCTACAGGATCGCACGCTTAATCGGCCGGAATAAGGGGATTGGGTAGAGATCCAATATGAGTTTAATTCGGATAGGGATTCGAATAGGAGTCCTACGGGCCTTGGAGGCCCGAGTGATGGATCCTATATATTCGTGAGGGGTGTGACCGGTGGAGGCATTGCATCACGTGAGAAACCCTAGCCGTCACTTCCCTCTCCGAGCAAAACCCTAGCCGCACGCGGGTGCTAGCAGATCTACGCGTGGCGTTCCGTCCCTATACGTGTGGATACCGGTAGAGGCACCGCTGTTTTGCGGTGCTGATCGGCGTGGGAGTACGGCGAGGAGAACGCACGAGGAGGACAAGGTCGAGCTGGTGCGATCGACTACTTCCTCTACATCAACGCGCGCTACTTCGCGAGAGTTCCTTCGACTTCTCAGTGTCTTCTTCCGCTGGACAGCGCGTCGAGTGGTAACGATCTATGATCTAATACTTGCATGGTTCCTGGTTTACGCGATAGAAAATTTTGATTTATGCTATCGTAGCCTACGCGTATCCCAACAGAGGAGGCGCGGCCCACCACTGGAAGAGGCGGCTGCTGCAATTGCAAGGGCGTTGGCAGTGGCGGCACCGGGTGGCACTTGTGGAGCAGCGGCGTTGGTGGTGGGAGCAAGGACGACGTTGTGGACAACGGAGGCGGTGGCGCAGCCGCGACACCATCATGTCCTTCATGTGTCGCCGCCGCACTATGTAGTCCTGCTCCGCTTTAGACGTTGTGCACCCTATCAACCCCCGCGAACTGGTGCCACTACTGCCAATGCCGACCCATGCACTACATGCCGCCGACGGTGCTCCCCGCATCCTCCTCCCGTGCCTCACTTGATCTACACCGTAACTGTTGTGGGCGTCATCGCACGGTGTCCCTACTCCGCCGCTGTCCTGACTGTCCCCGTTCCTTCGTCATCGTCGCGCACTCCACCCGCTGGTCGCGCCACTGATCGTGGCTTGCAGTGCTCACCGGAGAAGAGAGAAAGGAGGGAGATAGAAGATGAGATAAGGAAGAAGATCTAGAGGATGAGGAAGACAAAGGATGGACAATTAGTGGAGTGAAGAGATTTAAAAGTAAAAATAGAATGGGACTTCTGAAAGCTGATCAGATCAAGCTTTGATCTACGTACCTTAAGTACAAACAGGTCTATCTTCTAAATGAAGATGTAACATATTTTCGTATATGGTTGCCATGCAAAGAAAGGGGTCTGTGCCCAAACCACATATTTTCCTATATAGCAAAATATGAGTAATATTGATCTCAATTTATTTGTTTAATTACAAATTAAATAACAGTTTTAAAAATTAAAAACTGGAGATTTTGTTCAGTACATGATCACTTTCATACGTACAGGAGGGAGGGAGCACTAGCAGCGACTGTGATGCCCGAGAAAACACAGGAGCACTAGCAGCCACGTTAGAATTGGAGATCACTTGTGCCTAGCTGGATAATCAACTAACTTCTCCAGATGAAGATAGAAGCAATCATAGGAAGTATGCCCAATAACTTTTGGTACTGACATTGTGAGTAATCAATAGGAGTAAATGTAGTGTCTAGGGAGCTAAGACGTGTATCCTCAGCGATTATATATATCTGTAAGAACCTCTGGCCATGGTAGGATGTGCACGTCATCCAATCAACTGGACTTGAATGGACTCAAATTGGGAGGGAAATTGCATGACAAATTGGTACAGTAGATTTTCCTGGTCGTTCTCCTCTCTCGACTTGCATTGTGCACAACCTGAACTTGGCCAGACAACTGAATAAAACCATCATAAAATTCTTCAATGGACTATTCTTGTTGTTTAATTAATAGCCACCTATACACTCATGAATATTTATTCCATAACAGGATCAACTGCATGTTCTCCATGCCTTAACCTTAGTTGCATCTGTTCGATCATCAGGAGGATCATCTGCGAGGTGACATGCTTGGCCAATTAACATTCGAAGCATACAAACCGAAAGTTCCCATTCTTGAAAATTTTTACCATTTAGCTTAATGTCCATGGAGAGCTAGCAGAGCTCAACCTCCAAGAAAAGGTTCGAATGTTTCCATCAAGAAATGCAGAGGAAAAATTGATAAGTTGAGTGGAGTGAAGCTTGGTTATTGATCTTGATGTAGTGTCTCTTGGATGAAGATGACTTTGTATTGAAAATTTTATGGAGCCTCTGATAAGTATATAGTATACTAGTATCATTGCCAGTTTAAATCCTATCTTACTATAAAGTTCATGCCCACTAATATCTAAAGCTTAACACGCAAATATGCTACATCACCCTCATTAGCAATAATTATATAGATTATTTTAAATCACATGCAAGTGTGCCACATCATCACCTACTAACAATTATTATCTATATTATTTTAAATATCAAGCAAACATGATATATCATTTACAATTTTTTTATATTTTAAAACTTAATATGAAAGCAATGTCAAATCATTATTCCACATCATTTTCATATTATTTAAACATATACATTCACCATTTCTAGAATGTACGACATGCATTCGACATGCATTCATCCAGACATCTCGTAGCAAAGCGTGGGGTATCAACTAGTTGATTCAAGGTGGGAATACGAACTGAAACGTCAGTTATAGACTAACAACGTCGGTTCACAGCGAACTGGCAGTGGTGACCCTTTTGGGGTAGTGATGTTTCCTAGGAGATATTTAACTATTTGCCACTCTTACAAGTAGCAATTAAGAATTTAGCACTGGACTCGCATGCTATACACACATGAGGATCCAAATGTCGAGTGGTAAATCCTTAATTGCCACATCTTAAAAGTGGCGAAAAGTTAAATGCCCCATTTTTAAACCCTAGTATTAATGCGGAAACTTAATTTGGTGGAGCCTCTAATTAGTTAAGATAACGAAAAAAATAGGAAATGCTCCTGAACTAAATATGCTGCATCATGTTAGAATAAGCGTTCACTACTTAAAAGATACCCATAGAGGTCGGCAATATAGGTACCGGAAGTGCTAAAATTGGCACCTATAGACCTTTTCCCACTCAGCGAGACACCTTTAAGCAACTATAAATGGTGGTTCAAAAGAAAAACCGGCCCCTATACTATAGAAGTTTTTTTTAAAAAAATAGAACCTTTAATATATTATAGGTGTCAGTTAATTAAAAAACGAAAAAAACAACATCTAAAATCGAGCCGAACCAAACGGTGACCTCCCGTCCTTATCATCTCCTCCTCCTCCTCATCTATCACGTCATTATCCTCTCATTTCTCCTCCACCGCACTCTCCTCTCTCTCTCTCGCTCTCGGTCCCTCTCTCTCTCTCCCTCGGCTCTCTACCCGGTGTCGGCGCGAGGAGGCAACGGCTTGCAGCGGCTGGAGGGGAGGCGGCAGCGGCAAGCGGAGACCTCCCCTCCGCCAAGTCAGGCTGGAAGGGAGGCGGCAGCGGTGGCATGCGACGGTGGGAGGGAGGCAGAGGCATCGACTAGTGGCGCTTCGCCAGATCCGATGGGAGGAGAGGCTGCGACAGCAGAGTGCTGCCGCGGGTGGGAGGTAGAGACAGCGACGGGCGGTGGCCTCCCCTTCGCTAGATCTGTTTTTTAGTGATTTTAGTGCTCTTAGTATTCTAGTGTTCCCATGTTCTTGGATGTTCTTGATTGGTTTGGGTGAAGGGGAGTTGCTCGATGCTTGAATTGAATCGAGCCGATGCATCGAGCTGGCTTTTTTTTATTCGTGGAACCTCAAAGTACCGGTTCTCTAGCACCTATTCTCTCTTCATATCAGTGCCGACTTCAAGGTGTTGGCTGAAAAATACTGCACCTTCGTGGGGTTCACAACAATGTCACTTTCTGTAGCATTGGTTGTATATACTAGCCCTAGTTTAGTACTTTTCGGTTACAGTTGGACTTGTAATTGTAATAGGTCGTAGGAGGTAGAGTTAGAGTCGGACTCTATAACACGGCAACCCTTTAAATAAAGAGCAAACATCACAATGCAACCATGACAACTATAATGTAGCGTAGACACGCATGGAGAGGATGACGGCAACGCCATGGACCTATAGCTTCTAGGTGCTATATTGATTGGGAGGAGCGCCCATAATCAAAGCCCTAGAGAATATGTTTCAGCTGAACCTCTCGTTAACAAATATTGTTTGTTCAGGTGTCTCCATCAGGCGTGTCTTGGGTGATCGATGACTAAAGTGATTGGGAATGTTAGTCGTTGTTCCGCTATATCGGCTAAATTTTATAACACATCATTCCATCTAGAGCAAACTAAATCCAAAACGAATGCACATCATATGATTCAATTGCCAAGGCAATTAGCAAAGCTTGGTGCAGTGTATGCCGAGTGAGGACAGAATGGTTGGAACACGTCACAGGAAACAACCATCCTACTGTACTCCTCTGATTCTGACTGTTCTATTCTTCCTCCAAGGCTCCACCATGACATTACAGCTTGTCTACCTTCCCTGAATAACCACTGTCGGAATTTCTATCTACCCGAAACCAAATACATAGTAGGCTGCATCATCAGTCAGTAGCTTGGAGCAATGAAGATCATTGTACACTTGTCAGTTCAACTCCAACTTTATTTTTTCCTCTTTAATTTGCATCGACTTTCCTGATGCCCCTCATGCCAAAACTCCAATGCATTCTCCGACCAGAACACATAATTTGTGTTTGCAGGAGTTAATATCTAAAGCCGAAGTAGAACGACAACATTGGTTGTTGTAATCTCAAAGAAGTTGACTGTGATATAACTTAGTGAGAGCCCCTGAACACGAAGGGACATAATAAGATAAATTGAGGCTTCAAACTTGCTATATGGATGATTAAGGTTTATCAAAAGAGAGAGCAATATAAGTACAAATTAAGTAGTTCAGCTTGTTAGTTTGTATTGTACGAGTAGTTTCTTTTCATAATTTCACCAAAAATCCAATCTTGAAATACCGACCATATACATGTCCTAAGATAGTATTTGTATATTCAGCCTGCTTCAACTCACCTAACGTACATTGTTTCGTTTTACATGATTTTTCATTCCTATTTTGTGAGCTTATATCGGAGAAATATAATAATCTCTTGTAAAAAAACAATTTAATTCTAAAATGAGGAATATGATCATGGCACCAGTACAAAACCTTCCATCTGTGACGGCCTCTAACATATCTGGAATTAGCGTACCGTCACAAGGAAGTCATCTCAATCGGGCCAAAAAAGTGCCCTATTAAAATTGGTCGCACAGACATATTAGATGGACGTAAAACAAAGGCCTGTCATGGATGACACCTATCCGTGACAGGCCATAACTTAGACTCGATTGAGATAACATTCCATATCTCAATCGGCCCTCAATTTGGCACCCGCCACGGATGAACATCATTTGTGACGGGCACCAACTTGGAGCCTGATTGAGATAACAACTAGGATTGTCACAGATAACTCATCCATGACGTTCTCTATACTAATGCTCGATTGAGATCACTTAATCTCTATCGAATTTTAACTAATGCCCGTCACCGATGAGTATTTTTCTATTTTTCATATGACATGCTTATATTTGTGAGTTGACTTGTAGCAAAATAATTAACTACAGTATAATAATTCATTTTATTAGTCAATAATTTTTCAGGTAGTAAATGATTTCAAATAGAAAAATTGTCAATAACAAAGTTGTATAACTTATCAAGATTTACAACTTTTATTTTGGTTATTTTTTATATAACTTTTTTGAACAGTTTGAATTTGAATTTAAAAATATAACAACTTCAAACAATATTTTGAAATACTAAATGATTTCAAATGGAAAAATTGTCAACTACAAAGTTCTATATCTTATCACGATTTACAACTTTCATTTTGGTCAATTTTCTGTATAACTTTTTTTTGAATAGTTTGAGTTTGAACTTGAAAATATGACAACTTCAAAACAACATTTCAAATATTAAATGATTTCAACTAAAAAAGTTATCAACAACAAAGTTGTATAACTCATAAAGATCTATAACTATTATTTTGATCATTTTCTATATAACATTTTTTTGAACAGTTTGAATTTGAATTTGAAAATATGACGACTTCAAACAACATTTTTAAATACTAAATGGTTTCAAATTTACATATCTATGTTATAGTTTATAAAACCAGATGAGAGATATGTGAATTTTATGAACAATGTTACTATCACTTTATCGGATGAAGAAATGACCAAAATAAAAGTTATAGATCTTGATGAGTTATACAATTTTGTTGTTGATGACTCTCAGTTGAAATCATTTAGTATTTCCAAATGTTGTTTGAAGTTGTCATATTTTTAAATTCAAATTCAAATTATTAAAAAAAATATTATATAGAAAAATGATAAAAATAAAAGTTATATATCTTGATAAGCTATACAATTTTGTTGTTGACAATTTTTCCATTTGAAGTCATTTACTACCAAAAAATTATTTGAATTTCTTATATTTTAAAATTTAAATTTTATATAGTTCAATCAAACTCGGATGGAGAAATGACCAAAATAAAATTGGTAGATTTCAATGAGTTCTACAACTTTGTTTTTGGCAACTTTTTCATATGAGTTAATTCGGTATCATAAAATTCAATTTGAAATTCATTTTTATCTAGAAGTCTGATTTGCCTCCTCTTCCCTCTCCACCACTTCAAAATTTTAGCAACCTTATCTTCTCTTCTCACTCAGTCCTCTCTCTCTCCACCTTATCTTCTCTTCTCACTCAATCCTGTCTCTCTCTCTCTCTGTTTGGGCGAAGAGTGGGCGGCGAGCCAGCGACGCGGGCGGCGCCTCAGTGACTTCAGGCGGTGGCGCCACTGCCATATTCTCCTCACCGCAGCCGCCGCTGCCAACGAGGAGGTGACCAGCTCCATCCCCCCCCTCCCCCGATGTCGATGACAACAAGGAGGAGGCGGCATCAGCAGTTGAGTGGGCAGCGGCGGCTGTTCTGGCCATATATTTTATATTTGGCTTGTCCTGACGATCCTACTGTAATAGATGGGTTCCATTGGTTTTCTGAAAGTTCACTGCTATACTTTTTTCGTAATTTTCTCATTTCTTACTTCTACTGAAATGAGAAAATTTAATTCTAGCAGCATACATGACGGTTAAGCTGATTTCTCTCCCATATTTGCTACAGGACATCCAAAAAACGTGTAATTAGCTATGAGACACCGTAAAAACGCGTATTTGCTGTAGAACATCGCAAAAAAAGGATATTAGCTCCTGGACACCCGCTGCATTAATTTATTATTTTTGGAGGAATAGGAGAGAGAAACGGTTGTATAAGTACGGTTCTACCCTTTGAATTATTTTTGTTTATTCTTCCTTATTCTTCTCTCTCTCATTCTTTCTCTCTTTCTCTCTCTGCTATTTCTTCAAGTGAGCCCGAGGGACAGGGAGAGCGCTGCTGATGGCGTGGGCCGGTGTAGCGCCTCGGCTGTGGCGGCGCTGCACGGTCATGCGGGAGGTGGTGCCAGAGCTAGAGGGCAGATTGTGCCGGCGCAGTTGGGCGGCATCGGCGCGCAGGCAAGGGCGGCCGAGCTCGGCGGAGCGACCACGCCAGGAGCGCGGCTGCTCCAGGCCGACTTCAGGAGGCTGGACCGGATGGCGCCGGCGCCGGCGCGGCGAGGCTCAAGCCGTCGTTGCGGGCGCTCTTCTCATGTGGGATCTTCAGCACCAGCGCACACCCAGCACTCAGCCCAACGGCGACGCCCAACAACAATGTTGTAGCGGGGATGAGTGGGTCTAAGGGCGGATCGAGCACGCCATCGGGTTGGTTGTGGAGGCGGCGTCTTCGCTGGTTGTGGAGGCGGCGGCAGAGGTGACGGCGGATGCAGCAGCGGGCGGTGGCTTCGATGATGGTCGACGAGCCCGACGGCTGCGGTGACGGAGGCAGTGGCAAGCAGCGCAAGGAAGTGGGCAGCGGTGATAGTTTCGATGACGATCAGCGAGCCGGCGGCAGTGGCTTCGATGGCGACGGTTGGCGAGTGGCGCTGGGAAGCGGCTGCCAGCAATGGGGGTTAGATAGGGCTAAGGGCAATTTTGTCTTTTTGAAATTTCTCTCTCCTCTTTTTGAGAAGAAATGATAAAATATTGTCTCGGGTGTCCTATAGCAAATTACACAAATTTTGTGGTGTCCATCAGCAGCGACACGATTTTACAGTGTCTCCCAGCTAATTACATAATTTTTGGATGTCCTAGGGCAAATTTTGCCTTGAAAAAAATAGGCCAAATTTGTAGTCTAGCATTTTGGAAGACACAACCCTCCACAACAATTTGTGTGTGCATGCTTTAGGGGTGTTTTTGCCTCAATATCATATACTATTAATACCAAGGTGCAGGTATCATATTCGAAAAACATAAAAGTACAAAAGCAGCAATCCAAGAATTTTCCTTTGGTAAACATGGCATTTAAAAACCACATCCTAGCGCATAAGCAGGTGAGGTTTCTACATTCAAATTTAAATTCCATTAATTGACACAAAAAAAGTTCAGCTGCTTCCAGTATTTTCAGTTAGAAATATTTCCACCCAAATAGCATGAGTTGTCCCAAATATCACCGATATATGAAAAATACCTGGTAATTGATAACAAATAGCATGAGTTGTCCACTCTTAGGGAAGTACTGGAAGCTGAATGTAAGAATCTTACAAATCAGTTGAATCTAGATTCAGATCTGGGATAATTTGGATGGTCAGTCTTGAGCAATTTTATGGTTGTTGAGAAGGTACCATGAGGTTAAAAAAAAATTTAGTATCTCATAGTATCTAGATATTAAGAGATACCAAATTTGTGATAGAAAAAGTCGTATCTGATAGTATTTTCTCATAGTATTTTCTCAAGGACTTTAAAATTCCTCGGCAGTCTTAGCTATGATTTTCCTACTGATGGGGCCCTTACTCTAAACCGTGTACTTTGTTCACATATAATTCGCTGTCATGGAAACTTAACTTGCCCTGACAGCCAAAAATCGTCAGGAAAATGCATAATCACGTAAGGAAAATACATCCTGACGAACACTGTCAGAAAAATTCCATCAGAACTGACCTATCGGCTGGAGCGGAGCTAGAACGAAATAGAGTGGAGTGCCACTTACTTAATTTACTCTACTTTATATCGAGTTTAAACTGATGCGGGTGCCTAAATATGTATTGAGGGTGATGCATACATGATGAAAATAGATAAGTTATAGCTATAAAATTTTCTTGATCGGGTTCGTGGGCACCCTCGTCAATACCCTAGCTCAGCTCCTGCCTATCGGCAAAATTTTAATTTGCGTAATGTGTCACCGTCATTGGTATGTTCACTGCAAACCATTGGTGTATTTAGTTCGATAAGCCTAGTATGATCTTTGCTTTGAGTTCTCAATCGCCACAATATTTGGGGCTCAAATGTTTACTTCACTATCCTTCATCACTGTGTGCCCCGTTGCATCACCTGTGTGTCAATTTTGTGTTTGGATGAATATTGTACAGTAGATATACATGATTGGTTTGAATGAGAAAGCATGTCGTACACTAGTAGTTACGTTGGTTTAATTGTGTCGATTTTGTGCAACATTTACATCCATCCAATGGAACCAACAGCATCCACGCGAGTTTGAACTGAAAAGCGTCGAGTTATCCCGTTTGAATCTTCTAAAGATGAAATTAAAAGCAAATACGTAAAACGAGATAACCATTTAACGCATGACTTAAAAAATGGATTTGTCTAATATTTTAAAATAACTTCTATATAGAATATTTTCAGATAAAATACACCCGTTTAGCAGTTTGAGGCTAAATGGGGCCTTAGACAAATATTTTCAGATAAAATACACCTTTATACACCATTTATATTTTCAGATAAAATACACCGTTTATAAAATATACGTTAACGGAAATGAGGAAAAATATGTATCTTTATGAAGTCAGAATGGGGCCTTAGACAAAGAACTAGATAGCGGACTAATTTTTCATTATGGACTTTTCTGAGGCATAAGATCAGCACTATGTCTTAATTTAATTAGCCAGCTCGACTTAATTTTAAATTGTCAGTTTGAATTAACTGAAACGTCTCTCAACTTTTCATTTTTAGGAATGAAGCATTTCTTGCTTTGCACCGTGGGAGATTGAATTGGACCAGAGTAGTTCAGTTTTCAGAATAGTGGATTGGATTGAAAGCAGTATGCTAGCTAGATTTAACTTTGCACGCTCTATGTACATCGTGCAGCACGACTGTTTCCCCCATTTGCTAAAATAGTACAATTCTGGCAAATAATTCAAAAGCCAGCAAGCAACTGATTAACTAATTAAGGTTTATCAAAGGAGACGCTGAAGAAGCAACGCTAGGAAAAATGGAGCCCAGAGATGACAAATTTTATCAGACAAGGAGACTGATGCTGAGTAGAAGAGTACAACAGATTATTCGTAGAGGAAGCACGGGACAAGATGCCATAGTCAAGTGTAGTTTACTTGCTTTTTTTTTTTAAGGAATAAGCAGGAGACTGCTATTTCTTTGAATATAGAGGTTAAAGAAAATACAACCTCTAAAGGTAAGAAAAAAACATACAAAGTAATAAAGGCCTATATTCAGTTAGGCAAAAACTCCCGAAACCTCCTTGCACATGCTATAGCCTATGTTTTTATCTCCTCTTTTATTTCATCAGGCTAGGTAACACGGTCTATATGAGCCCAAAAACACGTTGGTTCATTTCCTTCCAAATTTCTCAGGCGAAAAGTAGGATTAGGACTCACAGTTCTTTCTTGGACGCTTCCTTTATGTTGGCTAGTCTTTCCCACCCGTCTTGAACGCTGTGACATGGGTCCCATTGGTTCGGATTCAGTTTGTTTGAGAAACTGTCAGTGCTTCCTCTGCAGCAAGCTTCTTGGACAAATCATTGATGCAGAACGAAGCAAGACACGAGTTCAACTTTCCAATAGGTGACCCTCTTCTGTTTTGCTGATTACTCCCAAGCCAATACCATTGGGTTTATAGAAGAACAAAAGAATTAGTGATCTCCAAAAGTAGTTTTCATATGTACAGAAAGGTGTTGAAGAAACTAGAATCATGGGAATGTATATGTGATGCTCCTTTTATTTTTCCTACAATGATGTGGCTATATATTCGGTATGGATGTGGACAGGGCTGACAAACAATGGAACCATCCATGTAGCCTGCAACTTTGGCACTAACTATAATTAATGCTAATTACTTTTCTTATCTCTTATGAAGACATATCACACGAATTATTTGTAGCATTTGGTTAATTATTCTCTAGCTATACACACATATTCTCATTTATACCTAGAACTTTATACTATGCCATCCCTAATTATTTGTAGTCTTTGATCTCTTATGAAGCCACACTGTGTAAAGCAGATGAACTTATACTGTTTAGTAACAAAGTAAATCCATTTCACACTTTATATTTACTAAAAGTCCATGAAACTTCCTACAAACGCTCCTACGCTGCCATGTGGCACTTCTACAAATACTCATAAACCGCCATGTATCATTCTACAATCCCACCGTCAATTTTCACTTAAATTGGTAGACCCATTATTTTAGACCGTTAGATTATATCCACTGGGTTGTACTTCCTATCGGTACTGTTCGTTTGAAAAAAAAAAACAACTAACGTACGTATACGATGAAAAAAAGCTATCAAGACAAAAAAAAAACATTGAGATATACCGTTCACTTGAAAAAAAAAGGAACATGCACATCTATGCTGTAAGCACGATAAAAAAAAACTATAAAACCCTAAAAGTAAATATAAGTACGGTGCTAAAACCATCGGAAACAAAATAGATGGCCTTTTTAAATTAGGATTTTCTATACTATAACAATAAAATTCAAATATAGTCACGACGCTTCTACAAGCCCTCTTACTATTTGAATGGTATTTTTAGGCAATTATTCCTTAATCAATTATCATATACATTTTTTCTTTGCCAAATAGGTTTAATAACAAATTACTACAGCATTAAAAACAACATTAATATAACATATGCATTAAACTACTCATGATATATTTTATAATTTATACTTTCCTATAGCTAAGGAATTCTAATATGTCGGGCATCTGTCTATTATATATTAAAAGTCCATTAAACTTCCTAAAAACGCCTTCAAGCCACCACGTGGTACTCTGTAAACACTCCTATACCGCCACGTGGCACTGTCTAATCTCACCGTTGATTTTCATTTAATTGGTAGACAAACCATTAGATTATATCTATATCTATAGTTGATTTTCATTTAAATTGGTGGACCTATTACGAATCATTAGGTGTATATATAATATCTTCCCTATATAAAAGGGAAAATAAGTTCCGTCGGCAAAACAAAAAATCATATCATAAGTACAGTACAATGATTCGGAAAAAAAAAACAATAAAGCTTATGATCCGTTCGGCGGAAGAAAAAATATCTGTGTGATAAAGTAAAAAAAAGTACATAGTATAATCGGGAGAAAAATATAAAATATAATTTTCTACCATATAAGATAAAGAGAAAAACCATATGTACGTAGTTCTATCTATCTATCTTATACTTAAAAATCCATTAAATATCCTACAAACACTCCCAAACTGTGACATGGCACCATATAAATACTCTCAAGTCGCCACGTGGCACCCTAATAAAATAGATAAATCTTCATCGATTTTTATTTAAATCGGTGAACCCATTATCGTTATATCTATCTTACAAAACCAAAACCACACACGTCCCCCATACAGTCCACCACACCAGAGTGATCAATTAGTAGGCTACCTATTCCTTTCTGTTTTTTATCCCTGTCATACTTAAAACTAAAATTAACTTTATAGAAAATAATCTCAAAAATAGGTGTTAAAAGTCCATTAAACATCTTATAAATATTTTTAAATCGTTGTATGACATTGTTAAATTAGAGAAACATCCATCCATTGTTTTCCACTTAAATCGATACACACATTATTTTACATCATTATTGTATCTAATTTTTTTAATAAAAAACATCCCAAACCATCTTCCCTTTCTCTCCTTCCTCTCCTTACCTATGGGTATTTTGCTAAGCTGCTACTTGTCTCACTTAAATTAGAAAAAAAAACCTAATAAATCTGAGAAAAAAATAATACCCAACCATCGGTTTTTTTTACTTAAACATCAACACATTATATTAGATCATCAAATCAATCAATATTTTTCTAAAAAAAAGAAACATCTCAACCCTTCCTCCATCCCCATTCCCATGCAGTGTGCGATATTACTTTTCTCAGCTTTTTATATCTCTATCATAATTAAAATTAAAATTATTTTTATAAGCAAAGAAAAGACCACAAACGAATCTCCACCTATTAGGTCTAGCCAGCTATTATTTTTCTAAGCGAAAACCATAACTTAATGCCCATATTGACTATATTTAACTGCTAACAAAAAATTACATTATGAACCCACATCCATATTGAAGCCGCTTCTCAATAAAGGTAAAATTTACAACAGGACATCAAAAAAAAGTATAATTAGTTAAGAGACTACAAGAACGTATATCTGCTATGGGATAGCGCAAAAAACAGGTAATTAGCTGCTAGATACCCGTGGCATTATTTTATTATATCCAAAGGAAAAAGGGAAAGAAACAATCACGAAAGTATGATTTTGCCCCTTCCTGCCATGTGCGGCTCGCATATCGCTCTAACGCCGTGGTAGTCACGACACGGGCAGTGGAGGGTATGGCAGCGTGGTGTGCCACGACTCCGAGATCGACAACAATAGCCTGCGCTCTGCGATGCCCTGCTCGACATGAATCAAGAGGTGGTCCACGTTGTGCTCACCCCAAGTGTGGTGTGTGGCGGAGCATCAGCGCCAGCATAGCCCTCACACTGTAGAGGCAACAAGTGCGGAAATGACATGGAGCCAAAAGCCGAGGTGCACGGGCCTTACTTGACCCCCTCCCCCCCTCTCTAGAGAGCCACCTCACCGACGGCGGGTGCGGTTGCTGCGTCGAAGGTGTTTGCAAGCCAGACTTAGTAGGTAGGGGAAAAGTCATACTTTTGTTATTGTCTCTCTCTGCATTTCCTTTGGATATTATAAAATAATATCGCGGGCCTCTAGTAGCTAATTACCAATTTTTTCGGTGTGCCACAACAGATACGCGTTCTTACGGTGTCCCTCGGCCAATTACATGTTTTAATATCCTGTAGCAAATTTTACCCTAAAGAAAAGAAAATACTAAAATTGCACACTAAAAATCAAAATATCACAGCTCAATTTTTTATAAAACTGGTAGACCCATTACTTATATCCTGTTAGACATCTAACGACTTTCTATCAACTTCTTCTCAGCTTATATATAGGAGCTATTTACCCATACATTTTGATATTGATGCTTTTATCAATAAATGATCACTTCATGAGATAAATAAATAATCATAAAATGATCATAGCTTCTAAATTATATATATGATCTATGAAGTCACGTGTCCAGTTGAACAACATACTGATTGTACTGGGCACGTTGGTTGCACTAAGAAATCTTAAGAATGAAACAACTATGATATAGCCTCAGCAATATATAAGCCAATTACAGATAGGAATTAAAAGACCATATCTATTTTTTTGGGGTAAAACTTCCTACAGTACATCGTGAATTTGTGACATATAGCATAGAATAATCTAGAAACATGCAATTGTTACATGACACTCCAGTTTAGTGGTAATTTGCTAAGAAAATACTACGACATCTATTTTAATTTTTCTTACTTAATTGGAGCGAGATAATTTACAACTGATGTCTTTACCCCATGGCAGGTTGTAGGATCAACCCACATATATTTTCATTCTGACTTACAGAGATCAAAGCATTTCAAAAGATGCTTCATAAAGTGGATTTATCCAAAAAAATGGAGATAAAAAGAATTGAAAATAAAATGAAATTTATCTAATTTAAAATTTGTTTTTGTTGGGTTTATAACCCATTCTAAATAGAAATATTCAAACATTTTATCAAGACTAATAAAATGAATATATTTAAAATTTCAAACATAATCTAACAAAAATAATTGGACATTCATAGAGAACACATCTATTGTTTCGACACAAAATTTTCTCATGAATTAGAAATAACACGGTTTAAAGTAATTTTAGTTCAATTTATATGTTGCTAAGTAACCAGCGTTCAAAGCACGTCGAATTAGTTTAATTTTAGTTTACGATAAAGTGAAAGAATATTTTTGATAGAAAACCATCCACACATGGTTATTCGTAAAAAAAATTTACGCACATGCCCGCGCATATGCGCGGGCTACCTTCCTAGTTGTCATAAAACTTTCAGCAACAACTAGCGGGTTTTCATACACAACATCGACAGTGGTGATTTTATCCGAATGTACAGTTCCAAGCAGGCAAGCATGCTACCACTTGTACCATAGCCAACTCAAGTAAAACATTAGGATGCCTCGATAATCTTGTCATTTCCCGAGTACATTGGTTTTGATTGATCTTTTTTTGAGTGGTTTTTTATTGACCTTAATTTACTTTCGTTATTGATAAATGTCACTAGTACAGGACACCACAATCGTGCCGGTCTCATAGGTGCTGATTTGCTTAAAAAGCACATATGATATCTTTCCTATCCAGATGAGACCATTATATTGGGCAGGATCAAACTAAGAACCGACACTAATCTGGCTTCCTGCTGTGGTAACATAGTTGTACCATTCTTCAGTTGTTCATGCCATTCGATTTCGTTTGTTTCCTTGTTTTGGAGATATCTGTAATTGAGTAAGCAGACAGAGGAATTTGTGGGGTGGATAACAGACAATCAGAAATGGTAGGGCAAGTGTGGATTAGTGGATCCAACAATGGTGATGACCATCAAGGGAATTGTCTGGGTTCATAATATTTACAAAAATTTTTCTTCAAAACAATTTTCAAAATCATGCCGTCGATAAGTGTAATGATAATGCTACGGAAAGAAATCACATCAAAACTGTATGATCGAATACAAGAGCTAAACCTATCAGAGTGGGGTGAATGCTTTGAATGCCAAAAACCAAATAACTTTCAGCTAAAATATAAGTTATCCTCAACCTTGATGAAGTGGCAATGTAGCTCAATCTGACAATCAGATTAACTCCGGACTAACTGCAGTACAATCGCCAATCTGACTGTTGTCTTGCTACCGGTTGGACCACTGCCTTACCACGGAAGTGACCGCCCGTCGATCTCCTCTCTTACTCGCCGCCGCCGGTCTAATTGCCCATTGTACTCCGTTAGACTGTCAGGATCCAGAAAAACATAAAAACGATAAAACTCTTGAAAGTAAATTGATTTTATTGCATCAATATGTGTTTACAAAGTGCATCTAAAGCACTCGTCTCTCAATTCATGAGCTAGAATCGAAACTTCAAAACAAACCCTAACTTTGACAATTGTTCATAACCAAGATTAATGATCACATGGTTCTACAAAAACCATGCAAAATATCATAGTATAAGTCTCATGACCTCAAAAATCAAATTTGAGTTCGTTGAATCCTAAACTTAATATTGCAAGAATGTTAGTTTACAATTTGAGATGATCACCTTGGAAGAACAATTTTGAGAACAACAAAAATAATAACATATATTACAGCTCACCAAGTTAATGACATTGAGAACAAGATAATTTCCAGTCATGACATTAAATTTTGTTATATAGGGCGACCACTGCATAGTCGCTACCTTGGTAATGTCGATAGTTATATATAAAGCTGTCCAGATATTTCTGCATAGCTGAAATCCCATGTTGGTGATAAGAAGAATGATTGGTGACAGTGGAATAAACATTATTGTGCCCTCAGTACATATCAAGCATTTCATCCAGCTCTATAGTACATCACCCAATTTCTGATGCTTCCCAAGCCAAAATTGCTTCTGGGAAACAACATATTTTACGCTGTTCTCGCAATTTGTGCCATTCAAAATTTGTACCGGAGAAGCATTGGATCGAAATTCAGAGTACTTGTAAACTGCAAATTATGCTCATCTGATTTTACCTTTTTTTTTATTATCTTGTTTGGGTGCTTGTCAATCCAGAATAAATATATGAAAACCGGTAAAGAAAGAATAAATGTATGAAACATTTTCTCTAGTGAATATAGATGGAGGCACCTGTATTGGTAGATAAATAGTGATGGTGGACATGGATAGAAAAAGAACGCTTTTTATTGAGATGTATAGAAAGCTTACGCCACTTGTGGTCATGATAATCCATAATTCATCGTTGGTTACCTTTTATGTCTGCGATTGCAACAAGACCTACTATTGGCCAAATTTTTCCACGAGGAAATTTAAAACCGAAATATGTAGTTTGTGGCAATTTTAGAACATTTGAGAAGAAAAAATTATTGAAATTTCTAATGCTGAACTATGGTACAGTGTATATGTCAAATATCATTTTATTGAGAGGAGAAAAACACTCAGCTATATGTGATGTGTGTCTGTCCGGATTTGAACAAAGTTACATGGATGTGTAACCAATCTGAGCAGGCTGTTTTTTCTCTACTTTCGAATCATAAGTTGAGCACACAACTAATCCAAGTTAACCAAATAAGAACAGCTCCCTTTACTCAAAACAGATGTTTGACTGATCTTCCTCAGATGATTTTCAGAGTTGTTGCAACAAACTGCAAACTGCAACATCTGTGCTCAAAGCACAAGGAACATCCCAAGAAACTATTGTCAATTAAACAGTCAACAGTAAAATGTAAAATACAAATTCTTCTTATGTTTAGCCTTGGACTTCGTAGGGAAGCTCTTGGCCATGGTTACAAGGTAAAATTCCTTTCAGCAGTGATGTGGCCAGCATCCACTGGTCCCCATACAGCATCTGAAGATTTATTCATCCCATGTTAACATCAGATTTAGATTTGTTCTCGGTTCAAGACTGCCTATGTTTTCTAGATGCCTAGCTCGCATGCCAAAAGTGATATATAATTGAGGTGGAGAGAGCTAAGAAATAGTACTCCACCGTGGAGGTGATCAGGAGATCGTTGCTATATAAAGACAGAGAAGAGGAAACATCATCTCTCATGAGTAATCAATGATTCAATGTACCAACAGTTGACCTAGTACTGGTGGACTGCTGCTTATTGTTTTGTCCTTCTAGTGATCTCAATATTAATAGCTCTAGTAATAAATAGATCTGTGATATCCTATATACTTATATAGTTTATCCCCACTAAGTGTAGTTAATGTTATTTCTCTCTTCTCTCATTCAGCCACATCACCCTAATTATTTTTAGCCATTGGATAATAGATTTATGGTTCAAATTGTCTCTTCTTTCTTCTTTCATAACACCAAGTAATCACAACCATTTTTAGGCCTCAAAATTCATAGGTATCGATTTATTTAAGTTTTAATATTTATATTTCATTTTATTTAAACATATTATGAAACTTAATTTCCCGCAGCAACACGGCGGGGTATTCATCTAGTATATTTGACGGTAGGAGGCAAATAAATCTAATACTCCCTCCGTTTTTTTAATAGATGACGCTGTTGACCTTTGAACACATGTTTTACCATTAATCTTATTTAAAAAATTTATCCAAATATATTAGATATAAATCATGCTTAAAATATTTTGAGTGATAAAATAACTCATAACAAAATAAATTGTAATTACGTAATTACGTAATTTTTTTGAAAAAGACGAATGATTACACGTGTGAGCCTTTTGTTGTCTAAAGCAAATTCTTGTGATAAACTACTCTAACAGTAATAACTCCAGTATGTCAAGTACTAGTAGAGAAAAAGAGATATTGTGTGTGATATTTTTCTTTATGTATTATATATCCATATTAAGTTATCCAAATGGAACTTTGGCTAATCACCTTAATTACGAGTATCAAAAAAAACGAGGTACTCGTGTCCATTACTTCGTCTGATTGGAAGGTCGTAGTCCTCCATTATCGCTACTACATATTTGGTTTTTACATGCTGCCTGTAAAAACGTGTTTTCCACATAAGGCTTAGCTTTTCTGCTACCCTCCTATATATAAGAAATTTGAAATTTTGTTTTCCCGTCAATTGTTAAAAATTCTCGCCAAATTAAAATTTTCAAATTAAGTGGCATAGAATAAAAAGGTAACATATATACACTAACAACTTAATAAATTGTTTTCTATCCACAATATTTATTAAAGTACGTTTTTATGACAGTTGAGCGGTCTTCATCCTCGGTTGTTACGCAACGTTGGCAAATATTTTAATGTACGACGCTATTGACTTTTTTCTAACGTTTGACCATTCGTCTTATTTAAAAAAATATGTAATTATCATTTATTTTATTGTGACTTGATTCATCATCCAATGTTCTTTAAGCATGACATAAATATTTTTTTTACTGAACATGACATAAATATTTTTATATTTGCACCAAAATTTTAAATAAAATGAATGGTCAAGTGTTGGTCAAAAAGTCAACGGCGTCATATATTAAAATACGGAGGGAGTATTATATTACCCATCTTCTATATTCATCAACTCTAGCAAGTAACCCTGGTGGATTTGTGCACAAAGATCGAGGGTGCTTTTAGCCCAAATCACATTTTGTTTTACCTTTTCTTTTGTGATGACTGCCAAGCCAATTTTTTTTGTCTTGTAGAAACTAGAAACAAAAACAGAAAGAAAGAAATGGAGGATGAATTCAGCAAAATACAGAAGGAGGTGAGCATGCGAAAAAATAGCAGGCATAAGTAAGTGTTTCTGCAAACAGAGTTGCTGATATAGGATCAGTGAACACTGATGCGTGATGGCTGCTTGGTACAGCCTATACAGCACATCGTATCCATTACTTCCTCCGTTTCGAAATATTTGACGCCGTTAACTTTTTAAATATGTATGACCATTCATCTTATTAAAAAATTTAAGTAACTATTCATATTATTTATTTCATTGTTATACTTTTATGTACACACATATAGTTTTACGTATTTCATAAAAGTGTTTCAATAAGACTAACATTTAAATATGTGCTAAAAAATTAATGATATCAAATATTTAGAAAGGGAGGCCTATTTCAGACATAAATCAACTGAACAGGCTGCCTCCGTTGCAGCCATAGGAAATGCAGCAGGCCCTATACTTAAAGCCACTAGCCTAATCCTACTGTGTATACTATGCAGCATCATGAAAAATCTACTGCCTTGTGGCAAGGAAAAAGAGGAGAATTAGTTCTAGTGCTCCAACAAATATAGTAAATTCTTTGTATACACTTGAAAATTAACTCACTGTTAAATTTATACCCCTAAAATATATACCCGGTCCCTTCTATATTTCCGAAATTGCAACTTGATCCATTTCTTGCTCCTATCGTTATATTCTATTTCATTTCACTGTTAAATTTGTTACAAATGTCTTTTATGCCCTTGACGATGTTGGTTTGAATACAAGCTTGAAAAACGATTGAAAATTTTCTTTGAATGCAAAATATGTGTATTTTATGAAACTAATGGAACTAAATAACTAGTGCAAAAGATTTTCAACATAAATTTTAAAATAAAACAAATGTAATAAATTGAAATTTAATAGGACAATGGATTTTTTTTTCTAGAGTAAATTACACCCACGGTGCAACAACTTGGCAGGTGGGTGCAATTTGGTGTAATAACTTGAAAAATGAGCGTTCTAGTGCAACAACTTGGCAAGAAGGTGCAATTTAATATAAGAACTTTATAAGTGATCGTATAAATACAACAACTTGTAAGGTATGTACGATTTTGATACAATAAATTAAGAAGTTGTGACAACTTAATTATTTGGAGCATTTTTCATATAAATTCAAATTTTTAAGTACTTGACAATATACTAGCGTGGATTTGTATAAACATATTTATATTTTTATCCTAATAACTAATAACTCTAATAACTAATAACTGAGTCAATTAAACTGGATGTAGAAATTATTATATTTCGGTTGATATTTGAGAAGGTGAAGAAACAAAATATTCTTAAAGGTAACTGTATGTAAATTGTATGTGCAATATAATTCTTAAAGATTAAATTCAATATTATAAGGTAATATCCATAGAATTATTGTGTATTGGCATATTGACATCGTGAAAAACCTCACCTAGCATATGCTTAGCCAAATTGATTCACCAAAATACTAAATTGTCAAGTTCTTGTACTAGAAAGTACCCACTTGTCAAGTTGTTGCACCCGGACGTTCAAATTTTTCTTGCACTATATCGCACCTACCTGCCAAGTTGTTATACCGTGGGTGCAATTTACTCTTTTTTCTATGGGGAGCATTCATACAAAAATGAGAAGGACCTAAAAAAAATTATCATGAGCATTAATAGCCCCTTCTTTATATGAATGCTCCTCATTTTTATGACTTTTTAATAAATAAAAAAAATATTTTGTTTTTCTTTCATTATCTAAAAATAAATTTTGTCATAAATAATGTGTCACACAATAAACTCATAACTATAATAGTCTCTTGCGATAAACTTTTATATTTTTCAACAATGCAATTCATAAATTTCTATGTTCGTCCATGTGTAAGGGTAAAATGGCTATTTTTATAGATATTAGATGATCAACTAACGATCAACTGACAGAACAAGCATGCAAATGATCAATTTGAAATTTCAGGGGTATGGAAAGGATCGGACAAATTAAAGAGAATGAGAGGGATCGAGATTTCAATGGTATACGAGGAATTTATATTGAAGATTGAAATATTCTCGTCAGGTAGTACAAAGGAGTAGCAAAAGTTCTCTTCAAAAAAGGAGTAGCAAAAGTCTAATCATGCATTGATCTTGTTGTTGTTTGGTTCCAGCACGTGGGAGCGAAGAACATTGCCTGGAATGCTGTTTTCCGTGTTCACTACCATCTGGTGAGCATGTTCAGCTTCGCTGTGATCTGCATTTCCATGAGGTCTTCCAAGCCAAAGAACTGGAGCTCACCATAGGACTAAAACAACATGTGGGATTGCATGAAGCTGTGTAGATTTCTACACTTTTTGTGTAGTAGTACCTTCTATGCTGAAATACAATTTTAATTTTTTGCTTTATTTGTAAAGAGGACTATTGAGTTCCAAATTTTCAATGCTGGAAAGAACATGAGCTGCCGCGAGGCCTGAGTATACTGTAACAAAGTGCTAGGGTAAACATAGCATCGCTCGCTAACATTATATATGGTGAAATTGGGTTTACAAAGGGTTCGATCGATTGAGCAGCGACTAGCAGCTATATATGAGCAATTCTACGGTCCTTAAGAAGATACCATGAGGTAAAAAAAATTTAGTATAAAATTTGGTACCTCATGGTATCTCATAGTACCTAGGTACCAAGAGATACCAAATTTACAATAGAAAAAATGGTACCTCATGGTATCTCCTCATGGACCGTAAAATTGCTCGTTATATATATATATGGAGTAGATGCATCACGCACATATCTCTAGCTTCATTTTAACTCCAGACCTACCATTAATCTACACTTTAAAGATCTTGATTACACAGTACTTTTCTGAGTTGCACCCTAGCATTTCCTTGACATATTTTCAGACGGTCGCGTTTTAAGTCACTATGCTTCAGTTCTGAATTTAAAAAAAAAAAAGATCCTTCTATATAATGTCACCATGACATGGCTGATGCATGGCACATGAAATTGATGCGGCCTCGCAAGCTAAAGTTCCAAGGTGCAATGCATAACATTATGTTTTACTCCAATTAATGCCTTGCTTGCTGCAACAAAAATTCATGAAGTATTGGAGTGATCAGCTGGTTATAGGATTCGGAGGTGTTGGTAAGGCAGCTTCAGCTACGGATTTCTTTGCAACATTATTCAGGCAGGGCTCTTGCCCTAGTGACCAGCATATCATGTCTATGATCTCAAGCAGTAGCGGCATGCTAGAGTTTGTACACCATTGGAGCAAGAGGTGTTGGAAATTTAATTACCAGCGACTCTTCTTAGAGCATTGCTAGTACAGTACAATTTCAAGATATTGTCTAGTAATGCCATCACATTTGGTTATAGTAAATTGGTTGCTGGGTTGGTAAACTGATTGTTGAAAAGGTGAATCCATCTCCAATGTGTCTATGTAGAACAGTTCCCCTTAGCTACTTCATAGTATGTGTTAAATCTCCCAGTTTGGCAGTTTATCTTATCTTCAGCTAAATCCTTTCATTTTTTAGAACAAAAAATCATACCTGTCAAACTAGACTATCATGCATATAAAAGAAATATCTTCATTTTTTTAGAACAAAAAATCATACCTGTGGATTTTTTTTTAGGGCTGGCTGGGTGTGAGTGGCTGGCAGCTTGCTAGACTATCATGCTGAATGGTGAAGTGTAGTTTGTGTATTGAATGTCAAAGTATTTGTGGACTTTGTGGAATTGTGGTCATGCATGCATTTAGTTCATGGATGGAATGATGGATCAATATGTGTTTTTGCTGAGTTTTTTATGATACTATTCAAATATTGATGCTATTTTTAATAGTGCGTCAATTATGTACAATATTTGTCTTGCTGAATTGATGATTATCTTGTATTTCCTGTATTGATTGGATGGAGATGCTACCCCGGCATCTCCAGTCGGGGCTAGGGTCGGGGGCAGGGCTGTGTCAGTCCAACCCGGCCCTGCCCCGCCCGTTGCTATATATCCCTAGTGGTTGAACATCCAGAGCCATCAGAATGCCCGGGAGCATGATTGGCAGCACATATATGGGTAGCAGGAAAGACGCCATGTCCCAAGCACATCCTCAACACAATCTGTTGGTGAATCCGGTTTCCACTGAAGCCTCCTGAGCCAAAAGTATTACTGATCCTGCTAAAGTTAGGAAATTAAATTTATATATAATTGGAAATGTCATGCATATAAAAGAAATATCTTCATTTGGAAGTCATACCTGTCAAAGTTTGATGTAGTACCCTCTTTTTTTTATTCATGTTCTACGAAGTATGAACAATACAAAAGAGAACAAGTGAACAACCATGCAATCAGCTACTCCACCATATGTTCCATTCTTCCGTATATTACTTTTATTGTGTGCAATATATGGAAAGGGATCCTCTAACGTAAAGTTACCTCTGACGTCCTGAGAGCAGTGGGGCCCACATGTCAATCACCACATTCCTCTGACTTTACATCGGAGGATCTCAATCCGCAATATATACAGCCTCTAGTGCAAGAATATATTTGATGACACCTCAACCAGAGCAAGCAAAGTAGCTATGCTAACAGAGATATATAACTCGTGGAGGAAAAAGATTGGAGAAGCATACTGAATTTGAGAACTACTAGGGTAGTATTAACGAATGCAAGAATGGCCCATTTGTGAGTAGTACTGTTATTTTTTTTTAGGAAAAATACCTAAAAATACTGTAGGAAAGGATCACAGTGCATATATATTCCTATATGAAAATACAATGTTTACAGTACTGTTAGTTAATGGTGGTGGATCTGCTTTAATTTATTTTTGACGGTTGGTGCGGGAGCAGTTTTGTTAAGTCATTTGGTTTAGCAAATCTCTAAACAAACCTTTGCATGCGATATGTTCTTCCGTGGAGTAGTCAAGCCAATGAACGGAATCACGTTTTTTTCTTTCGGAGGCTACTTGCCTGCTTTCTACAACCAAACCTGCAAGAGCATTCTCTTCCAGATCTTTTAAATTCCAAAACATTTTTCCCGTTCAATTAAAAGTACGACATATCTGTTACATACGTAAGGAGGGAAGTTCAATTACTAAACTAAATTAGAGAATGTTCGGTTAATCTAGAACGTGGCTGTACAGCCACAGTGCTGCTGTAGTTCTAGTAGAAATTTGCTTGCTAAGTCCTGTTGATGCCCTGCCACAGTTAGCTGCTCCGAACAAGCATGTTCTTTTGCGCTAGCTATCTGCATATTGTCTATCAACATGTAAACACGAAACAATCGATGCCTACGTTTTGCAGAATGATACTGCGCTGCTCAAACATAGCCACATCCACAGCAAAATTATGAAGGCACGTTAGAAATCTTGAAAAATGATGGCCGCCATTCCTCAAGTAAGTGCAAGTGGAGGAATTCATGAAGATAGTCTGCAACTGAGTGGGCCAAACACTCATTGGAGCCATGCCTTCCGTTTGTACCTGATACCTCCCATTCCCAACCACTCCTGTAAATCTCTCAATGCAGAGCTATCCATCACCCTTTAGATGAAAACATCTGAGCTCTCCTGAGCATACAAAATATACTGACTTGCTGCTGATAAAGATGTTATTTGTGCTAAACTAGACTAGAGGGCAAAAAAGGCAATAATAGTTTGGAAAGATAGAATATCTCTGTTGGTCACTCTTTTCTTTCAGTGCCTATATGTATGCATAGAACTAAGGACTTGAGAGGAGAACATGTATATGTTTGTCTTCAGGGGTTTCCATGTCTTTATAGTTATAGCTAAGAGGACAGCACCACATCACTTCATGTAACTTTGGGAGGCATTGAAGAGTGTTATATCTCCATTTAACACAATGACATGGAATATTGCTGGCTAACTTAGCCGACGTGGTAATAACGATGGAAATAATGGAGTCCAACTTTGGTAGGTTCAAATAATTATCTCTTGTTAGGAAACAGTAATAATGCACACTCACTCACTCCCTCTGACTCATAAAAAATAAATCTACACCTTTTATTTTTAGGGATGGAGGGAGTATATATATAACTACAGAAAATTTTTAAAATGTACCTCCAGTACCTCCTCGCAGACCATACTATCACTGTTCGTAAAATTGGCAAAGACACGCAGCATGTTTTGTTATGTGCAAGAAAAAGACGATATTCAGGTTGTTGCACACGGCCTTAAAATAACTAATTGAAAAAAAAAAAGCTGACTAGCTAGATAGTTGTTTAGTGGGTGCGTTTTCACTCATAAATATGATTGTGGATCGCTTATTATATGAATCTAGGATGATAGAATGTGACGTTGCTTAAAAGTCAATCTGCTCTACTTGTAGCAATTGCTCTTCAACTAATGCAATTGCATCTCACCATGAGATTCTCATGCCATCAGAGCAGGTACAATAGCAGGCTAGCTATAAGCCAGCTGCAAACATATTTTAATAAGGAGATAAATGATGAGAGAGAAGGGCAGCGGGTTACAGATTTGTAGCCAGCTGTAGCACGGACTACAAGACGCAATGTGTGTATGACAGGTGGGACCAGGTATTAATAATGTAGTATGTAACTATTTTATGAATGAGCTATTAGATCGGCTATAGATGAATTGGAGCTAGTAGTTAGCTATACTATTAAACTTGCTCTCATTCCTTCTCTTATCTCCAAATCAGGACAATTGTGACCCTGTTTCATGCATTTTCTGATCAACACAAAATCAGTTGACCATTGTGAAAATTCAATCACCCTGCCGACCATGACTGGAAATCAGAAAGGAGTGCAACCAATTGTGATGAGGACTGATTTAGGCTTGGGTGGCATGAGGACAGCATTGCGAACAGTAATACATTGCTTCTGGACAACGCTTTTGGGCTACATTCTTCATGGCCAAAGACATTTTCCAGTTCTCTACAGCGCAATTGCGGAAGTTCTCGATTGCACTACGAATTCGATTGATTCAAAGTTTGATTCATTGTCCAACACAGAGAAACATTAAACAATATAATCAGGCCTGACTGCTCAACAATGGCCCAGTGTGTCCATGGAGAGATGTACGAAACTAAAGCATCAAATCTGGGCATTGACTGTAGATAGTTAAGTGATCGAAGTCCATTGCAGGATCCCTGAGGCCTCTTGATCATGTATACATGTTCCGAGCATTTTAATTCATTGTTGTCTTGTGTACGGCATGAGTAAAATACAAGAGATTTGGATATAAGCACGGCTGAGGATGGTTTTTAAGAGTTCTTTTCCGCAAGTCACGACTTTTTCATTTTTCATTAGCACATTTTCCGAACTGCTAAACGGTGTTTTCGTGCAAAAATTTCCTATATAAAAATTTCTTAAAATCAAATAAATATATTTTTTAAGTTTTCAATAAGTAATACTCGATTAATCAAGTTGTTCTTATCCATCTGGCCCCACCCCACCCACCGCGCTCTCTCTCTCTTTTCTTCCTTCTCTTTCTTCTCCTCCTCCTTCATCTCTCACACTACCTCCCATCGGCTCTCTTGCGCGCCCACCCCACTCAGTGTCGGCGGCAGCCCGACGGTGGCGCCTCCCATCCACCAGATTCGCCCGAGAGGGGACGTGTCGGCCCGGCGCGAGGTGTAGCATCGCCCTCCGCCAAATCTGGCCGGGAGGGGAGGCGTCGGCCCGGCGCGAGGTGCGGCGGCGCCCTCCGCCCTCCACCAGATCCGGTCGGGAGGAGTTGACGACGGCCCGGCGACGCCCTCCCCTCTGCCAAATTCGGCGGGAGGGGAGGCGGCAGCGGCAGCGTCTCCCCTCCTCCATATTCAGTCGGGAGGGGAGGCGCCGGCCCAGCGCAAGATGCGGCGGCAGCCTGGCAAGCGTTGTGTGCTTGCTGTTCATATTGTTCTTCCTGTTGATTGATGTGTGTTCTTGTATGTCTATAAATTAAATTGTTGTACGCAATGTTTTTCATGTTCTTGGATAGCCTTCAATCTCAGGGTTTGATGAATGTGTTTTTGGTTGGGGTAGCTTCTGATGGGGAACACGCTCAATGCATCAGCTCAATTTGAGTCGGTGCATCGAGCCCTTTTTTTGGCTCACATACGCCTCAAAGGTGCCGATTTTAAAACCGGCACCAATCACTCGGAGTCATCAATGCCGCCTTCGTGGTGCCAGTTGGAAAATCCGACACCTAAGGGGGTTTCCCAACCGGCACCAGTAGCCCTTTCTGTAGTAGTGAACTTGTAAGTCTTTAATTTAAAATCGATGCATAATTGTTTCATTATCGCCAGGAAAATTGTGTCGTGAATAGTTTTAAGGATGAACCGGCACTACTATAATAGATATTTTTGCGTGCGCTTGTTTCAATTTTTGCGTGCGGTAGATTCGCCCGTCTGGAACCGGGCGTCTTAGGAAAATTGTGATTTTCTCGTGAGGGTGGCGCACCCGCACGCAAGAATCGGATTTTCGCGTGCGGGTGCTTATGCCACCCGCATGGGAAAATAAAATTCCAAAAAAAATAAAATTTCAAAAAATGAAAACCCTACCCCTAGAACCGGGCACCCCGCCGCCACCGCCGCTGGATCCGGGAGGGGCAGCCGCCGCTGCCGGATCCGGGCGTGGGGCGCCGCTCCCGGCCGCCTCGTGCAAGTGTGGGGAGAAGGGGCAGGAGTGGTCGAGCAGCGGCAGCGGCACGGCCGCCGCCTCCTCGTCATCGTCGTCGGCAGCGGCCGCCACGCCGCCTCGCCGTGCGGGGATATCCGCCGCGCTGCCCGCTGGGTCCGTGCCTCCACCGCACCCCGTGGAGGAGGCCGCCGCGCCTCCTTGCCATGTGGGGACGGACGCCGCGCTGCACGCAGGGTCCAATATTAATTAATGCCTTTTAGTTTGAGCAGTAATTTCAATGCATGTGGGGTTCTCTACAAAAGGAATAGATGGACGTCGGACGCACACAAGCAGCATCCATTTGTCATGTCAACCAGCCTGAGCACGCACTCGAATGCTAGGACACTTCTAACATCAGAGTTCAGGATGTTCTTTTTGGACAAGCCAAATTAGAGCTCTAGTTCTCGACAACCTTCCATCGCCATATTTCAGTCAGGCATTCCTCTTCCTCTTACCACACTTGGTTTCAAGGATAGTTTCTCTGACTGCGTTGCCTTCTCCAGATGCCGCCCACGCTAAAATTGACGACGCAACTACATTTTTCAAATAATGTTTCAAATGAGTTCAAATAATGTCCCACTAGACTGTAGAACCATGAGGCCTTGATCATGTATATACATTGTTGGCAACTTTTTATAACAAGTCGATAAGCACGATCGCAACACCTAAACGCCTTGCGGTGATATGGAGTCGCCAACCACCTCGATCTAGCCACAGGGCCAAATCAAGATGGGTTTTGCAAAAAGAAAAGTAAACCGGCTAGCGGAGCCGATTTAGAGATCAAAATCAGCCTCTAGGCCGATTTAGATCGATATGAGGATAACTACCCGTCTCGTGGGCAAAACGGAAGGTTTTCAGGACAAACCTACAAAGAGGTGTCGCACTCTCGCAGCGGCGGCGGATGGTTTACGGCGCAAACCGACAAAGATGGACTAAACTAGGGTAAAATAGAAAATATAGTAAAATAACGATTCAAATAAATTGTATTTGGGGGTTTTACAATGAACCGGCCTTGTCCCTTATATAGGGGTTGGTCTTGCCCTCTACAGGCCCATCTCCACGTTCAATTCGGGATAGAAACCAAAGGAAACACGAAACATGCCTTTCCGAGCAAGGAAACCCGAGATCCGACAAAAATAGGCTCGGACTCGGACCCTGACGGTCTGACCGCCCACATACCTGCGGTTAGACCGGCCCTACTAGCCGGTCAGACCGCCCACACACCTGTGGTCTGACCGGCCCTGTGAAGGAAACTCGGCACTTTCCAAACTTTGGCAATTTTCTCCTATTTCGTCCATAGGTGCCAAATTTGGGTGTAAACACATGCCCCTTGCCTTTTTGGTGAACATACGTGAACCTAAAAGTATAGAACATGTAATCTCAGAGTGATAATCCAATTACCGGCCATAGGACTTCCGAAGCATCTTGCCAAATGCTCGGGAAGTATTTCTTCAGGTATTTCCCATTCATTGCTCTCTGAAAACACCGTCTTGAAGTGTCTTCATCTCCTTCAAAGTCTTCAAACGCTTGTCGATGACGTCTTCAAAATTGCTTCACATCAAGGTCTTGTAATCTTCAACCGACAAGTCGTCTTGCTTGAAATACCGAAGAGAGCCAAGATTTACCTCAACTGGCAAAATGGCAATGTCAACAATGTTTTACTACTCGACTCGGCTTATCCATTAGCCTGAGCGTAGTAAAGAGAAGAACTCGGCAAAACTTCTCACTTCCTTGGACATAAAAGAAGCTCCTTTAACGTTTGAGGAATACCGAATCTACGAACAATATGCTTCAAAATAAAGTCAATTACCTCCATACAAGTAATATTCTCGAGCGGCACGGCTTTGGCCCACTTAGTGAAATAATCCATTGCAACTAGCACGATCCAATGCCCTTTTGATGACGAAGGATGAATTTGACCAATGAAATCCAAAGCCCAACCTCGGAACGGCCATAGTTTAATGATAGAATTCAACACAGCGATAGGCGCTAATTGAACATTGTCGATCCGTTAACAAGCTTCACTCCCTCTATAACATTTGAAACAATCATCAATCACTTTCGGCCAATAGAATCCAACTCTCCTAAGCAACCAATCCATCTTACGGGCCGATTGATGAGTTTCACAAATCCCTTCATGTACTTCTCCCATAGCAACCTTAGATTGATCATTATCTAAGCACTTCAAAAGCACTCCATCTATTTTTCGGCGATATAATTCTCTATCAAGCAAAGTGTATTTGAACGCTTGCCGCCGAATTTTCCGATCAATCCCAAAACCAGGATCTTTCAAATATTCTATTCAAAGGGATTCTCCAATCTATTTCTGACTTATGGGCACAAATGTCCGAATTCACAATTAATCCTGTCTTTAAATCAATCATAACGTGCCTCCCAGCTCTCTGCCCGTCATCGGTCAGACTGGCCATGCAATACCAGTCAGACCGGCCATGCAGAGCCGGTCAGACCACAGGCTACCACCGGTTAGAACGGCCATGCAACGCCGGTCAGACCGCCCCTGGTCAATGACTTTGCCAATTTCGTCCAAACTTTTGAAATCAAGCATCGGCTTTAAGTATATAAATTTTTCTTCACATAATAGCCAGATGCTTGGTGTATCAAATTATTGGACCAAAATTTCTTCTTTCTAGACATATAAAAAATTATAATATCCAACTAATATGTCTAGATGAATACTAATCCAAGTGGCTTTTGAAACAATAACCATCATGGCATCAAAACACTTAGCCAGTTGAAGTATGATCAATAATGAATCACCAAAGTCATATGTGTCACATGCATAGATTTCAATAAACTACAAATATAAGTAATCGGCTTGAGCATGTATGCAAAATATTAACAATGCCAATGTTCCTAAATAAAATAACTCTAGAGCAAATCATCACATTGACCATTGACATTAGCCCAATTACTAATAAGCAAAACTTTCATGGTGCAATAAATATGAAATCTATATCTTATATGGTGATCCATAAAAACACATACGATTTGGCTTTAAATAAATATTAAAGACTGATGAGCTAAATCATACTTCAAACAAATTATATGCCAACCAACCAATTCCACTACTTAGAACTGGCATTTGCAACATGTATGTATAATATGGATTTGATAAGCAAAACACACATGTGCTAAATATCAAGCAATGTTCTAACATGGCATAGGCATATAATAGTAAACACAATAAACTCATACCTTGCCTTAGCATCCAATAAACGGTGGCTCAAAGATGTGATGTTGTATCCTTCGCCGTTCATCTCTCTTAATTTCTTCATGAGTATTTTAGTGTCTTGCCCCCCAAGCAAAATCGGCTTTCTTGACTGCACGATTTCGAAGGCAAGACGAACACCGCACCAACATCCATAGCATCAGGTGAAGGAGACTTATTTCTAATGATCAATGATTCCTTTTTCATCAAATTGAATCCATCACTACTCCGTGAAATCACCGATCTTTTAACTTTTACTTGTTTAGGTCTCCACACTAGCTTAAGTGTCGTTCGAGGCTCTAAATTATTACATGTTTTGTTCTCTACATCTTCGGCCTCTTTTTCTTTTTGACCTATGGCTTGAAGACGCTGTAGCCTCCTCTTTTGAGAGCGAGATAAGCCGGATGGTATCCACTTCGGCTGTAGTTGTTTTCCAGGAGCTAAGCAATGATTCTTCATATTTTTGGTCGAAATGGAAGCTCCTATGTTGCTCTCAATTTTCCTACTCTTCTCCAATGCCCCCCGGTCAGATCGGCCTCTGGTCCGACCGGCCACAAGCCGTCGGTCAGACCGACCACAGGTTGGCAGTCAGACCGGCTAGATGCCTCGATCAAACCTCCACTTTTGACAATCACGGTGTCGGCTTCGATTTCCTTTGCTTGTATGGTTTCCACCGCATCTCCAGTAGGTACTTGAACATTTTGAGAATCCTTCTTGATAGTAACGACCTCCGGAGCATTGGATTCTTTCCTCACCCAGACCTTCTTCACCTTTTTCACCTTTGATCCACCGGACCGATTCTTTTGTGAGAAACGATCTTGTCTTGAATTAGATGAATGATTCGGTACTGACCTAGGTGATTCCTTCCAGTCTTGATAATACGGCATAGGTGGTTGATGCATCCACGGCATGTAATACATAAAAGGATAACCAAACAGTGATATTGGATATGGATACCATGGCATCACAACCGGAGGCTTGTATGGAGTTGGTATAATTCATGGCTCCGATTGCTTTGGTGTTTGACCAAATCTCTTCCTACGAGATGATCTTGGTCTTTTTGAATCACTAGTTTGATTATCAAGTCGTTGACCGGCTAATCCTTTCTTGTACTTAGCAATAAGCATCTCAAAAGTGAGCTTCGGCTTTTTAGCCTTCTTGGAACTAGATGACTCATCCTTTGCAACTTTATGATCTTCGGGCTTTGCATTATTGATCCTAATTGTCTTGGGCCGAGGATCCCCAATAATAACACTTTTCCCTTTCTTTTTGTCATCATCAATAGAACTAACAGGGAGAGGATTACTAACAATTCCGGTCTTAGGCATAGGTGTTACCGAAATAGTATCACAAATGACCAATTAATTATCAATCGGTCTTTGCTCCATCAAGCTTGCATCTTTAAAATAATCATGAAACTCATGCTCCATTTGTGACCATGTAGAAATTGAACTAGGAGCAAGTAAACTATACCATGTAGATGCAAAGTTTGACAAAGAAAGAGGAAACAACTTTAACTTAAGCAAATCATCACTACCGGCCTTATCACATTGTTCAATAAATTGGCTGATATGCTCCTTTGTTGTTCTAGCATCCTCACCTGTGAATTTCGTGAAGTTGGGCACCCCAAATCCTTGCGGGTATGGGACCGAATCTACATGTTCAGGATACGGTCTTTGATATGTATGCATAGCTACTTTGGACTCTATTTCACTACTATCCCGCATGACATTGTCATCATCTTTTCCAACATCCACATGACCGATCTGTGATTCGGTCATAGGTGACGACACTATTTGACTTTCATTTGTGATGCAATCCGAACCGTCATTTAGTTCGGCTATATTTTCAATGATGTTATTGTCTAAACTAGCAACACAATCCGAACCACTACTTGGTTCGGCTATTCCATTATTGTTTAAACTAATAACACAATCCGATCCGTCGCTTGGTTCGGCCATAATGGTTGTTGCATCATTATCCAAGCTAGCAAGACAATCCAAACCAACTTTTGGTTCGGCTATACTCATTATGACACCATTGCACAAATTATTAGCACAGTCCGAACCATCGCTTGGTTCGGCTATACATGATATTGCACTATCATCTAAACTAGCATTTAAGTTATTGTCATCCACTCGGCTTTCCTGAGCCAGAGCTTCATGCAACACACCTGAAAGTGCATTAATCCCCCTAGTGGGTTTTGGTGATTAATGACAAATGTGGTTAAGCGACTAATGAGTTCATTGAGTTACTTTCAGGAGAATTAGTCCAAGGTGTGGAAGATGGATGCTTGGATACCCCCCAAAAGTATAAAATCAAAGTGGACCGGAACTCGGGAAGTGCATAGGATAGTTTATTTATCGCAATAGAGTTTTTAGGAAAAAACCGTACTATTAAGAGGGGTTCCAGGTGATACTCTGAGATATGTCAAGTGCTCCTAGTGTGAACCAAGTGTCAAGTTTCCTTAGGAGTCATTTTTGCAAATGCTCCATCTGTCCAAAAGTGCAAGTCCGGAACTTCCTGTCTTCCAGGTCCGGAAGTTCCGGTCTTGTGAAAAAGATTTTCCTAAGTGTAGTCCGGAAGTTCCTGTCTTCCAGGTCCGGAACTTCCTGTCTAGTTTCCAGTTCAAATTTGTGAGTAACGGCTAGATGACGTCACCTAGCTGTTATACATATACAGCTCGTTTTCAGCTCGTTCTTTGGCCATTCCACTTTCACTTTTCGAACCTAGAGCTGTTGCTAGCCTCTCCCAAGTGTTTCTTGCCTTCTCCACTCAATCTAGAGCCTAATTCTTCCGAGAAAGAGAGATTGAGAGGAAGTGAGGAAGATTTGGAGATGTGTGAAGACTAGGATCTTGGGTGAGCACTTGGAATATCTCGTGGGCTGTCATCTCGGTGCTTATTACTCTTAGAGATGATCTCCTAGACGGTTAGGTGTTGCCCGCGAGAATCCGTTGCATATTGTGGATGTCCCGGGTAAGTTTGTGAAGGATCTCCTCTCCTCCGAAAGGGAACGAGGTAAGTTAATGAAGTTCTTGTGCTGAGATTCTAGAGGCTTTCCAAGTAGAGCAACCCACACTTGTGGCGAATTTCTAGAAGTAGGTTGAGTTAGATCTTGGTGGTCACTCAATTCTAGAAATTTGCCTAGGGGTGTTTGGGTTGAAGGCTGTGGATTTCCTCTGTGTTTTTGCACAAGTGAGGCAAAGGGTTAATCGAGACCCAGCTCTTTGGAGCTCCTCAACGGAGACTAGGATCGCAAGATCCGAACTTCGGGAAAAAATCGCTCTTGTCTCTTTCTGTGGATGTTTCTGTGATCTATCCTCTGCTTAGAATACCTATGCATCATCTTGTGAAGATTGGCATAGTCTCCTGTTTCGAAATTTGAATTTCATCTCTGTTCTGTTACCCGGAAGTTCCTGCGATAGAACACCGGAAGTTCCGGGCCTGGCAGACCGGAAGTTCCGGTGTTCTTTACTAGGAAGTTTCGGGTCTGTTTGAATTTTACCGCTGCGATTTGTTTTTAAGTTTTCAGGGACAGCCTATTCACCCCCCCCCCCTCTAGGCTTCAACAGCACGTTCAATTGGTATCAGAGCAGGGTGCTCTTGATTCAAGCTTCACCGCTTGGAGTGATCCACGATGTCGCATCTAGAGGGAACCGAAGGGATGGATGACAAGGGAGACGCTTCTAGCACCAAGGATACTGGACCCAAGGGAGCTACTCTTCACTTTGATTACAGCAAACTTAATGTTCCTCCTCATAACTTTGTTTCTGTGCCTTCCGGGCGTGCTCCTCAATTTGATGGGACACATTACGCCGCTTGGAAGCACAACATGAAGTTGCATCTAATTTCTTTGCATCCAAGTATTTGGAAAGTTGTTTGTACAGGTATTGATGTACCCCAAGATGACATGGAGCTCACCTCGGAGCAAGAGCAACTCATCCACCGCAATGCTCAAGCTTCCAATGCAATTCTCTCCGCCTTGAGTCCGGAGGAGTTCAACAAGGTTGATGGACTTGAGGAGGCCAAGGAGATATGGGATACTTTGCAATTGGCTCATGAAGGATCACCCGCCGTTCGTGAGGCAAAAATTGAATTGTTGGAAGGAAGGCTTGGAAGATTTGTGATGGATGACAAGGAGACACCTCAAGAGATGTATGAGAGCATGATGATCCTTGTCAACAAGATTAAAGGACTTGGGAGTGAGGACATGACAAATCACTTTGTGGTCAAGAGACTTCTCCGAGCTTTTGGTCCAAGAAATCCCAGTCTTGTGTCAATGATACGGGAAAGGAAAGACTTCAAGAGGCTCACCCCAAGTGACATTCTTGGAAGAATTTGTGTCTCATGAGATGCAAGAAGAGGAAGCTCATGAAGTGAGGCAAATGGTGAAGAATGCCGCCATGATCAAAACTCAAGAAGTGGCTTTGAAGACAAAACAAGAAGAAGAGTCAAGTTGTGAAGAAAGTGAAAATAAAGAGATGGCTTTTATTGTCAAGAGTTTCAAGCACTTTCTTCGCAAGAGTAGCTATGGCAAAGGGAGGAAGGATGATGACAAGGGAAAGAGGCAATCAAAGAGAGCTTGCTTCAATTGTGGCGAATATGGCCACTTCATTGCCGATTGTCCCAAGTCAAATGAAGCTAAGGCTAAGGGAGGCAAGAAGAAGCCGGAGCGTACTCATGTGGCGGAGGCACACATGGCGGAGGTGTGGTACTCTGGAGATGAAGAAGATCCCGAGGTCAAGCCCAAGCCCAAGCCAAAAGACAAGGTTGAAGGAGAAGGTAGTGTTACTACCGTCGCCTTCAAGTCATCCTCTTCAAGCAAGGAGTGTCTCTTCAACAACTTGAGTGATGACGACGACGACTCCTACCACTACTCATGTTTCATGGCCCAAGGCCGCAAGGTGATGACTCAAAAGCCCTCTCACACCTCTCTTGATGTTGATTCTAGTGATGAGGAAAGTGATAATGAATTTGATGCGCTTAAGAGCTTTAGCAAACCTGCTATGCAATATTTGGCTAAGTTAATGAGAGCTTTGGATAGTAAAGAACATTCACTCGAAAGGCAAGAAGAATTGCTTATTCTTGAGAAGAAAAGAAACCTTGCCAACCCATCTACTAGTAATGGTTGTGCTAGGTGTTACAATATTGATTTGAACTCTTATGCTACTAATGTTGATGCTATGCAAGCTCTTAAAAAAGAGAATGAAAGGTTGGGCACATTGGTGAAATATGGATGCATGAAGACATACCATTCAAAAGATGCCCTTTACAAGACCATCACCGCTCATCCTAACAAGGATGGACACGGTCTCGGGTTTTCTGGTGGAAGTCCTGTGTCTAAGCGTGTGATGGTAAATGGGTAAGAATGCTTGATGTTTGTGAGAGAAGGTAAAGCTCCACAAGCAAATGAGGTGACTTATCCCTTCACTGGTCAGACACCCGGAAGTTCCGGGCAAAATGACCGGAAGTTCCAGCCCTGTAAGACAGGAAGTTCCGGACATTTTGTCAGGAAGTTCCGGGCTTCTGATAGGCCGAAGGGGATGACCGGATGTTCCGGGTATAATACCAGGAAGTTCCGGCCAGAGGGTCTTTACTATGATTCATATGTAATTTCCAAAAATTCAGAGGGCAAAGTGGTCGCTTATTTTAATGGGAATTACAATGATGAGTACCGCACTTGTGTGTGGGTGTCAAAGGCTTTGGTAACTAACATCAAGGGACCCAAACTTGGACAAGTTTGGGTTCCTAAATCCCAAGCTTGATTTCTCTTGAAGGCATACTCCTCCGGTGGCTCAAGTTGGGTTGTGACTTTGAGCTATTGGGCTATTCCGATTCGGATTATGCTGGGTGCAAGGTTGATAGAAAAAGCACAACCGGGACTTGCCAATTTCTTGGGCGGTCCCTTGTTTCTTGGTCCTCCAAGAAGCAAAATTCCATTGCATTATCCACCGCCGAAGCTGAATATGTCGTCGCCGGGTCTTGTTGTGCCCAACTTCTTTGGATGATACAAACTCTAAAAGACTTTGACTACAACTTCACCAAGATCCCACTCCTATGTGACAATGAGAGTGCCATCAAAATAACCAATAATCCCGTTCAACATTCAAGAACCAAGCACATAGATATTTGCCATCATTTTTTGAGAGATCATGAGACTAAAGGAGACATTTGCCTTACCCATATGAGAACCGAGACCCAATTAGCCGACATTTTCACCAAGCCTTTAGATGAAAAAAGATTTTGCGAGCTTAGGAGTGAGCTCAATATCTTAGACTCTCGTAACATTAGGTGATGGGTGGTTGGCTAATTCATAGCCAAACATGTATCACTAAAATGTAAATTAAAAAAAAATTGAGCTTTTGTGTCTTGAGATCACTTCTTCTTGTAGAAGATGGTCTTGATACCAGGAATAAAGCTTAAACATTCCCTCTCTTTTCAAAAAAAAAAAACCCTTTTGTGAAAATTTGCGAAAATTTTTTTGTGTGTGTTTTTATTGCGAAAATTTGGTTTTTATCCCCTTCTTGTGATGTATATTGACCATTGTTATGTAATGTTGATTGTTGGCTGGTCATACGCATCATAAGTCTCTCTATGTCCATAGATTTCTATTTCTTTTCGTTGAATTCTCGTCTATTCCTTTGAACTTGGGCCTGACTGCCCTCTATTCTGTCAGGCCGGAAGTTCCGGTCACCCCAGTCCGGAACTTCCGGGGGTCGGGGGTATAAATACCCAGGGGGAGCCCGAGCCTGGTCTCTCTCTCCTCACTTCTTCTCCACCCCGATTCCCAAACCCTAGCCGCCACTACAGTGCTCCTATCGGCGATTTTCTATTCCAACCGTGGAATTTGATTCCTCTCCGTGGAATCAACCACATTGGTGGCTAGGAGGTTCATCCCGTGATTGATTTGCGATTTCCCCTCTCAAGGTAGCTCTTTTGATCTTCTCTTTTGGTTCATCATGTTTTTGCCCCGATCTCTAAATATATGAACCTAGGGAGAAAACCTTTTGGATAGAATTGTTCCTGCTACCTTGTAGATTGCCGATCTATAGGATTTTGTCACACGCACTGGCCTGGTTAAATCCTTTGTTCTTCAGTTTTGCAGGCCGGAAGTTCCTGTGTTCTTGGCCCGGAACTTCCGGTCTCTGTCCAGCCAGCCAGTAACCTTGAATCTGCTACTGTTTCTTTTAACCATTGCACTCCAACCTTGTTGATTCTTGTTGCAGTGGTCATTATGCCTCGTGAGAAGAGACAGAAGCTTTCACAAGATGTTCCTGTTGACTCGAGTCCCCCAGTTCGTGGTCCTAGGGGTGTTTGGGGTTCCTGTTGACTCTTTCTTTGGGAAAAAATCACAGAAAGAGACGAGCGATTTTTTCCCAAAGTTCGGATCTTGCGATCCTACTCTCCGTTGAGGAGCTCCAAAGAGCTGGGTCTCGATTAACCCCTTGCCTCACTTGTGCAAAAACCCCAGAGGAAATCCACAGCCTTCAACCCCAAACACCCCTAGGCAAATTTCTAGAACTGAGTAACCACCAAGATCTAACTCAACCTACTTCTAGCATTGTCATTCGTGATGCTCCCCGCTCTCCCTCTCCAGTTGCATCTGAGTCAGATGATGGTGACAATGAGGCTGAGCCTGGTTCTGAGAGTAATCCTTTGAGGCTTTACAAGACAAGGGCTGTTGATCCTGATCCTAGACGTCCAAGGGTGAACTATCTGAAGAATCTGCTCAAGTGTGGAAAGGACAGAATGGTGAGTCCTGACACATTGCCTGCTGACTCTCAGGATGACCGATTCAGGACCTTGGTGCAAGTTGATTGGTATAATTCTGTGATTATGGGAAGATCTCATCCAGTGGTAGAGATGAAGTGGCTTGACTAGAAGTACTTGTCCTCAAAGAACAACTTAGTTTTCAATGAGGTGCGCAAGGTGTGTGAGCGCAAGCACGTGGCAGATCTGTTGGCCTTGCAGTATTCATGGAATGAGGAAGTGATTAGTCAGTTCTACTCCACTGCTTTCTTTGGCACCATGAAGAAGGGAATTGATTTTGTGAAGTGGACAATTCAGGGGCAGCAGTATAGGGTCTCTATGGCACAGTTTGCTGCAGCTTTGGAGTTAGATGATGATGACCTGAGTCGTCCACATATCTTTGTAGAAGATGTTTTGTCACCGACCAGCACTACTTTCCTGTATGAGAAGGATGCTCCCAAGGATTGTTTGGGGACTACTCGTGGGTTGCTTCCATACTATAGAGTGCTTTATTCTATCTTCAGGTGGTCATTGCTCCCCAAAGTGGGAGATGCTACAGCCCTTCCAGGTAGGCATGCACTCCTCAGTCGCATGCGCTACAACAAGCCAGATTTCAGCATCATGAAGCTTATCTGGAGTGAGATCTATGAGACAGCGTGTGAGCCAAAGAGGGGTTGCATCTATGCTCCTTATATAATGAAGATGATTGAGGCAAAGACTGGGATTTGTTATTTCAAGGACAACCAGCACAAGCCTTACGTCCTCATGTTCCTTCTTCTTCAGCTCCTACTTCTACCAGGGTGACTCGTACTTCTACGTCAGCTGCTCCTTCTTCCTCTGCTGCTCCTCAGCGCTCTGAGTCTTCTTCCCCCATAAAGAAGGCTCTCTGAGCCATTTTTTGCATGTGTGCTAAGACAGCTAAGAAGGTAAAGAAGATTGAGAGGTGTCAGAAGGAAGATTGCATTGCAGCAGGCAAGGATGTCTCTGATATTTCTGATGATGAGGAGTTTGTTGATCCTTTTGCTGCTTATGAGACTGCTCGAGACATTGCTAGTGGTGAGGGTCCCTCTGGCACTTCTCATTTCTTCAATGAGGAGTCCTCTCACTCCGAGGAGAGCAGCGATGATGAGGAGTCCGATGCCCCTACAGAGCATGTGCCTACAGATCCAGATGAGGCAGTGGACACCGCCGGGCAAGACATTGACTCACCTCACTCCGGCGACACCGAGATCATTCCTTCTGATGGCGATGATGATGAGGCTTGATCCTCTTCTTCCCTTGTGATTTTGTCTCTTTTTGGTGCCTTGATGCCAAAGGGGGAGAAAATTGCAATCGAAGAGGGTCAAATCGAAGGGGGTCAAAATTTTGTTTTTGCTGCTTGTTACCTGCTTTGTCTGTTTATCCGGAAGTTCCGGATCCTCTTATCCGGAAGTTCCGGACCTGGCAGCTCCCTTGCTATTTTTTCCCGTCAGCTTGTCCTGAATTTCCGGGTATTTTATCCGGAAGTTCCGGACCTGGCAGTCCTTTGGCCTCTGCTCTTATGATCTTATGGGCATGTAATAATTCTCTATTTGTGTGGATGTAATGTCTGTTAGATGCTCTTAGCTGCTCTTTATATATATTGCACTTCATTTATGCTATGAGTGTCTTATTTGTTGTTAGTGATGTAATGTTGATTTTATTCTTTTTGAGTGCTCATCTTGTCATATCTATTCTTGCTGCTTATTTGCATCCCACGAATGAGTAGAGATGAAGGAAACTCTCCTCGGTTGCTCCCTTATATATATGCATATGAGTTTCTCTCATATATTCTATATGCATTCACTAAGGGGGAGTTTCATTCACCTCTAACCATTCAAATCAAAATGTATATCAATCTCCTGTAAGCTTTAACCATGTTGTCATCAATCACCAAAAAGGGGGAGATTGAAAGTGCATTAATCCCCCTAGTGGGTTTTGGTGATTAATGACAAATGTGGTTAAGGAACTAATGAGTTCGTTGAGTTACTTTTAGGAGTATTAGTCCAAGGTGTGCAAGATGGATGCTTGGAGACCCCCCAAAAGTATAAAATCAAAGCAGACCGGAACTCGGGAAGTGCACAGGATAGTTTATTTATCGCAATCGAATTTTTAGGAAAAACCGTACTATTAAGAGGGGTTCCAGGTGATACTCTGAGATATGTCAAGTGCTCTTAGTGTGAACCAAGTGTCCAGTTTCCTTAGGAGTCATTTTTGCAAATGCTCCATCTGTCCAAAAGTGCAAGTCCGGAACTTCCTGTCTTCCAGGTCCGGAAGTTCCGGTCTTGTGAAAAAGATTTTCCTAAGTGTAGTCCGGAAGTTCCTGTCTTCCAGGTCTGGAACTTCCAGTCTAGTTTCCAGTTCAAATTTGTGAGTAACGGCTAGATGACGTCACCTAGCCGTTATACATATACAGCTCGTTTCCAGCTCGTTCTTTGGCCATTCCACTTTCACTTAGAGCTGTTGCTAGCCTAGAGCTGTTGTTAGCCTCTCCCAAGTGTTTCTTGCCTTCTCCACTCAATCTAGAGCCTAATCCTTGTGAGAAAGAGAGATTGAGAGGAAGTGAGGAAGATTTGGAGATGTGTGAAGACTAGGATCTTGGGTGAGCACTTGGAATATCTCGTGGGCTGTCATCTCGGTGCTTATTACTCTTACAGATGATCTCCTAGACGATTAGGTGTCGCCCGCGAGAATCCGTTGCTTATTGTGGATTTCCTCTGGGGTTTTTGCACAAGTGAGGCAAGGGGTTAATGGAGACCCAGCTCTTTGGAGCTCCTCAACGGAGAGTAGGATCGCAAGATCCGAACTTCGGGAAAAAATCGCTCTTGTCTCTTTTTGTGATTTTTTCCCGAAGAAAGAGTCAACAGGAACCCCAAACACCCCTAGGACCACGAACTAGGGGGCTCGAGTCAACAGGAACATCTTGTGAAAGCTTCTGTCTCTTCTCACGAGGCATAATGACCACTGCAACAAGAATCAACAAGGTTGGAGTGCAATGTTTAAAAGAAACAGTAGCAGATTCAAGGTTACTGGCTGGCTGGACAGAGACCGGAAGTTCCGGGCCAAGAACACCGGAACTTCCGGCCTGCAAAACTGAAGAACAAAGGATTTAACCAGGCCAATGCGTGTGACAAAATCCTATAGATCGGCAATCTACAAGGTAGCAGGAACAATTCTATCCAAAAGGTTTTCTCCCTAGGTTCATATATTTAGAGATCGGGGCAAAAACATGATGAACCAAAAGAGAAGATCAAAAGAGCTACCTTGAGAGGGGAAATCGCAAATCAATCGCAGGATGAACCTCCTAGCCACCAATGTGGTTGATTCCACGGAGAGGAATCAAATTCCACGGTTGGAATAGAAAATCGCCGATAGGAGCACTGTAGTGGCGGCTAGGGTTTGGGAATTGGGGTGGAGAAGAAGTGAGGAGAGAGAGACCAGGCTCGGGCTCCCCCTGGGTATTTATACCCCCAACCCCCGGAAGTTCCGGACTGGGGTGACCGGAACTTCCGGCCTGACAGAACAGAGGGCAGTCAGGCCCAAGTTCAAAGGAATAGACGAGAATTCAACGAAAAGAAATAGAAATCTATGGACATAGAGAGACTTATGATGCGTATGACCAGCCAACAATCAACATTACATAACAATGGTCAATATACATCACAAGAAGGGGATAAAAACCAAATTTTCGCAATAAAAACACACACAAAAAAATTTTCGCAAATTTTCACAAAAGGGTTTTTTTTTGAAAAGAGAGGGAATGTTTAAGCTTTATTCCTGGTATCAAGACCATCTTCTACAACAAGAAGTGATCTCAAGACACAAAAGCTCAATTTTTTTTTAATTTACATTTTAGTGATACATGTTTGGCTATGAATTAGCCAACCACCCATCACCTAATGTTACGAGAGTCTAAGATATTGAGCACACTCCTAAGCTCGCAAAATCTTTTTTCATCTAAAGGCTTGGTGAAAATGTCGGCTAATTGGGTCTCGGTTCTCATATGGGTAAGGCAAATGTCTCCTTTAGTCTCATGATCTCTCAAAAAATGATGGCAAATATCTATGTGCTTGGTTCTTGAATGTTGAACGGGATTATTGGTTATTTTGATGGCACTCTCATTGTCACATAGGAGTGGGATCTTGGTGAAGTTGTAGCCAAAGTCTTTTAGAGTTTGTTTCATCCAAAGAAGTTGGTCACAACAAGACCCGGCGACGACATATTCAGCTTCGGCGGTGGATAATGCAATGGAATTTTGCTTCTTGGAGGACCAAGAAACAAGGGACCGCCCAAGAAATTGGCAAGTCCCGGTTGTTCTTTTTCTATCAACCTTACACCCGGCATAATCCGAATCGGATTAGCCCAATAGTTCAAAGTCACAACCCTTAGGATACCACAAGCCAAGATTAGGAGTATGAACTAAATATCTTAGAATTCGCGTGACGGCAATCAAATGGCACTCTTTAGGCTCCGCTTGAAAACGGGCACACATACAAACACTAAGCATGATGTCGGGACGAGATGCACATAAGTAAAGCAAAGATCCTATCATGGAGCGATATACCTTTTGGTCCACACATTTACCATTATCGTCGAGGTCTAGGTGGCCATTAGTAGGCATGGGCGTCTTGATAGGTTTGGCATCCTCCATCCCAAACTTCTTGAGTATGTCTTTCACGTACTTGGTTTGAGAGATGAAGGTGCCCTCTTGTGCTTGCTTCACTTGTAGCCCGAGAAAGAAGGTCAACTCGTCCATCATAGACATCTTGAACCTTTTAGTCATGATACTACTAAATTCTTCACAAAAAGAGGCATTAGTAGAACCAAATATTATGTCATCGACATAAATTTGGCATATGAATAAATCACTATTAATTTTTATTTTAGTGAAGAGAGTAGTATCCGCCTTTCCAATTTCAAAACCATTTTTCGAAAGAAAATCTCGGAGACATTCATACCAAGCTCTAGGGGCTTGTTTGAGCCCGTAGAGTGCTTTGTGGAGCTTGTACACATGGTTTGGCAACATTTGATCATCGAACCCCGGTGGTTGCTCCACATAGACCAACTCCGAGATAGGTCCATTGAGAAAGGCACTCTTGACATCCATTTGGAATAACCTGAAATCATGGCGAGTGGCATAGGCTAAAAGAATTCTAATTGACTCAAGGCGAGCGACATGTGCGAAGGTTTCACCAAAATCGAGACCCTCGACTTGGGTGAACCCTTGCGCAACTTACCGGGCTTTGTTCCTTACAACCACCCCATGTTCATCTTGCTTGTTGCGAAAGATCCACTTGGTGCCAATGACATTTTGCTTGGGTCTCTCCACCAAAGTCCATACTTGGTTGCAAGTGAAGTTATTCAACTCCTCTTGCATAGCCATCACCCAATCCGAATCACCAAGCACATCTTCCACCCTAGTTGGTTCCAAAGAAGAGACAAACGAGTAGTGTTGACAAAAACTTGCGACACGAGAGCGAGTAATTACCCCTTTTCTTATGTCACCAAGTATGTTGTCGACGAGATGATCTCTTTGGACAGTGTGATGTATCCTTGAATGGTGCACTGGGGGGACCTGAGCCTGATCAGTATGCTCTAAAGTGCCCGCAGCATCGATCCCATCCACTTGCGTCGTTGGCACATCTTCACTGCCACTGGTCCGGAGGTTCCGGACATGAGAACCCGGAACTTCCGGGCCTGGAGATGTCCGGAGGTTCCGGTCAATAGGACCCGGAACTTTCAGCTCAGCAGACACAGCACCTGTAGAGCTATTGGATGTCGATGACGGAGGTTGATCCCCATCTTCTTGGTCATCCTGCGTCTCGACTGGTCGAATGTCTCCAATAGCCTTAGTACCTATAGCTTGACTTGGATCCACATCACCTACAACATGTACAACAACTTGCTCTCCTTGGAAGCCATTAGATTCATCAAATGTCACATCCCTAGTGACTTCAACAATACCGGAGGTTTCGTTGAAGACACGATAGGCATGTACATTTGATTCATAGCCAAGTAAGAATCTCTTATCCACCTTATGTGAGAACTTAGATGAGCGAGGCCTCTTACTCAAAATAAAGCATTTGCTCCCAAAGACACGTAAATATGAAACATTAGGCTTCTTACCACTTAAGAGCTCATATGAAGTTTTCTTTAGGATCTTGTGGAGGTACAAGCGGTTGATGGTATGACATGCGGTACTCACGGCCTCCGCCAAAAAGACATCCGAAGTCTTGTACTCATCAAGCATTGCCCTTGCGGCTTCAATGAGTGTTCGGTTCTTCCTTTCAACAATGCCATTTTGTGGAGGATCATAGAGGGGCGGAGAACTCGTGCTTGATTCCTTCTTCATCTAGAAATTCCTCCACTTGAGTGTTCTTGAATTCTCCTCCATTGTCGCTTCGCACCCTCTTGATAGTGAGATCATAGAGGTTTTGGGCTTGCTTTGCGAAATGCTTGAAGACATCTTGAGCTTCACTTTTGTCATGGAGAAAGTACACCCAAGTGAAGCGTGAAAAATCATCAACAATGACAAAACCATACTTGTTACCTCCAATGCTTATGCAGGCCATGGGTCCAAATAAGTCCATATGAAGAAGCTCGAGTGGTCTTGTTGTAATCATGATGTTTTTGATAGGATGCAGACTCCCAACTTGCTTCCCGGCTTGGCAAGCACTACACACACGATCCTTCTCAAAAGAAACATTAGATAGATCAAGAATGTGCTCCCCTTTTAGAAGAGATGCCAAATTCCTCATTCCAACATGGGCTAACCTACTGTGCCATAGCCAACCCATAGAGGATTTAGCAATCAAGCATGCCTCCGGATTCACTCTATCCACGTCGAAATCAACGAGATAGAGATTACCCTTTAACACACCCTTGAATGCTATGGAAGAGTCATCTCGCCTAAAAACGGTCACATCCACATCGGTAAACAAGCAATTAAATCCTAACTTACACAATTGAGACACGGATAATAGATTGTAGCTTAATGAATTGACAAGGAGGACATTAGATAGAGATTGATTCTTGGAAATGGCAATCTTACCGAGACCCATTACCTTTCCCTTACCATCATCTCCAAAGACAATATTTTCACGACTTCCACCCTCCTCATCAAGACTTGTAAACATACTCCTCTCTCATGTCATATGATTGGTGCAGCCACTGTCCACAACCCAACTTGAGCCACCGGAGGAGTATGCCTTCAAGACAAATCAAGCTTGGGATTTAGGAACCCAAACTTGTCCAAGTTTGGGTCCCTTGATATTAGTTACCAAAGCCTTTGGCACCCACACACAAGTGCGGTACTCATCATTGTAATTCCCATTAAAATAAGCGACCACTTTGCCCTCTGAATTTTTGGAAATAACATATGAATCATAGTAAAGACCCTCTGGCCGGAACTTCCTGGTATTATACCCGGAACATCCGGTCATCCCCTTTGGCCTATCGGAAGGCCGGAACTTCCTGAAAAAATGTCCGGAACTTCCTGTCTTACAGGGCCGGAACTTCCGGTCATTTTGCCCGGAACTTCCGGGTGTCTGACCAGTGAAGGGATAAGTCACCTCACTTGCTTGTGGAGCTTTACCTTCTCTCACAAACATCAAGCATTCTTTCCCATTTACCATCACACGCTTAGACACAGGACTTCCACTAGAAAACCTGAGCCCGTGTCCATCCTTGTTAGGATGAGCGGTGATGGTCTTGTAAAGGGCATCTTTTGAATGGTATGTCTTCATGCATCCATATTTCACCAATGTGCCCAACCTTTCATTCTCTTTCTTAAGAGCTTGCATAGCATCAACATTACTAGCATAAGAGTTCAAATCAATATTGTAACACCTAGCACAACCATTACTAGTAGATGGGTTGGAAGGATTAGAAATCACATTTGGTTGAGAAGTGCTATTCCAAAGAGTGTCAAATTGAACTTCAAGATCTTTATGACTTTTGTCTAAATTAGCAAATTTGTCTTGAAGAGTTTCATTGACATCCCTAAGGCTAGCTAGAGAACCATTAGCCAAATTAAGCTCATTAGATAGTTGTTCATTTTTAGCACATTCTTTAACTAAGCTCTCCTCTAAGGCAAAGTTTCTTTTCTTCTCAAGAATAAGCAATTCTTCTTGCCTTTCGAGTGAATGTTCTTTACTATCCAAAGCTCTCATTAACTTAGCCAAATTTTGCATAGCAGGTTTGCTAAAGCTCTTAAGCACATCAAATTCATTATCACTTTCCTCATCACTAGAATCAACATCAAGAGAGGTGTGAGAGGGCTTTTGAGTCATCACCTTGCGGCCTTGGGCCATGAAACATGAGTAGTGGTAGGAGTCGTCGTCGTCATCACTCAAGTTGTTGAAGAGACACTCCTTGCTTGAAGAGGATGACTTGAAGGCGACGCTAGTAACACCACCTTCTCCTTCAACCTTGTCTTTTGGCTTGGGCTTGGGCTTGACCTCGGGATCTTCTTCATCTCCGGAGTACCACACCTCCGCCATGTGTGCCTCCGCCACATGAGCACGCTCCGGCTTCTTCTTGCCTCCCTTAGCCTTAGCTTCATTTGACTTGGGACAATCGGCAATGAAGTGGCTATATTCGCCACAATTGAAGCAAGCTCTCTTTGATTGCCTCTTTCCCTTGTCATCATCCTTCCTCCCTTTGCCATAGCCACTCTTGCAAAGAAAGTGCTTGAAACTCTTGACAATAAAAGCCATCTCTTCATTTTCACTTTCTTCACAACTTGACTCGTCTTCTTGTTTTGCCTTCAAAGCCACTTCTTGATTTTTGATCATGGCGGCATTCTTCACCATTTGCCTCACTTCACGAGCTTCCTCTTCTTGCATCTCATGAGACACAAATTCTTCCAAGAATGTCACTTGGGGTGAGCCTCTTGAAGTCTTTCCTTTCCCGTATCATTGACACAAGAGTGGGATTTCTTGGACCAAAAGCACGGAGAAGTATCTTGACCACAAGGTGATTTGTCATGTCCTCACTCCCATGTCCTTTAATCTTGTTGACAAGGATCATCATCCTATCATACATCTCTTGAGGTGTCTCCTTGTCATCCATCACAAATTTTCCAAGCCTTCCTTCCAACAATTCAATTTTTGCCTCACGAACGGCGAGTGATCCTTCATGAGCCAATTGCAAAGTATCCCATATCTCCTTGGCCTCCTCAAGCCCATCAACCTTGTTGAACTCCTCCGGACTCAAGGCGGAGAGAATTGCATTGGAAGCTTGAGCATTGCGGTGAATGAGTTGCTCTTGCTCCGAGGTGAGCTCCATGTCATCTTGGGGTACATCAATACCTGTACAAACAACTTTCCAAATACTTGGATGCAAAGATATTAGATGCAACTTCATCTTGTGCATCCAAGCGGCGAAATGTGTCCCATCAAATTGAGGAGCACGCCCGGAAGGCACGGAAACAAAGTTATGAGGAGGAACATTAAGTTTGCTGTAATCAAAGTGAACAGTAGCTCCCTTGGGTCCAGTATCCTTGGTGCTAGAAGCGTCTCCCTTGTCATCCATCCCTTCGGTTCCCTCTAGATGCGACATCGTGGATCACTCCAAGCGGTGAAGCTTGAATCAAGAGCACCCTGCTCTGGTACCAATTGAACGCGCTGATGAAGCCTAGAGGGGGGTGAATAGGCTGTCCCTGAAAACTTAAAAACAAATCGCAGCGGTAAAATTCAAACAGACCAGGAACTTCCTGGTAAGGAACACCGGGCCCGGAACTTCAGTGTTCTAGGACAGGAACTTCCGAGTAACAGAACAGAGATGAAATTCAAATTTCAAAACAGGAGACTAAGCCAATCTTCACAAGATGATGCATAGGTATTCTAAGCAGAGGATAGATCACAGAAACATCCATAGAAACATCACAGAAAGAGACAAGAGCGATTTTTTCCCCAAGTTCAGATCTTGCGATCCTACTCTCCGTTGAGGAGCTCCAAAGAGCTGGGTCTCAATTAACCCCTTGCCTCACTTGTGCAAAAACCCCAGAGGAAATCCACAGCCTTCAACCCCAAACACCCCTAGGCAAATTTCTAGAATTGAGTGACCACCAAGATCTAACTCAACCTACTTCTAGAAATTCGCCACAAGTGTGGGTTGCTCTACTTAGAAAGCCTCTAGAATCTCAGCACAAGAACTTCATTAACTTACCTCGTTCCCTTTCAGAGGAGAGGAGATCCTTCACAAACTTACCCGGAACATCCACAATATGCAACGGATTCTCGCGGGCGACACCTAACCGTCTAGGAGATCATCTCCAAGAGTAATAAGCACCGAGATGACAGCCCACGAGATATTCCAAGTGCTCACCCAAGATCCTAGTCTTCACACATCTCCAAATCTTCCTCACTTCCTCTCAATCTCTCTTTCTCACAAGAATTAGGCTCTACATTGAGTGGAGAAGGCAAGAAACACTTGGGAGAGGCTAGCAACAGCTCTAGGCTAGCAACAGCTCTAAGTGAAAGTGGAATGGCCAAAGAACGAGCTGGAAACGAGCTGTATATGTATAACGGCTAGGTGACGTCATCTAGCCGTTACTCACAAATTTGAACTGGAAACTAGACAGGAAGTTCCGGACCTGGAAGACAGGAACTTCCGGACTACACTTAGAAAAATCTTTTTCGCAAGACCGGAACTTCCGGACCTGGAAGACAGGAAGTTTCGGACTTGCACTTTTGGACAGATGGAGCATTTGCAAAAATGACTCTTAGGGAAACTTGACACTTGGTTCACACTAAGAACACTTGACATATCTTAGAGTATCACCTGGAACCCCTCTTAATAGTACGGTTTTTCCTAAAAACTCGATTGCGATAAATAAACTATCCTATGCACTTCCCGAGTTCCAGTCCGCTTTGATTTTATACTTTTGGGGGGTCTCCAAGCATCCATCTTCCATACCTTGGACTAATACTCCTGAAAGTAACTGAATGAACTCATTAGTCCCTTAACCACATTTGTCATTAATCACCAAAACCCACTAGGGGGATTAATGCACTTTCATGATCAACATCAAGAAATATCTGGCCATTCAATCTCTCTTTAATAGAATCAAGCAATCCATCATATGCAATGTTGGCCAAATTGTTGGCGGTATGCCATGAGGCCCTTCGGCCAGACTTGCCGAAACCTGAGAACCACAAGGATTCAAGCCAAAGTCATCGGAGCAGACTAGGCGAAGCCCCATGGCGAAGGCCATGAGCGGAGATGGCGAAGGCTGACAAGCCGCGGCGGGTCCATGTGAAGCAAGGGCATCATGGGCGAACGGCATATAGCAAAGGGCATATGGCGAAGCTGCAAGACCCTCGTTAGGACAGGTTCAGCATGCAAGCAACCCCACGGGCTGCTTCGGCCCGACCGGCCCATTCGCCATAGGCCGGGCCCAATCTACCGGCCCATTAGGAGCCCATGAGTGCAAATGACATTGTATACCCATGTAAATGTCCCTTTCATAAGGACAACCATGTAAATTCCTCTGTTAAACCTGAACCCTAATAGGGGGACCTGTAACAGGGTTATAAATAGACCCCTAGGGTCATGTAAAGGGGGATCCCAAGAAAAATTCTCAATTTAATACACTTTACCGTTTTCCAATCACGGTTGAGTAACCACGTCTTTCGACGTATGCGGTTGTCATTTCGACAACACAAATCTTTGTCAATTATTTTCAAACTAAAACATAGGCTTTTAATATCTCTAAACCTCTCAATGTAATCAGTGACAGATTCATTGTATTTGTGCCTAACCGATGTTAAATCAGACAACTTAAGCTTAGTTTCATTAGTGTGAAAATAATCATGAAATTTTTGTTCTAATTGAGCCCAAGTACAAATAGAATTGCCGGTAAAGAAGTAAACCATATCAAAGCATTACCGGACAAAGATAAAGAAAACAAGCGCAACTTACATGTATTCATACTACTAGCCCTACCACATTGCGCTAAGAATTGATCTACATGCTCATATGTAGTTCTACTATCCTCACCACTAAACTTGGTAAATTCAGGAATTTTATAATCAGGAGGATATAGGACAGGATCATAGAAATTAGGATACGGCTTTTGGTTCTCCCTAGCACGATCCCTCGCTTCAACCCCAAATGTAGCCCTGATAATAGCACTAATCAACTCCTCCATATTTTTAGGCCTATGTGGATCTAGTGGTGTATTTGGTGGCCTAAGGGGTGGTTGTTGCGGCGCAATATGATTATATTGGCCATACCTAGTGTCATGAAAATATCCTCTATTAGAATCATTGTAAGCATTAGGGATATATGGACTAGCATGACTAACAGTATTATCAGGTGATGAATAATTATTAAAATCAGTATTGCTAGTCGTGGTATGAAAACCTGGAGAAATTCCCAGGGAACTGGTCTGACCGGCTATAGATAGCCCGGTCTGACCGGTGGTCAGTAGTGCGGTCAGACCGGCCACAGGAGGCGCGATCTGGCCAGGATAGGGCACGGTCTGACCGGCTATGGTAGGCACGGTCTAACCGGCGTAGTACACAGTTTGACTGGCCATGGTGGGCACGGTCTGACCGGCAAAGGATGCAGTTAGACCAGTGTCACGACCGGTCATACCGTCAGCTCAGTTTTGCATATAGCTGATTCCTGTGTAAACGGCTGTATAATCACCCATTGACCTCCCCGTAGCATTATAAGCATATTGTATAGGAGCAAAACTAGAAGTAGCATATGCATCTACACAATGATTATTAACGTTTTGAATAGCAAAGAACAGGTTGGGCGAATCAAAGGTTACCTTTGGTGAAATTACTATGTGAGGTAGCGGGAGGTTTCCTCTCATGGCGCCTTGATCGGTTCTAATGTATTGTGTAGCAATATTGTTGAACTCGTTCCCGCTCGTCATGGTTGACGAAGAAATTCCTTGATTAATTCCGGCCATATAGCTCATAGCCGAAATATTTGGCAGAATAAATTAATATACGGTCTTCTCAGAAAAACAGCCGAAACAAATGAATCGGCTTTAATATTTCTTTTTCTTAAAAATACGTGAGCAGTAGTAAATCGGCTTTGTTAGCCTGATTTTTCTTTTCTCTGTTGCCGTGTGAATCAAAAGGAAAACGTTGTCGAGCCGGCTGCTGCTCCCTTCTGTTTCCCTTGCACGTGTATGCAGTAGTAGATTGATACGGCTTCGGCTGAATTGGTGGCTGGCCAGAAGACGCCGAATAGCACGATCGAGTGACAACAGGAACGCCGATTGATTTCGGCTGTTTAGCCGAAATTCTTGATTTTGACGAAATAGTAATTACTAGATTAAACGAAATTCAGCCGTGATATGGCCGATTAGATCGTTCCCCAGCGGAGTCGCCAAAAATCGTGTTGGCAACTTTTTGTGACAAGTCGACAAGCACGACCGCAACACCTAAACGCCTTGCAATGATATGGAGTCGCCAACCACCTCGATCTAGCCACAGGGCCAAATCAAGATGGGTTTTGCAAAAAGAAAAGCTAAACCGGCTAGCGGAGCCGATTTAGAGATCAAAATCAGCCTCTAGGCCGATTTGGATCGATATGAGGATAACTACCCGTCTCGTGGGCAAAACAGAAGGTTTTCAGGACAAACCTACAAAGAGGTGTCGCACCTCACAGCGGCGGCGGACGGTTTATGGCGCAAACCGACAAAGATGGACTAAACTAGGGTAAAATAGAAAACATAGTAAAATAATGATTCAATTAAATTGTATTCGGGGGTTTTACAATGAACCGGCCTTGTCCCTTATATTGGGGTTGGTCTTGCCCTTTACAGGCCCTTCTCCATGTCTAATTCGGGACAGAAACCAAAGGAAACACGAAACATGCCTTCCCGAGCAAGGAAACCCGAGATCCGACAAAAACAGACTCGGACTCGGACTCTGACGGTCTGACCGCCCATATACCTGCGGTTAGACCGGCCCTACTAGCCGGTCAGACCGCCCACACACCTGTGGTCTGACCGGCCCTGTGAAGGAAACTCAGTACTTTCCAAACTTTAACAATTTTCTCCTATTTCATCCATAGGTGCTAAATTTGGGTGTAAACATACATGTTCCAAGAGATTTGGATATAAGCATTTCTGAGAGGATGTTTTTTTTTTATCTCCGTTGTCCATATTCCCTAATAAACCTAGGAATAAAAGTTTAATTTATAGGTAAAACTTTCGTATATGTCACCGCAAGAAAAAGCATCTTTACGAACGGTTTAAAACCCCCTTTATTCTCAGTTGTAGCAAGTGAGACTAAAGATCGGTTGAATGAACCGGTACTAAAGATGCATAATAAATCAAAAATAATGCGTGGGATGTGAGATTTAAACTCAAGATCTCTCACCTTAGCCCTTAGTATTTTACCATTCCACCTACTGCACATATCTGACCTAGATGGAGATGCTTTTGTTTTAAACTAATCTTAGAGACATCTTTAGTATCGATTACCGATTGCTACTAAAAATATCTTTACTAAGCAGTACTAAAGATGCACTTTTAGTACCAGTTGGCAACACCAACCAAAACTAAAGATCATTCATCTTTAGTCCCAGTTGGGGTTACCAACTGGTACTAAAGATCCTCCATCTTTAGTCTCCATGTTTTTGGGACTTGGACATTCAGAATAGATACTAAAAATATCTTTAGTATCAGTTCTAAATCTAATCGAGATATTTATGTTTTGGTTATCACGATAAAAGATCGTATGCCTAGTAGTGTGTGTTCTTAACGATGTACTAATGCTAAGAAAGTAACTACGCTGAAAATACCTTAAAATCAATTTTAAAATTAAGTTTAAAAGTTTAAATTTTAACTTTAGTTTTAACTTATATTAGGACAACCGATGGAGCTCTTTATATTGGGAATGGTTTCAAGGCACCCTTAGGCCTTCATTGTGTAAGGTTGAGTTCTTTCCAGCAACTCACATTGGCAACTTTCTAGCTAGTATTCCATTAGCACGCTTTCTGAAATACTAAATGATGTGTTTCGTGTAAAATCAAATGTTTCCAAAATATAGGTTCCTAAAAAATCAAATAAATCTTTTGCTCATATTACACTATAATAAGTAATACTCGACTAATCATGTCCAACATGCCACCAAAAACTTATTCCAAACTGCCCAACCGAATGGGCCCTAACTCTGGGCAATGATGAAAAGGGAGCATCTCGATAGTCTAGGGTTGAATAGTGTGTAGTTAAATTTTGAGTTGAATCTTAGACTTTGGTGGAAGTTCACGGTTGCATGATAATTTGTTTTCTTATAAAAACAATGCTAGGTGTTGGCAACTTTTGTGGCATGCTGCCAATCATAATCCAGCACGCTTTAAGGTGATATAAAGTCATCAATCATCTTGATCTAAAAAATCTACACCAAGATAGGATTTGAAAATCAAAATTGGCTAGCGAAGCCGATTTAGACAAAATAGAGATAAACACCCGACTTGTGGATGGAATGGAAGGTTTTTAGGACTAACCTATAAAGACGATTCACACCCTCACCGCTGAGGCAAACGATTTATGACATAAATCGACAAAGATGAACGAACTGGACTAAAAACTAAGAAAAAAGTAGATGCGATGCTGAAAAAGCAAATCAATTAGCTAAAAATGTTGAAAGTAGCTAGATTGGTGCCTCAATTGGACCGGCCATAGCCTTTATAAAGGGGTTGGTCTCTACTCCTGTAATACCTTCTTTATGTTTTACTCAGGGTAGAGACCAATTAGAACTTGAAAAACCTGAGCCCAAACAAGAAAACACGAGACCCTATAAAATTGAACTTGGAGTCAGACTCAGCCAGCCTGACTGGCCCTATAATAGTGGTCAGACATGTCTCATTTTTCAAATCCGGTCATATTTTTCTATTTTGTGTCTAGGTGTCAAATTTATGTGTTAACACTACGATCTACCCTATAACACCCCAATCCGTTTGTAGACTGTAGTGTGGTGTGGTTTAGGCCCAAGTGGTCCAGAAGGTGTGTAGTTCTAATTGATTCAGTACCATCTTGAAAGTTTAGTAGGGTAAAGTCCTGCTTATATTTCTTGGTTCTCCAACTATGATCGATAACATGAGGTTATAACCGTATTACATAAAGCGATAATGAAAGTGTGAGTGTGATACTGTGTGAATGTGGGTCCGCTCAATGTGTAAGCTGACCAATGCGGATTTTGGGCATGGTGTTACATTTTTTTTGATAATGGAATAACATTCCGGTCTTTGCTTAAAGAGTTATAGTCAATTATTACAATCTAACACTCTAGACGAGTGTAGTTCAACAAAAACATAGCGGTACTTAATCATGCTGAGGGTTATCTTGAAAATTGAAGGATTGGTAGACAATAACATAATCGAAGTTTCTGTCAACCACAGCAAACAGAACTGTGCAGTGAATGGTTTAAGGATGAATCGGAAACATGCAGTTCTTTAATTTGAATGCATAACTGCTCAGTTATCATCAGGAAACGAAAACCTGTAATTCTTTAATTTAAAATTGATGCATAACGGTTTCGTTATCACCATTAAAATTGTGCCGTGAATTGTTTTAAGGATGAACCGGAAGCCTGAAATTCTTTTAATTTGGATGCATAACTGCTTCATTATCACTAGGAAAATTGCAGTTTTGCAGATAAGTGGAAATAAAAGGAGGGTCAAACTAAGACATGCCCAATGCCTTTTAGTTTGAGGCTTTCAGCAGCAATTCCAACGTGGGGTTTTCTACAGGAAGAGTATATGGACGTCAGACGAACACAAGCAGCATCCATTTGTCATGTCAACCATCCTGAGCACGCACTCGAATACAAGGACACTTCTAACATCAGAGTTCAGGATGTTCATTTTGGAGAAACCAAATTAGAGCTCTAGTTCTCGACAACCTTCCAATATCGCAATATTTCGGTCAGACATTCCTCTTCCTGTTACCACACTTGGTTCCAAGGAAAGTTTCTCTGACTGCGTTGCCTTCTCCGGATGCCTCCCACGCTAAAATTGACAATGCAACTACATTTTTCAAATAATGTTTCTAATGAGTTATGGGTGTATCCGTGCAAGATGTGCGTCTAAAATCCTAACAGATGGCCTCGGCATGCTTGAAACTGTAAGCACCGGTGATAGAACTTTGTGCCATTGGCTTCCAGATTATATATGCCAACTAACATGAGGTTGCAACTCTATGGAATTTATATGAATGTTCGAAACTAACTTGAAATGACAGAGCCTATTTGTTGACTTTGCTTTTCCTTCTGCACTGAAATTAAGCAGCAGCAGGGTGAATGAAAGGGCTACTCATGTTGGAGATTGGGTATATGTAGATGAGAATGAGAAAAGGGAATAAAAGGGGTCAAGGAGAGGAAATGGAGTCTTCACTATTTTGTGAGAAATTAATGAGTGCACTATTGGTATACGAAACATCACAAGGGAAAGTTGGGACCTATATTGAACCAATGTAGAGTGACCAGATCAAATAGTTAAAGCCATAGCTTTGTAATCTTCAATCCACTTAACAAACACTTATCCAAAACATAGGGAGATATTTTAACTATTTGCTAATATTAGCTTTGACAATTATCCAAATGCTACTCTTAAATTTGCGCTTATTTCCTTCTATGGTTAAGAGGTAGTTTCTTAACTATTTGTCACTTTTGTCCATGTGACATGCTGACATGGCAATAGAGGGTAAAAAAGGTGTGGGACCCACTAGTCAGTCTCACAACACTCCCCTTCTTCTCTCTCCCTCTAGTCTAACATGCAACGTGCATAGCCACTGCTGGCGCTGCTTCGGCCAGCCCCACCATCCTCCCTTTCATCGATCCGTGCCGGCTGCTGCTCTGGCACACCGTCCTCAAATCTAGCTCACTGTCGTCTCATCATCTCTAGCACCAGGCCGCTCGAGAGGCCTCCCTGTTATAAAACCAGCACCGAAATCGACATCGGTAGCTAAACGCGGAAGAAACACCTTTTGGCTGTGGGCTGAGGGAGGGAGAGAGTAATACTTGGGCCGAAAAAGGCCCAAGGACAGAGAGAGGAATTTTAAATTGTTTTCCATTTATTTTAATATGTTAAATGAACTTTGTGGTATTAAAATTAGTTATTGAACTTCGAAAATTCACGGAAAATTTCAGAGAATAATTTAGACAATGTAGAATATTACAAAAATATTTGCAGGCATGATTTTTAAAGGAAAATTTTAGTTTCCTCATTAATTCACTTGATTAAATTGCTTTAACTTTTAATATATTTTTCTAGAAATGCATTATATAAATCTATGGCGTTTTCTTTGTGCCCCTTATGACAAATTAATATTCGTCACGATGTCCCATTGAAATACTTTATGACGATTTCTAGTTAGTATTAACGACGAACACCTTTTTTTCGTCACTAAGCCACCCCACCTCATACTAATCGTCATAAAATGGAATGTGCTAATAACGAATAGCTCCGATGTCATGAGGAATTTGTCACAGAAGGTCATATTTCTTGTAGTGTGGGTTGTGTAGGCCAAGGACCTAAAGTTGTAGCTCCGGTTGGGCCTGCGGTGGAGTAGGCCCAATGTGACATGGGTGGCCCACGGTTGATGGGCCGGGCTACGCACTCTAACAAGTGGTATCAGAGCCCAATGTTTGGAACCTAGAACAATTTCCATGGGTCACATGGTGGGGAGGCCAGGTAACAAGTCTTCGAGGTCACATGGGTTGATGTGACCGGTGAGATTGTTGTGCCCGATGTGTGACGGGGGAGATGGTTGGGTTTAGTCCCACATTGGTAATTGATGATGGGGAGCATGACTTAAAATGTGGAGGCGGTCCTCACCCATCAGACTAGTCTTTTAAGTTGTGTAGGCCTAGGAACTAAAGTTGTGGCTCCGATTGGGCCTGTGGTGGAACATGTCCAATGTGACCTGGGTGGCCCACGGTTGGTGGCCCGGGCTGCGCACTCTAACCCTCCCGAGTCCGGGACAGGGTTCATGCCTACTGAGGCCGATGTGGATGAGGCGGGGTGGCGGCATAGGAGGATGTGTTACAGTGATAGATTAGACGGAGGAGGAGAAGGAGGAGAGGCATCATCGGTGATAGACAAGCTCGTGAGGCGGGGTGGTGGTAGGCGGGCTCCCTAATGTACCTCACCGTGTAGGAGAGGATCGTCGCCTTGTCCACCTGATCGCTCGCAAAACCAATCGATCGAATCATTTTATGTTGAAAAGGATCGTCGCCTTGTCCATCTTCTCCTATTGCTTCCGGCGCCAAGCTCACAGTTCTCTTCCCAGCGTATCCCGGTAGATGGTGACCCATACGACATCTCCGGATTGCCGCTGTCCGACATGCCACGACCACCGTTCAGCTCCACCTGCACAGCCCAACATTGACCAGCCCCGTGCTCCTCCACGGATATGGTGGTGACATCTTCCTGCTCCTACCGTTGATTGCTCCGGACCAGGACAACCACCTTCACGTCGCCACCTTGCCGTGGCACTCGTAGTCATCAACGCTGCACGCCAGACCAGAGGGTAGGGATAGTCGTGAGACTGTGAGAGAGGACAGGGAGAGTCGTGAGACTGTCTAGTGGATTGCACACCGATTTTTACTATGGGTTACCACATTAGTATTGTGGGTAAAAGTGATAAACAGTTAACAAACAGCATCTTTAAGAGTAGAAAAAAAAATAACAGCAAATTTAGTAGGTATATTTGGATAATAGCCAAACCTAGGGTGTTGTGTTCGCCAGGAATGGTTGGGAACCGAAACAGTGCACACGAAAAACGAAACGGTCCATTAGCATATAATTAACTAAGTACTCTCTCCATCTTTTTTGATAGTCATATTTCTAAATCTGAAAATTTTATTTTTGATAGGTATATTTCAATCCAATAACCTATTCTCTTAATGACTTTCTCGGATTTAATACGTGACTCTCCATTCTTCCACACATGATTGGCTACTTGGGTATTGATAAATTTAAATATTAATGAATCGTTTGTTTACGAGGAATGACTAGTATGTTTAAATGGATGATAAGTAGAATTACTTATTCTTGATCTGTGTGCCAAGATGAAATATAACTATAAAAATAGATGGAGAGAGTATTATCTTTTTTTTTCAAAAATAAATTAATTTGATTTTTTTAAGCAACTTTTGTATAAAAACTTTTTGCAAAAAGTACACCGTTTAGTAGTTTGAAAAACGTGTGCGTGAAAAATGAGAGAAAGGGGTTGACAACAAGGGGCTGCAAACACAGCCTAACCCTCACACATTCCGAGTGAGGAATAGTTAAATTTGGCCCTTTTGACTTTCGAGTGGCACATTCCGCCTGAACCCCACACCCATCTTCCGCCGTCAGCCAAAACCCTCGCCGCCGCTCGCAGAGCCGCTCCGACCTCGCCGGCGGCGGCGGCTGCATGCGTGGTGCACCGGCACCGGAGAACTCCCCTGGCTTCCTGGCCGCCCCGCGCGTAGCCTCCGCTCTCCGACGCAGCGCCGCGGCCCTACGTTTCTCCGGCACCTCCGCCGCCGCGCGACTTCGGTTGGTATTCCGGAAACGGCATCTTTACTTCCCAATCTTAATTTTTATCTCAAAGAGATTTTTTGTTGGGGGGGGGGGGATAAAATTAGTTTCTCTCCTCCTGTTGCCGTGTAAATCCCTTGCTGGCAGTGTTGCGATCTTATTGAGGCTTTTGTTTTGTTTTCTTTTCTTTTCTTTAGGAAGGATCGCAACAGGAGGTCAGAACACAAGAATTCTGGTGGATTAGGTATTTGTTTTTTTCCCCCAAAATCGGATTGCACGCTTTTGCAGATTATGCGTGTTGATTTTTGTTATGATAATGTAGGTGTTTTTTCTTGCTGCTGTTTGATACATGTTTGTCCCAGTAGGCAAAATAATGTGCTTAAATTCTGCAATTAACCAATCTATATGTCCATTCATCTTCCCAACTTGGCAGATAGCATGCATGTATTTTTTTCCCCTCATCTTCAGGCTATTCACATTGTGGTCTATGTAGATCCCAGGTTTTGTTTAGGAGAATATTAATTTGTAAGACCGTCACAGAGTGAATAATGGACCTTTGATTCCTCTGTTTTTTTTGGGTGACTGAACCATCCATGCCATGTTTTTATGGTAACTGTTTTCTTTTATACGACTTTTGTTTATATGACATTGCGGCCTGTAGGGCAGACTATTAGGAAGCTCCTTCAAACAGGTCACACTAAAGTTTTGGATGTTGTGTGGCTAATTAATTGTTATGTTTGGTGTAAAACTGATAAGTAGTCAATATTGAGTTGAGTGATAGCATCATGCACCTCCTCTTTTGTTGAACAGGCAGTGCTTTTTCTTCTTGTATCACATCTTATTAGTTTTCATGTTTAGTTAGTGGAGTTGTGGAGATGGACTGCTACTTTCTAAAATAAGTTAATCTTCCTCTTCTCCCTTGATTTGTTAGAACTGATGTTTCTATTCAGTCTCTTACTCTGGTTCTACCACAATATCTGTCACACTCCAACTGGGAAAAAATAATTTAGGAGGTGATTATTTCTAGTTCATGTTCTGTTTAACATGTCCTTTATGAAAGATGGGGTAATTAGTTTTCCTTAATGATTTTGACATTCAATTTGCACAAGTGAGCTAGATCTTATCATAGTAAAGAACAGGTTTATGTTCTTCACTTCTTCTATGATTAACGAGAATGTCATGTAGAAATTGTGCAAGAACTTCTTGTTACAAAATGGCATAGCCTTTTTTTCAGAACCCTTACTGTGAAAAGAGCTGAAAACCAGTATCAAGACTCCAACAACGTCTACTTTGGTTTGAGAGTGACATTTCTGGTGTAATTGATCTTGCATCAAGTTCTATATTTATATTTACCGCTGATTCCTTTCAATAAAATGTCACAGTTAGCTTTTGAAAAGAAGAAATAGCAGATTCTGTTCCATATAAGTTTACCTTTTAGTCTACTTTTTATCTGACTAATCTTTTCCCTGAATCTGTTGTCTGGAGTTACTTAAGACCCGTATGCATTTGTTCCATGTGCATCACATTTGTTTTCCACCACTGGAATCAGACTAATTCATTTTGTACTTACTGTTCAAGTTTGCATGTTTTGCTAGTGTAACAAAAAAAAATTGTTGGGCTCATTCTTTTTTCCATAAAAAAAGGGGTGTGAGTTGGCAGAGGGGAGGGGTGCATCATAGGTTTTGATCAACAGTAGGCTGATAGTTTTTTGCCAACTCAGTGGGCAGTTTTATGCTTGCCTCGACTGATTCTTGACTTCTTGTTGGGAGCAGCATTTTGGTCACTCTCCATGGCCCTTGTGGAAATGGGAATTGATTCTTTAGTTTGCCCTTTCAGCTCTAGAAAATAGATCCTAAGTCAATACAATTCAACGCCAAAAGAATTAAGAAGTTATTTGAACTATTTCGTTAGTACTGTATTACAATTTCTTATCATTTGTTACATGATTTGGAATCTTATTTTTACAACATATGTTTCTGCAGGGGTGTTGCTCTCCTCAAAGTGGCATCCACAGAACAGTGAAAGAAATTAGAGCTGAACAAGAGATCTCTTGGGTGTATTCTTATTTATCTGTTGGGAACTTCAACCAATAAGGTTCTTCAGAATTGGCTTCAAAGTTCAAACCCATGTGCTTTCTGCTTGTTTGACATACCCAGTATACACATTTCACACCATTCCACTCATTTGCAATGGGGCCTCGGCCACCTAGTAGTTCTTCAGATAAAAAAAGTTGCCAAAATGTCCCACCAGAAAAACCCAGCTCCACGAGTTTCTGCCATCCACAATTTCCGCAGCACTTACTTTCACATCCAGCATATGCAATGAATTTCCCTTTCCCGCCGTTTCCTCACTATCCTCCATACTCACAAAATTTCCAATATGCTGTTCCACCACAATATGCTCCATACTCATTGCCGCCACCTGATGGAGCTATGCCATCACCATATGTACCAGCTACAGTTATGCCATCCAAGGCACCCTCTGATCAAGGCACCCCACATTCAGTAACTGGTCCAGGACAACAAGATGATGACAATGCTGAACCTGAGAGGACTGCTAGGCGACTAGCATGGAAAGAAGAGGAAGACATTAGATTGGTAAGCATTCCTCTTCCTTTTTCTATTTCTAATTTTTGGACATTGCAAATGGTATCCTAACATCTCCGTGCTGGAACTACAGATAAGCACTTGGTTGATTAACTACAAGACTGACAAGTACTGGGATAAGGTTGCAGCAGAATACAACAGTGCAACCCCCGGAGCTCGGAGAAGAGAAGTGAAGCATTTGAAGAACCGCTGGCAGAGGATGATCAATAAGGTGGCACATTTCAATGATTGTTGGTGCCGGGTCATGGCAAAATATCCTAGCGGCCAGTCAGAGGGCATGCAACAGATGGACAAAACTTGGCTGATGTATAATAAGGAAGCACATGTGATGTATCTCGAAGAAGCGAAGCATAAGTTCACCTTCGACCATTGCTGGAACGCTGTTTGGGACCAACCCAAGTGGAAAGAATACATCTCTTCTTTCTCCACAAAAAGAACGATGCAATCTGAGTCTGGTGGTTACGTGTCATCTTCGGAAGACTCTGAAGATATGCAAGAAGGAAAATGCTTAGTGGATCCTCTGGACATGCTTACCAAGAACCGTGAAGATATGACAGAAGTACAGCCGTCTGTCTCAAATCAAAAGAAGCAATTAGAACTATTGACAGCTGATGCATCGTGGCCTATTGAATTTCAGCTTGGGAGGCACCAATTGATGACTGGAACATCAAAATTGAACGAACATCAGCAGGGGATGGCAGTGAGGGATGAAATGCTTGAAAAAGAATCAGGCCCACAAGATTTTGAGGTGCTAGACAATGAGAGAGTGGCAAGGGAAGATGAACCTAAAAAGGAAACACAGCCTCATCAAGGTTTCAAGGCGCGAAAGGTCAGTCGGAAACGTAAAGGCAAGGCATCGTCTTCTTCATGTGAGGTGCAGGAAGACATCAAACATGCATTATATCTTCAGACCATGCTTAACAACGATCGTGAGAAGATGTCAGAGGTACAGCTCCGCCTCTCGAAAGAGCAGCTTGAATTGGCCAGAATAAAGCAGGATGAAGCGAATGTAAAGAAAGAAATAACACTTTACATGAAATACACAGAGCTGTTGCTGGCAGACACTTCAAGGTTTGATGAGTTTCAGAAGGCAGAGTATGAGAAAGCAGTGAAGCATATAGGAGGGATATTATTTAGCAAGGATGTCAATTAGTGCCCTTGCAACAATTTATCTTAAGCATGCATTTCTGTGCAAATATCATCCCAACAACTAGTAATAGATCGTTTTGTTCTACTTAACTGAAGGATTGCCTCCACTAACACCTGTTTCTGTGTTAGGTTTAATCATCTCTAGCAAGATTTAACAGAGATTAGTACTGATTGAATCGTGGAAGTGATGGATCAATATGTATTTAGCTATTAGTGGCTTGTCTAATTTGCAACTAACCTGTGCAAAGAATGAACTAGTGGCTTGTCTTGGAGTGATGGTTGAAGGCAAATTGCAAATACTTGAAAGTTAACCCAAGCAGGTCTCACATTGTTCTCTGCCACAGAAAACTCGCACGCCCTACATTGCTGTGTTGGAGTTATCACTTGCTAGAACATATTGGGATGCAATCACCCGTCAATTGTTCAGTCATCGCCTCAAATGGATGCTTCTCTACACTCTATCACACAGTTTTTCCCGTTGCATCTCATGCCAACAACAAAACAAAATTTCTTCTCGACTGCACAAAAGCAATAGGTCTGACAGCTTTTATCTTATTTTAGATAACGTTTTATGGTGGCTTGATCAATTCTGTGGTTCTACACCTATGTTACTATTGTGCTATTTATTTTAGGGTATATGTATATGAAATATATGTAGGTGTCACTTCGTTAGAAGGATTGGATTATGTGGTTCTACACCTATGTGACTATTGTGCTATTTATTTTAGGGTATGTATATGAAATATATGTAGGTCAGTAGGTGTCACTTTGTTAGAAGGATTGGTTTGAATGAATACAAAGTAGCTAGGTAGTTTAATGTGTTAATTTTGACGAACATTTACACCCATCCAGTGCCATCAGTAGCATCTGAAGTCCAGACGATGAGCTCTGCCTGAAGCCCCTAAAAAGAGTCATTTTGAAGTTTTGAAGGGTGGTTTTTCCTACACACTATGGAGCACACAAAGAGCAAAAGCATTTTCCTTCGAGTACATAAAGAATTAAGCAAACCAAATTTCCTACAAGAATACCACTTTACAACTTGTTCAAGCAGATAAATCTCTGAATGCTGAAATCCATTATGCATTGTTCAGCCGGAAAAAGAACAATAATGAGATTACTCCTGTACAGTCTCTTGCATATAAACCTCTATTATTTTAATACACTAGTAGGAGCCTCTTCTACTGTTTCTCGTAAAAAAAAATAATCAGATGTACTGCAAATAACAAGAGAAAGTTCAAGGTGAACGATATCTTGTTTTCGGATTTAGGGAGTAATTCATACTTTTTCCTTTCGCTTATGCTTATCAACCAAAATTTGAATTTTCAACCTTAAATTTGTTATTGATTTGGGTTTTTTCGTCGAAGTTTATTTTTTAGCCTTTGCTAAGAACACGTATATAAAAGGTTTATGCACAAGTTATTTTTCATTTACAAATATGCCGAAACGATGGGGCCAATAGTATCTTAGACAAGGTACTAAAGAAAGAATGCACATAAAGAAGAGATACTTGCTTTCCTGAATGGTTTTTCCCTGGAAGTAATGTGGTGGGGGGGGGGGGGGGGGGGGTCTTCATTCACGTGCTAGTAATTGTTAGTAGAGAGACTTTATCAAAACTAACATCGTTGTTCATTATAAAGAATTCCATCCACAGATCTGACATAAGAAATTTTATGATCCCCCATATATACAACACAGAGACTGCAAGAGGTGACACAATACTTCAAAGAAAGTGAATTTTGCATTAAATTTTCCTGGTAACCGACAAGCCACAAGCATAAGTTGTACACACATGGGAAAGTATATATTGTGAACAAGATGTAGCATCTTATTAGCTACATGGACTCAAAGATCTACACAGACCACAATACATAAAATACTATGTTATCCCACTGAATGCCCACATGACCAAATATTTTGCATGCCAAACTATATATTACACTACAAGGACATCTTCTCTGTGAACACAGAGTAACTCATTTGTGTGGGATACTGGCAACATGTGGATTAACGTTTTCAGTGGAGTCTGCAGATGGATTTTTTTTTGTTGACATCAGGTAATTTTACTCACCCAGTCTGAAACACAGGCCCAGAACAGGGACAGAGTCTGATACAGAAAAACAGACAAAAAAAACACACACACATTCACACATAACAGCAGAAACTAAACATCCATGTTTGCGCTAGGGACACTAGATAGCTTCCATTACATATCACAGGCACAAAACGACTTCCCCCTAGGACACTGACGTCGCTACTGCCCAACTCAGATATCTTCAGGAAGGTTGATCAGCTTGATCATGACTGTATCCATCCACTTATTTGCCAAGACGAGCCCGTCCCCTTTAGCATGATTCGCCACCGTTACATGAAGGAATAGCCTTGTACACCCACTCATTTCTTGTTAACCACAAAGCCCAACACATAGCAACCCCCAAAAAAGTCTGCAGATGGATTCAATATATTCAGCTTTGGGATTGATAATTTGGATACACACATTTTAGCTGAAAGTCCTACCTAAATTTGAAAACAAAAACTGATACTCGCTCCGGTTATTAGTATATGACAATTTTTACATTAATTCCTGAGGGAGCAGAAAAAATTCCATGGATCTGAATCATAAAACCCAAACATAACAGTATCCTGAATTAATGGGATTAACTCTACTACTTTGTGTTTACCATTTCCAGGTGATTTGACTGGGATACAATCAGAATGGAAGTCTACAGGTAGCATCTTATGAATCATATTGCAGCATCGAATTTACTATGCTATGCATAGATCAACTTGACCATATGCATATAAACATTTTACACAGCAAGGGAATGAAAAGCTGAACATTTCAAGATTGAAACTATTGAGATTAGAAGAACTATAATTATCAAGTGCAAAAGGAAAACTGTTGAAAAGAGATGCAAAAGGCAGGACCTCATCCCCACAAATGACAAATCATACCAGCCACATCCACCCTCCTCCGTTCGAATATCTACTTAACCAAATTTGTTCTGCCAAACCATATTGCACCTAGAACTTCTTCTTTTTTTAGCTAAAATCCATTCATATGTTATTAACACAGGTATATTATATTGTTGTTCACATAAATCAGAAGAGAACCAAACACATAATAAATCTGCAAAATGTGTATTTTTTTTTTAATAAAGGATGCTTCAAGATTATTTTTATTCTTAGGGGAAACGGTTTCACTAGGGAAATATTGGTCCTTACACAAGCTAACAAAAGACTAGCAAGCAATTAATTGTACTTTGTTTAAGGACCAACGGACTATATTGAGACCTTCACAATAACCTCAGGCCTCAGGTCCCATAGGCTGTGGCCTGTGGCGGACCTTAGCCTTCAATACCCTTGGTGCTACTGCATGCCGAGCTTCTTGATGGCTCCCAAGCCTAAATACATTATTTGTTCCCAGGAAAGCTAAGATAATCATTTAAATGACAAAGCTTTATGTGACTAACTAATTAAACTAGATTTGCGTCATGTCAAGATTATAAATTACTTCCACCTGAATATAGCATGCAGTGCCTGAATTTGCCAAAAGTTTCTTGAACCAAGGGATGTGACTGGGAAATAATCATCCTTCCATGGTCCACATTAACTTTTATGATCTCCTCCATGACTCCATTCCAATACCTCAGGTCATCTGTTTGATCCGTCTGGTCTAGTATGTGTGACTCTGTGATCAGCTCCTCAGTGGTTCAGATGATGTAGACTAGCAAATGGCAATGGGCCGGTATCTTGTTATATATCTCCTCTCAGTGGTTAGGTGTAGTGGCTTAATTTTCTTTGTAATCCATGGTTGAGACCATAACAGGTATTAGAGATTAGTTTTGAACACCTAACTTTTTTGGAATAATTTTTTTATGTTCAATACAATTTTTGAAACAAAGTAGGGCTTCATATTCTTTTTTAATAATGGAATATCATTCCGGCCTTTACTCAACAAGATACAGCCAATTATTAAAAAAATCGCCCAAAAGTGTTCTCACAAGAATGAGTTCACAAAAACACTCTGAAATAATATTAAGCAAGCACAAACTAATAAACACCAACACAAAATAAAGAACCCATAATTATTGAATCATATTTATGAACATCCACCCGAAATTGCAAAAAGTTGCATGACTGTTAACTCAAATTTATGACATGCATTATTCATTAGCTTGATGTCATCATCACACCTTTATAATTGAGCCCAGCACTGAAGCCAGTACATTGCCCTGAAAAGTACCTGCAAATAAGATTTTGATTGTGATTTATTAAAAATCATATTGTTCCTGCTAAGACAAAGAGCCCAACATAAAGCGGATGGTTCTATAAAAATATTCTTTTTTTATCAACACCCACAAGCCAATTCCTAAAAATATGAGATATACTATGTGGAGGTTATAAACCAAAAGAAATCTGCACTGATCTCCAAAAAAATTTAGAAAAATGATAATCCAAGAATAAATGGTAGATAGTTTCATTTTTCATAAAAAAAAGCATCTCAAACTACCAATCCAATTCCTCGTAGCCAAATTATCCTTTGTGAACACAACCTATTTAAGCAGATACCACATAAAAATCTTAATATTAAGAGAAATATTAAGTTTCCAAATAATATTATTTCTCTCTATATAAACATTATTAATTAAAGCTAAATACATATAGCAAGGCTTTATATGTTTCGGATTCACGCCCAGCAACCTCGTCTGTGGGTAATCCATTGAATTTATAAATAATTAGTAGGATTGAAATGGAAGTAGTAACTACAATTAAGTTTGCTAGGGCTCTAATTTTTTTTCTGGATCCGTCACTGTTTTGATCCGATGCTATTAGTTTGGGACTTGGTTTAATCAGAAGTAACTTTATTATGGTATGTTTGAATATTCTAGCATCCACACACATCCTAGAAGATTCAACTGCAATGCAGTGGGGTAAGGTGACGCAACGAACAGATTTATCAATGACATGTCATTACTGAACAGATTTATCAATTTCGAAAATAGCATTTCTGCCGCAGGTTGGCGATAGAACCGAAATTTCGGAAATTTTGGAAAAAATTCGTATGAAATTTTTTCAATTTTTGACAGATTTTGAAGAAAATTTGACCAAATTCACAAAAAATTGCAAAAAAAAAACCAAAATTTTTGGGCGAGATATCAACATTTCGGTGGGGAGCGAAATTTCGGAAATTTCAAACCGAAATTTGAAACCCTGGTCATTACATGGTGTCTTAGTATTGCATTCTAAATGAAGGGAGGCCTGAGATAGAAATGAGGTCACCTAGGAATGCTAGATCAGGCAATAATGGCTGGCACATTCGGATCCAGTGGTTGGGGACTGATGCGCACTAGATCATCTCAGAGCGTAGAGATGGTTGTTTTTCTTTACAACAGAAGCATAGCGATGACACTGTGAGTTGATTGTGGTTGTTTTTTTTACAACATAAGCATAGCGATGACACTGTGAGTTGATTGTGTACGGGGATCGCTAGTTGGCGCGTATGCGCTGTCGGTATGCGTTTTTGTTGGGATAAAGTGGTTAGACTAGTATTAGTTTTAGATAACGACAGTTTGACATAATGATGGTAGTAGATAAGATTTTTTTTCGCGAGATTTTTTTTAACTAACAAATTGAAAATAAAATCTATATCTGAAGTCAAATTTTGAAAATTTTAAGACCAGATATGAAAATTTTCAACTCGAAATTTAAATTTTTTAAGTCAAATTTTAAAAACTTTCACCTTTTCATCTTAATTTTGAAAACTTTCAACTCAACTTTAAAAACTTTCAACACAGATTTAAAAACTTTCAACTCGAGATTTGAAAACTTTCAACTCAGATTTGAAAACTTTCAACTCAAGATTTGAAAACTTTCTACTTAAGATTTGAAAACTTTCAACTTTATATTTGAAAACTTTTAAGTTAAGATTTAAAAACTTTCAACTCAAAACATTTGAAAAAACACGTGTGCTAAAAGATTAAAAAAATAATCAGAAAAAAGGGGAAAAAGGCAAAAAAAAAGAAAAAAAAGGCATGGGGGAGGAAGCGCAGCTGGCGTTGCTTGCGCGCGCGCGAATTAGCAATCCTGTTGTGTACGTCGCATTAATTGATCATACTATAAAGAAACAACCGTTTGTGCACGTTTAATAAACAACTATTGGAATGAGACTGCTATTAGTAAACCCGAATTAACTACAATTAGGGGTATATTTTTTAATACAAATTGTATCATCACTACTTTGCCATAAATAATACTCTAAAATACATCGTCTCAGAATGAGTTCTTCAGCTTCCCTATAGAGCCCAATCGATCGGTTCTTCAGCTTCCCCAAGTATAGAATCAATTAGTGCTGAAACCTATTGTCTTCCTTTCTCCCTCACTTCATTTCACTAATACCACCATAGAATACTGTCACAGTATCTGTCTTTCGAAGCCACCGGAATGGTGGGGACACTCCCTGTTAATCCTAGACAAGACGCTTATAACATCCTCAGCAGCTCATCTAAATTTCATACTCCATACTTCCATTTATATGGTCATTCAAAAAGATTCCTACTCCATATTACTTTTCACTTCAACAGTTCATCCATATTGCATCCTCCATATACCAACATCCTATATATAATCATCCAGTCAGCACAGCCAAACAGGTGGTGTAACTTCCATTCCGGGTTTCTTCCAAGCCTACTCTCTACATAATGCCTACAATGAATGACCATGAACATTTGGAAAACATTTGGTTGTCTCGCATACCATAACTGATCATGACAATCTACAACTTTCACTGCAAGGGAGTATATATAGTGTCTTGGGCATGGTACTAATCAAATACTACACATAAAGAAGAGAGACTTGCTTTGCTTTTCTTAAAGGATTTTCCAAGGCAGTAAAGGAAGGAAGGAATGGTCTTCATTCATATGATATTAATTGTTAGTAGAGAAAACATATAGAGAAACTATACTCTATGTCCATTATAAATACTTCCATCCACAGATATGACACAAGAAATTTTATCGTCGCCCATACGACATAGAGACTGTGAGAGATGGTACCAATACATCAAGATTGTGAAGTTTGCACAAAAGTGGTCTGGAAACTGACAGGATATGAACATGGGTTGTCCACGCATAGGAAAATAATAGGGAAAAAAATAGCATCCAACTATATACATATGGACTCAAAGAACTACACAAACCAAACCACATATTACACTAAAACTGCATAACAACAGAAATTCATTCATGCGGGGTACACACAACAGCATGTCAGCATATGGATTTAGTTTCTTTAATGGAATCTGAAAATGGATTTGAAATCCAACTCTGGGAACAATAATTTGGATAGACATCTTTTGCTTGGAATTTTCAAAGTGCAAGGGTCCTTAGTCGAAACTGTGTACTCAAATCCATATATGATCTCGTTCAGTAAGAAGCATAGTTCCACAGACTTATAGTCCTTGCTCAGAATTGTGTCCCTGATAGAAGAATGTCCAACAATACTTTGCTAATGTGGTGCAAATTAATCTTTCCAGGAAACATAATCCAGTTGACATTTGGCTTCGAAAGATAAGCATTTGCTGCTTGATTTCAGCTCAGTTGTCTGTCCTTTTCCAACAACTAACTCCAACCCCACAAGTGTATAACTCTTGCAACCATGAGTATTTCCTTCATCATCATGAGGTGGTGAAGAATGAAGAGGTGATCTTAACATATAGCTAGATGAGCATAAAGAGAAGCAACCATCTACATACTTGCCCTGCAGGTAGCAACCAATCCATTAAAACTGCTTTTGAAAATGTACGTGCCACATGCTGACCTGCTACACTTCGATCGTATTATGCCCATGAGAAAGAAAATTAATACTACACACAATTAATGCATGAGCTGAAACCGCAAAAGCTGTATAATTGCAGGAGATGTCGAATCTGCTTTCCCTTGTACATGAATTGGCGGGCACATAGATGAAAGAGTACCCTGCTCAAGCAGTTGTGACCCGTCTGCAACCTTAAGGGACACTCGTTCGAAAAAAATCGTTTCTGTAATAGTGAGTTTGTGATGGTGTTGCGCACTTGCGCTTGTGCCATCAAATTACCAACCAAGAGGAGTACTGGAGAAGCAGAGAAGGGGTGGAGAATCAATGGCGCACCGGCCGGTAGAGGTGAAGGCGAAGCCGCCAAGGAATACGTTTGGACCGAATTAGCCCAAATTTACGCGCGATTCTTAGCAAAATTCACCTGCATATTTAGAACAAAATTAGTCATACTATGGTCTTAATTTTCGGGCCGAAATTTAGCTCACTATTAGGCTGAATTTAGAGTTGCATTTAGGCCAAATTTAATTAAACTTGAGGGCCCAATTTACGCCCAGATGTAGCCCGACTCTATGTTAACCTTCAGGCTGAATTTACCAGATGTTTTGGTCCAAACATCTCCTATTTGGGCCTAATTTACATTCAACTTTTGGGCCTAATTGATACGAACCCCTAGGCTTATTTTACGCCAACTCTTTGGGCCATTCTACTCGCAATTTTTAGGCATATTGACCCGAACTTTTAGGCGAAGTATATTTCTACTTCTGGGCTAAATTTAACAACACTTATGGGCTGAATGAATAGCATTTGCAGCCTGAATTTAAGCGCAGTTTTGGGCCAAATTTAAGACAATTTAGGGGCGAATTTACATGAACCTTTGGACCAATTCTGGTTCTCTTCATGTGACTGTCAATTCTACTTCTTTCAGTTGATTGCCTCTTCCAGTGCCTTACTTGAGCTATTTTTTTTTTCTCAAACACATAGGTAAGCTGCGTATCATTGCATTAAAGAAGGGATTGAGCTCGTTGCTATACTGTTTTTGCCATCCGCCAATATTTTCACCGGTAAAGGAAGTACCAACTGAAAAAACATAGTGAAAGTTTGAGATGTAAAGTGGATTTCTTTCTTCTTTTTTGTAACAATGATTAGAGTTCCAGCTGATCACAAACCTTCTTTGTAGACCTATAGGGTGATGCATTTTCCTCCTAAGAACACATGTGTTTTGTTTTGAAGTGGAGCATAAAATTAACCGCTATCTGATTGACACGTTAACCATCTTAATCTATACACATGAGCTTAAATTTAACAGGAAAATGCATGAAAGTGATGGAGAACAACTCTTTTTTTTGTTTATCTTGCTTAGAATGATGTTTACTTGAATTGCAATCTTTGACTCTATGTAAAGCACAAGTTAGCTAGGGAGACCAAAATAATTAATGGAAGTCCTTTCTACACAAGGCCTGTTAGACAGCTTATCTAATCTAAATGGACAACTCCATGTTGCTTCACTCCACTTCATATGCTAAAAGGATTCTTCGTTTTACTTCCCTTCACAGCGAAATGTTCATTTTTTTTTTCATTTAGCTGTTTTGAGAAATGGAAATATTTCTACTTTCGAGTAGCAGAAGCAGAATATAAGGTGTTAAGTTTAGATACATCTGTAAGGAAATATTTTGCAAGATACATCTATAAGAATATAAAGGAAACATTTTGCACTTCCTTATGGAAATAATAAATTCTCCTTAGCACAAAAGAAATTACATGTACGTATTTCCAAGCTTAAAACTATTAAGACACAAAAACTGATTATAGATGACCTTTAAGAATTTTCACTGTGAACTTAGTCTTTGGACATTGAATTTCTCTGTCTTAAATTGACAGCTAGATTTTCTTTCTTTTCTTTAAGCATTGTTTACTCTTTGGACTATTTTGTCACATTAGTGATTTAATTAGCATAGTTCGATTCTTATGTGAATCAAGGAAAATTCAAATTCAAGTCAACTAAACAATGCTGGTAGATAGTAGAATTACTCTCTAAAAAAATTATGCCCAAAAAAATGCTATCCGCATCGTTTGATCCAAAGCAAAAGAGAAGTGAAAAACAACACAAACATTGATGAATTGTTGTCTCTTTCAGCTATCTTCTAGAAAAGAAAGGCAAAGAGAAAATCTTTCAACATCACTTCTGGTGCCACCCCTTTTATCTGCCAAGAAGATGCAAGTAGCCAAGTACAAAAGAAGGGCAATCACCACCGGAGCCCATTGAGCTGAGGAGAGCTCCCTGGGCACTCTTCCTCCTCTCCTCCCATCGCCCCTTCCATCTCCCAAGGTATCCAATCTGTCCCATTGCCTCCATTAATTTCCTGTTTCAATCCAGCAATTTGGGGTTCTTTACCCAGAGCTTAACCAGGTAAATTAGGTCATGACCATTGAAGGCATGTTTTAGGTTTTTAAGGATATCATTTTGGCTTCTTCCTTGGCCATGAGTGGTCTAATTTGTGCTCCATTTGGTCTAGGAATCATGTAAAGATGTGTTCTTTATGTCTCTTTTGGTGGCCCTGAATGGAAAATTACAGTATCTAGGATCTTGATAATTCAGAACCATTTTGGTCTTAACTAAGGTTGTTTTTTTTATCAACTCCTATTTTCCTGATATATGTAGATTAGTAGGATGCTTTGATTTTCACTTTGGATGATACATGATAAACTACAATATCTGTGTTTTTCGTCTGCGTGCCCTGCACCAGGAATAGGATTGTGGAATTTAACGGGCAATTCAGGTCACTGGTTACATGTTAGAAGTAGTCATGAGAAAAATGGAGGTAAAATCAGTGCAAATTTAAGCACCAAAATGATCGACTGCATTAGTGTTCTTATGTTTGTTTGGTTCATCCTGAACTAAGAGGAAATAATCAAAAAGTTGGTGATGTTAAGATGTTTATATGTTGATCAATTATTGTGAATACCATTGCATTATAATTTTCATTTCTTACTGAAACAGGTGACCAAGCATAGTTCGAACAATATCTGTTGTCAAAGGGATTTCCTCTTTTAGAATTGGATCTTGTGGGGTAGAAATTTTAATTTATATATCCTTTCCCAGTTCCATGGCTACAATACAAAAGCTCTATGAGATCTGCAAAGTGCCATTATCTGCAAATGGGTCGTTATCTCCTGAAGCTGTTGACAGTGTTTGTTCAGTGTTAGGTAAGAAGTGCCCCTTTCTGGCTGTTGCTTGTGGCTTGATCTTCAACCAAACTGAAATGCTAGATGGACATGTCAATGAAAATTCAGAGTTAATAAATGTGTTACTATTAATTGGATTATATAGTGGTTATGGGTTTGTGTTTCTATGGTTTTGTGAAATAACACGAGCATCAGTCCAAAATGAGTTATGATTAGACAAGATTCTGAAACTAAACTTGTTTCACATTTTCTGTGTTCCATGAATCATAACTACACTAAATTTTTGTAATATCATCTATAGCACCTTAGAGGCCCTTCACGTATGAATTGTTTAAGATTTGCTTCATGAACCAGAACTATTAAATTATGGCCGCCTTCATTTTCATTGTATGGTTCATCATCTGTCGCTTTTGCACGGAATTTTAATTTATAGAGTTATGTTTGTTTTCCTATTTTTCCCTGTTTAGATTATTAAAGTTTAACTTATACATATGTAGTATGTTTTGTTATTTGGGTCTGATTGGTTCAGAATTTCCTAGCAGACAATGTCATGCCTTCTGATGTTGGACTTGAGTCTGAAGCACAATCTGTACGTTCTTGGAGAAGTCCACGAGTTCTGAATAGGAAACCGGTTCTTCATTCGAGCACCACAATCAGATATCGTCACATATATGAGTGCAAAGATTTCTCGGTACAAGCCATTAACTACTTAATTAGCTAATTTTGCATACTTGGTTTCTACATTTTGCAGCATTAATTAAAGGTTCATTTAGTTCTCTTTGTTTCTATGCTTGAACATATTAAATCAACTTATTTGATGTTGGCAAAAAAACTTGTATAGATGTTGAATCATACAAACGTACTAATGTTGTGTATGCAGATTGGAATATTTTGTATTCCAGCATCATCCATCATTCCACTCCACAACCATCCGGGCATGACTGTATTCAGTAAACTTATATATGGTACCGTGCATGTTAAATCGTACGATTGGGTTGAGGATACAACTCAACTGCTTAAATTATCAAAAGGTATGTTGTTTAGTAATCATAAGTTGAATTTACATTTAATTGTTCATACATGTACCATGGTTTTGATATTCTACCAAAACATGGTTACAAGTTATGAGATTTTTACCCTTGTGGTATGCTGCATGAAAGGGGTTCTGAAATAAGGTTTTATCATTTCATTTCTGATTATCGCTTTCATATTTACAAGTTACTTTTTCTTGCTGCTCATTCACCGGCTCATTTTCAGTTTGAGAAGATTTTCGTATCCACCTATATTACTTACAAGAAAAAAAGACCTAACATGCAAAGTTTACAACTAAATGTACTAGTTCCATTTGATTCCATTCTTCTTTTTGTGAATTGTGATTATTACAGCCAGACCTGCCAAGATTGTAAGGGATGGTGAGATGTCTGCACCATGCGGCGCAATGGTTATTCAACCAAAAGATGGGGGGAACATCCATGCTTTCAAAGCCATCACCCCCTGTGCTATCCTGGACATCTTATCACCTCCTTATTCTTCAGAAGATGGAAGGCATTGCTCCTACTTCCGCAGATGCCGAAAATCAGACCCGTCGGGTCAGTACCTTATATTTCCTGGAAGACTCATGTTTGCCACAGGTTCAGGAATCTTACTTACCATTTGCTATTATGTGTCCAGGCATTTTATTGAACCGATCGAGGGAATCTGAATTTGTTTGGCTGGAAGAACACCAGCCCCCTAATAGCTTTGTTATTAGAAGGGACCTGTACAAAGGACCTGCTTTAAGTTTATGAAGCAACCATAATCCACCAAGATCATGCTCAATATGATAATTATGTTCACTCTTGCGTTTAATTTATCAAGAAGCATATAGATGTGCACCGCTGTCCTTGTATTTTATTTTCATGGTTTTTTGTTATTTATTTTGTATTTATAGAAATTGCTATTATGTGTTATCTAGCATATCTATTGTAAGATAACGTTATGGTTCACTCCATCTGGATTTTTCACATTTTGGTCCTTTTGAAAAACTTATTTCGTAAATAGATCCCTAGAAAAACTTATTCCAAAAATGGTCCTTTTTGGGGCGCCAGAGTAGCTGGCGCCGTCCGGCGCCAACCTCTCCGGCGCCGTCCCCCTGCCCACGTGGCGGGGCGATGCTGAGGTGGCTAGGGGGAGTGCGCAGAGTGGCTGCCCCCCCCCCCCCCCGAAATTTTTTATTTTTGTTTTATTTGTTTGATATTTTTTTCATGCTTAGAGACACACAAGAACCAACCATAGAAAAATTGAACTTAAATGGACGTAATATGTGACCTGTAGAATTTTTCCTCTCCTCTCCTCTCTCTCCGAACTAGTGCAGAGGAGAGATATGTGCAACTTTTTTATTTTTATTTTATTTTTTTGATATTTTTTTTCACACTTAGGAACTCACAGGAACCAACCATGTAAAAAATAAACTCAAACGGACGAAATATGTGGCATGTGGAATTTTCCAAAGCTCTACCGAAAAACTTCTCTCCTCGAAAACACAATCTTGCAAGCGGAATTTGGAGGTTTTAAATCGGATGTAACTTTTTCTGTAGATGTCCGTGCATATATTATTTGCCTGATTCCGAGTCCGTATGAGAAAGTTACGCCTATTTTAATAGATGACATATTTTGTCCGTTTCGGTAGAGTTTTGGAAAATTCTACAAGTCAGATATTTTGTCCGTTTGAGTTTATTTTTTATACGGTTGGTTCCTATGTTCTCCTAAGTGTGAAAAAAATATCAAAAAAATGAAATAAAAATAAAGAAATTGCATCTCTATGTACTGTTTAACTTATATATGTCATTTCATGTGCTTATATTTTGAATTAGATTAAGTAATTTTATATAGTGGTAGAGTATATTATGTTTAACATGCTTATCAAAGGGTTTTACTAAAGGAGTTATGGTCTAATTTTAGTGAAAGTGCAAAGTAGACTAAGTGGTATGCTAGCTATTTTCAGACTTAGCTAAGTGGTAGTTCGAGTTTAAATTTTTTTTGTGGTTGCTTGTATCGTGATCCTGAGTGTGAAAAAATATCCGAAAAAATAAAATAAAAATGACACCGTTGCAACTCCATACAGAGAAACAGGAATGGAGGCGGCGGCGCCAGCCATGCTGGCGCCCTCCTCCCTGGGGCGGCGCCAGCATGGCTGGCGCCCTCCTCCTGCCACGTCGGTTCGCGTGCGCCACGGTGGCAGGAGGACAGCGCTAGAGGCTGGCGCCGTCCCGTTGGAGGACGGCGCCAGAGGCGCCCCAAAAAGGACCATTTCTGGGATAAGTTTTTTCAGGGGTCTATTTGCGAAATAAGTTTTTTAAAAGGACCAAAATATGAAAAATCCAGTTCACTCCATTATGTAACTTCATGACATAATATTTATATAACTACACAAAGTGGAAGTTGTTATTGAGCTTTCCTTTTGTTCACAGACCTGCTGGTTGGAAACGTTGTGAGAAATTAAATTAGCTTGGCAAACTATGGTGGGCAAATTACATAAAGAGTAATAGAAATCAATTGGTGAACTATTGGTGTCTTCGAATCAAGCCACTTGTATTGTTGGCTTCGAACCAAGCCACTTATGATTTCGAACTTCACTATATACTGCTTTCACATCCTTAATCTCATGTCTTCTTGACCAAAGCGTTGTGGTGGCTTGTCTTTCAAATTTGAGATGAAAGTTCCATTATTTCGTTGACTTTCACAAGTTATACATTACTTGTCATTTGAATATTCTTTAATTAAAATATGACATCGAAGTTTGTTAATTTTGATTTGAAGGATTAATATCCATTCCCTTTCTCAAATAGGAAGTTCACAATATGAAAGCTTTTAAAATTTACTCAGACTCTCCATAAGTCGGCAAATATCTCATCTATACGAATTCAATTGTTTCCAAACGAGAATGTTGAAGGTAAGAAGGTTTGGATTCACTTCGGATTCTGTTTACACAGCCTGGACAGTCCTACGATAAAATAGTCGTGAATTTTGCATACATACTCCATTTTGTATGTTTGAGTACTCGTTGAAAAGCTAATTTAATTGCCCACGTCAAGGTTTTGGTTTCACCTTAGAATTCTTTGTGGTTTATCCGCAGTCTACCAAACCAAAAGAAAGTTGCTACAACAAAAGTTTCTTTCTCCATGTCCAAGTTATGTAACGAGTTTGTTTCTTGTTTTAGAGGTATTAGGATTACTGTATAAGTAGTAGGTGTGCGTCTATTGTAAGGAGACTCCACATTATGAATAAATAATTAGCTTTTAGCTACAACCATGTGAGAGTCTTGCCACTCGTTTTTCCAATGATTTGGTGCAACCACATAGAGAGGAACATGGTGATCCTATGAAGATCGTGCTTGCTTTCTGCTGGGATTGAGGGTTCGATATTTATCTTTCGCATCTTGTGGTTTTGCAATGGCGAGATGAAAAGGTGTGATATACGGGCAACATGTTGTTTATCCACTTCGTCAGGTGCTTGGTGTCTTAGATGAACAACATGTCCCTTATCATGGCGTGAAGATGCATATGAGGATATGGTATGGGTAATATCTGGTGGATACGAATTATCCAGTGAACGATTTTGGTGGTTAACAAGAGTTTTCGCAGCCCATGTAACCATTCAATTTGGCCCATTTGACATAAGCAATTTCATCCAGCAAGCATCCATCCCATCTAGGACGAGCCCACCATGATGTACGTTATCCACCCACCACATCCTATCAATCGATCTAGGTCACAAACGCTGAAACTCACAACCGAACGCTGCACATTACACTCCCATCATATCCCATCCCACTAAGTAATATACTCCCTCCGTCCAAAAAAAAGCACTCGATATGTCTTTGGATCGTATATTATAAATATATAAATATAAATATTTAAGTGGTGTATACTACTTTTTAAGAAATTCTATCCATAATAAATATATTCACCATATTTACAGCTTGCTCAATTATTACTATTCATCTATATGTACTTCTCTTTTGTTATAATAAAAGCTCACTAGCAACCACAACGTGAAGCCAGAACAGTACACAAGAGCGAAAATTCCATTACTTGATAACCAGAGGGCGGATCTGCAAAAAGCCTCCTCCTCTCCACCCCTCGTCGGCGGCATCTCGTCGCCCCCGCCTCGAAGCTTCCAGAAGCTTCTCCTCCTCTCTCCTCCCCTCCCCATGGCGCGGCGGGGCCACCACCACCACCTCGCGGAGGTGGCCCTCCTCGCGTCGGCCTCCGAGGACCTCGCCGCCGTGGGCGCCGGCGAGAGGGAGGGGTGGCTGGACGACCCCGCCGTGCTCCCCTCCCTCGCGCCGCGCGCGCGCGCCCTCGCCGTCGCCAGCGCGGCACGGTCCGTGCTCGCGGTTGTCCCGGTCGCCGGAGTAGGCGGTGGGGTCACGGTGAGGCCCGCGCTGGGGTCCGACGACGGCCGGATCTCCGCGGTGGAGTGGGTCCCGCTCGTCGGGGAGGACGCCGAGGAGGCTGGTGGGGAGGGAGTGGCCGTCGCCGTGGGCACCGACGCCGGGTGGCTTCTGTTCTACTCTCTCGCAGGCGATCTACTGCACAAGCAGGTTGCTATGATGTGTGATCGATCTCTTCTCTGTGGATGTTTTGTTCCTCGGAGAATTTTTTGAATTTTATTAGGGGTTTCATGATTTAGTAGATCTATATCTGGTCATAGTTATTAATTTGAAATCGCATTATTTTCGGTACGTGATAAGCACTGGATGATGGGACGAGGATAGAAGAAGCTGCAAAGACTTGGGGGGTGAAATGTTGGGGGAATTTTAGCCATAGTTTGCGACTTGCGAGAGCAGGTTCATGACTAGGTGGTTGTTGTAAACATCAAATATAGGGGGTTTTTGCTATGAATCGTTATGGTTTGTGTATGATTAGTTGCTCAGGCAGTGTTTTTCAACATATAAGAATGCTCTTCCAGGCTTCGTACTTCTCTAACTAACCGCCGTTTAAGTTACTGTGTAATTCATAGCCTAATTATAAGATAATACCATAGGCACTATTTTTCTGGGTGATTGTTAGGTATTTGCTTTTAAATTGTTAGTTGCAACATTTATCTGCATGCTTTTTTCCATCATACAATTGAACAAGCATAGGGGAGTAAGTCATGTAATTGAGCGGGAAATCTACCTGCTTTAACTATGGTTTGTTCTCTGGGCACTGGGTACCACATGTATTTGCGACGCCCAAAAGAAGTAGACATCAAATTTACCCTGCTTAATAGATAATTGTAGTTCATTTACTATGTAGACGGTCATAGTTGATATTTCTTTTAGTTTTTTCTTATTTCTTACTTCTGATTATTGTATTGCTTATTTCAGAGTATTTATCCTTCAAAGATACTGAAACTTAACTTCCGTGAGAGGAAGGAAAACGCCTGGGAAGATTCGGGTTCAGATGAGCTTTCTGTGGTTTTCCCTGGTGTTATTGCACGTTTTGATGGTGCTGACCTTCAGGTTTCAATAAATCTTTTTGTTATTTTGTTGTTAGGGTTTGAAATGTCATATTTTTTATAGATGTGCTAATCTTGTATTTTTTTTTTAGATAAACATTATCAAAACTCTTTTACTTGCACAGTACTTAGCAAGCGTGTTAAGTTGAGTTTTATTCACTACATTTTCATGTGTTTTGATAAAGATATCCAAAACATCCATACTGTTAAGATGTGTCAGAACCTAATGCAACAGTAATCCTGTATTGCGGCATTTTAGTCTGCATGTAATGACCAAAGCATCAATTGTTCTGTATTCGAAGTTAAGTACTTAAAAGGAAAATTTTAGTAATCCCTGTTGAAAAAAAATGGAAATTTGATAATTGCCCTAAGTTAGATATTTTCTTGCATGGACACCTTTGAAATTAAAACTAAAAAAGTGAAAAAACTGAATTACCAGTATTGGCCTTTTAATAGAATTTAGTTTTGTTTGTTAACTACGGAAAGTTGCTTACTGTTGTTAAAACGTTTTGATTTACTGTGCATTCAATCATTCACTTTGTAGGGACATACTCCCTCCGTCCCAAAACACAAGGGATTTTGGCCGGATGTGACACATCCCTTATATTTTGGGAAGGAGGGAGTAAAATTTATTTCATTTTCACCATCCAAGTTTAATACTACAGTTGAGATCAGATTTCTCATTCTCCTATGATGTGCTCTGAAATATTATTTGTTTATTACTTTATTTAATGTCTTGCTTTTAGTATGTAGCAGTCTTAGCTTAGTTAACCATTTACTATTACTACCAATAGTAGGATCTTGGGAGAAATGCAACCATTTACAATGTTCCAGACAGACAACTACAAAAGAGCATGGCAATAACTGCAAATACTATCAAATATCTGTTCATTAATGATGAAGAAAAAATTATACTCCCGCCGTCCTGTTTTATAGGGCGTATAAAATTTCTGCTGCTATCCCAAATTATAGGTTGTACTATCCCTTCAGCTTTTATCCCAAGAATGCCCTACCAGCATTTGCATGCATGCCCATAGTTAATGCTTGGATAAGCACAATTACTTGTTGAGCCAAGCAGGCGGTCAAAGCAGTTTTGCATGTGAGCGCTACCCCGGAGTTGCAATGGGAATTCTGCATAGTAAAGCGTGCTTAATTAGGGTCATATCAGGATGACACACACCCACTCTTGTTCTCTGCGAAAAAACTTATAATCCTTATAAAACGGGGTGGAGGGAGAATTTGGAGTGGGATTCTTTTTCCTACAAATATCACCAATGTTCTAGAGGGACACAAACCTATATTCCAATCATAAAGTGCAATATTTTAGTCACTTGCAGTATTATCTAGGGTCCTATAAGCAATATATGCCAGTTTTCTTTTACAGCCATGATGAACCTTCTTTGATTCCATACACAGAAACATTTCAATGCTCAGTAGACAGTACTTTTGTTATCTGTCTTCCTTTTCTATTCAAATAATAGTTATTGGTTATTTGCAGAACATGCTTCAAAAATCATTACATGAAGTTAAATCGCACCTGTGGAAAGACAAATCTGAACAGGAAGATGCTGAGGAAGATAGTTCCTTTGGAAGAATACCTTTTCAAATTTGGAATGTAAGCAAATTCAGTTCTTGTGCAGATGCTGCAATTGTTGGGCTGATGCCACCTCCCTTGCTGGAACTTCAGGTGATTTGCCCTCGTATCTTTCTCTTACTGCTGTACCCACTTATGTTAGAAATTGTTATCAAAGTTGAAACCTAGCTTGCCTTTATCAGTATTATTTCAGTTTTTATACCCTACTTCATTTAAGAAGTTACCTTCAGTGAAGTTTCTGAAGTTATTATCGTATTGAATTCAGCTGCTTTTATATTGCTGGGCAGTCGAGTCAGCGCCATTATTGTGCAATTACAGTTGGAGAGGATGCTGTAGTTTCTGCATATAGGTGAGTTCCATTACTCAGTGGCTTGAACATTTCCAATCTGGGTAATCATTCTTCTAGAAAATGTATCTGTGCTTCCATCGTGAGCGGAGCAGCATGGTTTAGGGCTTCCAAGGCATATCTGGGCACTGTCTTCCCTGTAAAATTTATATGGACACACATTTTGCCAATTCTAACTGTACTGCAAATATAAATGACATTTATATGTTTGATTCAGATTTGTATTGATTCAACTGACTAAAATAGTGTTTAACTTATATGTATGCAATTGCTGAAAATGGGAAGATGGAGTTGCAATTTACTCCTGTTTTGGCTTTCCTCGACATTTTGATGGCTTTGCAGGTTATCAGAAGACAGAAGCAGGTCAATTGTTGGAGCAATTTTATCAAGAGGTGTTGCTGCAACATTTTCAACAATATCATCTCTGTCTAAAATTATATGGCGGAGCGAACCATCACCAACCAAGAAATCACGTCCTAAGCCTCAGTCCTTTGCAAAAAGTAATTGCCTAAATAATTATGTTCCTCTCACTTAAAAAAAAGAATTTCTTTCTCATGATTACATTTGCTGCAGCGTCACCACTAACTTGCTTGAAAGATTCACCGAGGAAGGGTGAACGGCTTACACTATCTCCAAGTGGTACATTGGCTGCCATAACTGATTCTCTTGGCCGCATTCTACTATTGGATACTCATGCCCTTGTGGCTGTACGGCTGTGGAAGGTAATTACTTGAGTATAACTTCATTTTCTATTTCTGAAATTTTGAAATGGAACACAGGAACTGTGTTCTACATCGATACTGATATAAAATGCAATGATAAGGGCATAAGGCAATTTTCATTTATTTGTTGGTTGTGCTGTGTTGCCATCTTGGTGACACATTTGTTTTGCTCTCGATGTGCTGGTAGCCTGGTACCATGTTCTAGTGTGGTTTTCTGGATTGCACCACCTTTAGTGGTTAATTGTGCGAGGCTTAGGTTGATGCACATAAAATGGTATTTTGCTTTGTCTGCTGCTCTCACATCCTAGCTTGTTGAGCTTTGTAGTCTTAGGTTAGAGAAATTCTGCGATTTGCCATTGACACTTACAAAATGACATTGACGAAGATAAGTTCTATAATATGCCATCATGCAAACATTTTGCTTTGAATTCTGCCATTAGACATCCATTTTTTTTTCATAATGTTCAAAATACCCCCAAGCGTGCCTTTGAGGGCCGCTCTATTAGCAATGACAGATGGAGGACTTGGCGTGTGCTCCATGTCTAGCTCTGGTAGCTCGTCAGTGTCCATGCCCAAAACCCTCAGTAGAGTGGCTCTCTGGCAAACAATGGCACGTCTTGGGGTATTTTGGGCATTATAAATAAATAGAGAGATGCAGAATTGGGAGAAAATGTTTGTATGATGGCAGATAGTGGAACTCAACCTTGTTGATGGAATTTTATGGAATGAAGCCTTTGTCCATTGCAAATCGTAGAATTTCCCTCTTAGGCTTAAAGCATTACTTTTGTGGGAGTAGGAGGGTACTGTTTTGTGGCTATACCTTAACTTTTGCACCACTAACCATTATCTTAGCGTGGTGTTATCGCAATTACTGCAGCTAGTCAGTTTGTGGCAGCATTTGTTCATTTACTACTTGCTGCTGCTGTTACCTATTTTTATACAGTTATGTTATAGTGGTGGGTGACACTTTTGTTTTGCGTAACAGCAATTAACCAATCTGTGACAGCAATGTTCATTTAGGTATTAGGTTGGCTAGTTTTCATATGAGTCATTTGTTTTGGTTAGATACTCTGTCATGACACAAATAAATGCTGTTTCTTGTTCATAGCGCCTTGTTCAGCATAAAACTTCCATCATCTACATGTACTGAAAAATGTTGTAAAATTTGATGGGGTTGAATGTTATGAAAGCTCCTTTATGCAAATTTACAAATAATTTCATATGGGCGATCTAAACATTCATATTGATGCGTATTCCTTGTGGGAAGTAGTAGCTTATATATTTCTCTTTAAATTACCTTTGAGACTAACATATCTAAACATTCATACTTCTATTTATCAAATATTAGTTGATCAAGAAGAATGGTTTAAAAGACATTAACTGTATTTAGTCTGTAGTATCTTTCTTAAAAAGGTCTCGTTCTCTGCCTTATTTATCCCACTATGAATATAATAACTTTATTTATTTTGGAAGTTCTAGCTCGAAGCATGTAATAGAAGAGATCCTAATTAGTACAACTGAAACAAAAAAAATTTGTAACCTAATTTAAAATAGAATTCAGATAAGGTGGTTATCAAGTGCAGCTCATCCAGATTTCTTTTTTGTATTTGTTATCTTGTTTTCAGAATAGCCATATCTCCAAAATGGCAATATCTTCTTCTGTAACTTTAAGTTTATTACTCCAAATCTAGAAAAATAATAATGGATCCAGCTGTGGGAACTTTGAACAGTGGGAATCAATTGCTCAGCAATGCATTGGAATAACTGCTGTTTGGTCGGTGCCCTGAGCACGATACCTGAGAAATTTCTATTTATCATAAGTTCATGAATCTTGCCCGGTCAGGCAGCCTGAGTCTATGCTTGTTTGTTCTGCCATGGCTACCTGGGAGAAATAGCAAGCATACCCTCAAGTCCTTCACAGTGCTGAACAATTATAATTAACCACCTTCGTAAGATTTAAGTCATCCTGTACTGTCTGGATCATTATTTTTATCGTATAACATTATTGTTTCATGTTTCCAGGGTTACCGTGATGCTTCATGTCTTTTTGTTGAGATGCTTCTGAACAAAGATAAAGCATCGAGCTCGCTGCACACAGAATATACAAAGAGTGACTATTGCCTGTGCCTAGCGATCCATGCTCCACGGAAAGGCATCATTGAGGTAGTTTTACGCTTGCCCCATATGATATTCCTGCAACATGGCTCTCCTCAACAAGAAAAAAACATCTGTTCATCTGTAAATGGCATTACGGAAGGTTGTCGATGTGATTGTCGATGGAAACTTATAATGTGAGGTTTTGTTCTGTGTTTACAGATCTGGCAAATGCGGACTGGGGCACGTCTTCTGACCATCCCGTGCCCCAAGGGAAGCAGGATCTTACAGCCATCGACGAGGTTTATGTCATCGCCCTTCTCATCGTCTTATTCGCCATTGGAGGTTTTCCTGTTCAATGGTGACTCTGGGCAGTTGTCTGTATTGAATAGGCACATTGGTTAAATATCTCTTCTCTTGTGCTGTTGTTTTGTCTTTTTTTTTTACCTCCCAGGGTTGTACAGTACTATTTTAATTCCTGAATGGCTAGGTGTTTATGATTTCGCCGTTCAAGGAAATAAATAAATAAAGCTACTCCCTCCGTCCCAGAAAATGCCGATTCCTGATGCCCAAGGCAGTTTTAGCGATAAAAAAACTGATAGGAAAGGAGATTCCCTATATTCAATTCAGAAAATGCCGATTCCTGATAAAAAAACTGATAGGACAGGTACTACATTCAATTCATCTTTCAAATAAAAAAAGCAACAATAGAAAAGGAGATTCCCTCGATCCCTCCATCACTACCAGCCATCCATATACAAACCGCCGGCGTCGCTGCACGCAGCTGATGTCAACGCCGATGCTGTCACACCACCGAACAGTGGACCACCGATGCCGTGCTGCCGTACCCTCCAGTGTCAGATCCGTCGTCTGCACGCCTTCGATGGCGCCCCCACCGTCTTGTGCATCACATCCGCCGCCTTGCATACCTTCAAAGCCGCTGCCGCATCTGAGCCGCCTCCTCCCGTCGCCGCTGGAGAGCCGAACCCTTCCACCACCGGTGCCAGATCCGTCTCCACCCGCCGCCGCCAACGCCGCTAGAGAGCCGAACCCTTCCGCCACCGCATCCGCGTGGTCACGGCCTGGTGGATGTGGGGAAGTGGGAGAGGCAGGAGAAGCAGGAGCGGGGAGGGAGCTGCGGGGAGCGGTAGAGAGGGGCGGAGTGGGGAGGGGGACCGGTGGTGCCACACATTCGGTGACGAAGAGGACTCGATTGGGAATTTTCCGGTGCAAACTCGCGAGAGAGAGATGGGAGAGAGCGAGAGAGGGAGTCGGAAGGTTCGTAGGGTCGCTCATGGTCGCCGCCGCTTCGATCCAGGAGGAGGCGATGGAGAGAATTGCGAGGGGGCGCCGGGAGAAACGAGAGAGAGAGAGATGTGAGAGAAAAAAATTTAGGAGGAGATAAGTTTTCTGTGGTGTGAACGAGAGGAGACGCGGTCCACCTATGACCCATAGACGACGCGATAGAGAGGAAGTTTCTCGTTTTCTGTGGAGGAATCGGTTTTTTCTGGGACAAAGACCTCCCCCCAGAAATCGCCTCTTTCTGGGCGGAGGGAGTAGTTTTGTGTGATTTTGCCAATATATGAAAAAGCTAAAGAATTCCTCATGTCATGCATGTAGTGTGTTTTTTTTAGATAATGGATTAAACCGTACTCTAAACTCAAAAGGATGCACACAGCCCGATGTATAGTGTGTACTTGGTGATAGCACATTCGTTTCACAAATGCATACCATGTTTTTTAGACAATGCTTTAATTTCATTATTTATATCTCGGGAGCATTTTTATGGACAAGCTGGCCTAAATATTTTGGGGGCATTGATTTGCATGTAACAAGACTGCCAGTGAAATCAAAGTCTTTGCAGCGTGCAGTTTGCAGTTGCGGACTTGAAGAGATGGGCATAATTTCTCTGTAAGGAACAGAGTTTTCAATTCTGTACGAATGTCAGTGAGGACACTTGAGAAAAAAGGCAGAAGAATTTGAGAAATTCCTTCTCAATTACGAGAGATTGAAAACTTTTCTTCTTTTCTTTTATTTATTCCTTCCAGGAACAAACATGGTATCCGTTAGTGCTAACCGAACCTACTGCTTTATTGTAATCTGCAATCTTAACGTTATCACCTGAAATGTTCCTTTTTGCTTGTAGTATAAACCAATTTGATACTTTATCAGGTTAGCAATTTCTCCAAAAGCACTTTGGCCGGTGCATTATTAGGGTAATAAATAATTAATATTAACCTCCCTCTGCCTCGTTTGACTTTGATCAATCACGTAACCTATCACTTGATACGATAAGTTGGCCTCTCCTCCCATGTGATGTGATGTACCAACTTCATTTTCACCTTGATTTTCACCTCAATTATCAGACCTACTCCCATAAAATAATAGCACATAATTGGGCAGCCACACAATTTTTCTAAAAACAGGAAAGTACAAATCCACATGTTTGTCAGACTAATAAAGTCATCTCATAGACGCAACAAAGATTTGTCAGCATCGTATCTTCGAAGGAATCAGCAAAGAGATTAGAGTGTTCTAGATTGTCAGAGATGCTTTGAATATTCCACTAGGGCAGCATTATGGAATTTTCTTTTTGTACACAGCTAGGATTTTCAGATCTTGTGTTGCTTGGAATATGTTCCGTGCCACCATATTTCTCCAACTTATCGCCAAGAATTCAAAGTACCATTTTCGTTTCATTTTGCGGGTTTTAATTTTATCATAAATCAAACTTTTTAACTTTGATTAAGCCTATAGAAAAATATACTAATATCTACAATGTCAAATTAGTTTAATTAAAATTCATCGTGAAGTTGTCACGGTAAATGTACTTATTAGATAATATATTTTTTTATAGATATGATCATAAGTTAAAATTTTTTAACTTATGATAAAACTAAAATACATTACAATATAGAACAGAGGGAGTACAAAAATTAAATTTGGAACATATTTCAAGAAATGGTCGACCAGGAAGGTGTATACCAGAACAGAGCTCATATCTCTATTTCAGATTTATGTATATATTCACGGTTGTTTTATTCTTATTTCGTATGGAATGTGGCATCTTAACAAATGACAACATGACAGCTGCTTGTATAATTGTTTTATAAATGCACATTGAAAAAAATGATCACTTTGTTAAAAAAAAATAAAAAGTTAGTGTTAGTGCTTCTTTTTCCACAGAAACGCATTTATTCTGAGTTCTTATATAAGCACATCTTTGATGTTATCCAACAATTTCAAATTGTGCTTATCTTATCAGGCGTGGGCCGCAACCATACCAAATTTAGACTTGATGTAAATTATTTTTTTTAGGTTGGATGTAAATTAAATTTTATTTATTTAACAAGAAAGTTTTGTGTTAGCGAAATTGTCTGAATATTACATTACGGGGATATATATGAGTAACAAAATACCAATTATTGAACTCTGCAACTACAAGTTCCAGCTGGCCATTTATCCGAACAGTGACACTCTCTTTGCACTCCGGTTCGAACATGCAATAATCTATAGCTTTTAATTACTCCATCCATCCAAAATAAATAGTTTTACACTGCATGTCCAACGTTTGATTGTTCGTCTTTTGAATTTTTTTATGATTAGTATATTTAATGTTATTAGATGATAAAATATGAACAATACTTCATGTCGGACTAATTTTTTTAAATTTTTACATAAAATTTTCAAATAAAATGGACGGTCAAACATTAGACACAGATACACACACATGCACTTATTTTGGGACGGAGATAGTAGCATCTAAAATTCTTAATGACTTATTTAATTAAGTTCAAACAATGTTGTCCAAGCCAAAACAATGCCCATCATTGAATTCAAAACTCAAGATTGTACTAACTGATTGCGCTGCCGACGCAAGTTATTCTTTCCTATTTATTCTTAAAAAAAAGTTATCTCGAGTTGACACTTGACACATCCCCATAAGCTATCATCACTAGTTGATATGATAAGCCGTGTGATATGATACATCAGAGTTCAATTATTGCGGCAAAATAAAATAAAATAATTCAATTGTAGCCACATTTTTTTTTCTTCTTAAGAGAGTACAACCATGGAAGAAACTTTAGAATTCCAGTACCAGTTAACGAAAACATCAATTAAAGTCTTCGATCAGCAGAAAGAAAGATATGCCAAGGAATATTCCTTTGTGTACAGTTTATGATCAAATGCTACTATGAAGGTACAATAATTTGATGGAGTACTTGCATGTATAAATGACGATTTAATTTAAGCTTCAGTTGCTAAAAAAAACATTATTTCCAAAGCGTAATTTTGGTCCATTATTGCTGCTCAGAATGTGACCAGTGGAAACCTTACAGTTGCAAAGTGTATGCATCGTTCTTTTATGCCTTAGGGAAAAAAAAAGGGACATGAAGGTATATAATTGGTATGTTCTGATGAATTTATCTTATTACGAGCATCTTGTGGACCAAACTTTATCTTAAAGATGATGCGGTTCTCTTGTACTAGTATAATAGCACACGCAAATCTTAACAAATTATGCTTGATTGTTACTTTAGTGCGGGTACACCCTGGATTAAGGGATACTTTACACCTAAGCTCCAAGTTTCAGAGCACTTGTCGATCACATGCGCGCGCATGTAAAAGTTTGAGGTTTTATTTGGAACACATAAATATGAATTCAGTAACTCCAAGTTCTACTAGATGATTTCCTTAGATAACTTCAGAACGATTTCTTGCGCTCTGCATGAAGTGTTTTGATTATTTAGATCTTGAATTGAAAATTTTTGCACATTAAGTTTGGGCTTTAAATACCCTAATTTGAAGAAATGGTTAAAATCATGAGACAAACTAGAATTTATCTTAGAGAGATATTCTCCCCGTCCTATAAAAAACAATCTAGTACTGACACATTCTAATACAATGAATCTGAACATATATTTGCCTAGATTTATTGGACTCATATCCAGTTAATTGTTTTTTTCGAGAAAGTATATGCTTTTACGTCATTGTCCCATCTGCCTGCCTCTGCTCTCTGCTTTCTAATCAACCGGAAGTGTCGGTCATGCGTACTCCATGTTAAGACAACCGCGATCACTTCCAACTGTCTAATGTCAACATCAGGAAGAAATCCATGTTAAGTAAAAAAAAGAAAAAAAAACACACCTTACACTCCGGATCGAGATCACATGCAGTTGTAACGAGGACTGTAACTTTAGCAGTTGTGACCGTTAGATCAAAGAAAAACAGTTGCCAGAACACTGTAGCACGAGTATATAGTTCTGTAGCGCACTGTAGCTTGTATGTAGCTCTGGCAGCTTGGTTGTGACATGGCACACCTATCTGTCGTTCATCAGCTTGATCCGACGGTTATGAATGAATGTGACTGTCTAACTTGCAGTCACTATAATAACTGCACCAGATCTTGATTCTTACACTCTCTGAGTTTCAATATGGCACCTTTATCTTTTGGACATATTTTTAACCATATATTCATAATATTAAAAAATATATAATTATCATCTATTTTGTTGTTTCTTATTTTTTATATTAAGATCACTTTAAACCTGACTTATATTTTTTTGCGTATTTTTATAAAATTTTTAAGAAAGATGAATGGTCGAATATATGTTCAAAAGTTAATAGCCTCATCTATTAAAACCAGAGAGAGTAACTTAATTTCCAGTAGAAAAAAATGTTCAGTGATGAGAGAGCTCTGTATTTAGATCAGCACCTCGTTGCCCCAAAATGCATTTTCAACCCGCATTGTCAAACAGATGTAAGCAACATTGGAATTACCAGGGAAATATTTTGCAACATGTTGTCACCACTTGACTTTTTTTTATGTACACCAATTATAAACATATCATCCAAATTGTTTCTTCACAATGTCATTGGAAGTCCATGCATGGAACATCCAAATATTTCGGAGTCAAAATATTTTGCGGTCATATTGTTGAAAACATTTGGAAGGTCATGCACTCAACTACAAATCAACCAAACAGGAGAAAATTTCCAAATCTTTGGAGACATTGATTGGAATTTGGAACCGGAAAATTGCTGCCATTATAGCTTTTTTTAGGGCGCTGCCATTGCAACTTGTGTGTGGAAATTAAATTGATGAAGACTTGTAGGAGAAATTCCAGTGTTTCTTTCGAAGAGACAAATGATTCTTCCTTGTAACAGTACCCAAAGAATATGAAATCTGGTTTTCGTCCATTTATGAAGTTGTCAACAAGATATACATTTCTGCCCTCTTTGTTTTTTGTTCGTATCAAAACTTACTCACCTTTTCTATCAGCTAAGTTTTAAATACTGCTATCTTCAATTTTTTATATGACATTAGTTCATAAACCATTTCAATTTTAGATTAACAACATCATCTAAAGAAAAAGATGGAGGGAGTAATAAATAGTTGATGTAAAGTACCACGAGAAGAATCACTGTCTTTATGGAAATCCTCTAGAGAAAAGGTGCAAGAATGTGAGAAGTCCATGTCAAACCCATGTACGTTCGAGTGGAATCCTTTTCTCTTCTCTGGATGAATACACCAACATCTTGAGCTTTATGTCATCCGTAGATTTTTTTTTTGAGATAATTAATTTGCTCAGTATCATTGCAAAGTACCTGACCTTCTTTTTTTTTAAGATAATGGAATAAATATTCCGGCCTTTGCTTAAGAGAGCTAAGGCCTATTATTACAATGTAGCACTCCATATCGAGTGTAATCCAAATAAGACAGCAAACATCATGAAAAGGTAAAACGAACCAATAAAAGATAAGGAGAACATATTATTGAAGTCTATTTGTAAATCTCCACCCATAAATAGCAAAAAAACTGCTTAACCGTCGACTCAAGCTTGCGGCATGCAACTTTTAGGACCTCTCCGTCTTCGTCACACCTTTGCAACTGTGCCCAACACCGGAGCCAATATGTTGCCCTAAAAATTACCTTGCAACGCTGAGGAGACAAAAATGACAGCTCTCTCTCATAGTTGGCCAGTTTGTTTTAAGAATCTATTGTCTAACAAGTTCCTCTACAACTGATAAGCCATATACAGAACAACATCTAAGCAATCAAAAAATTATTCGTGACTATAATAAGAAAACCAAAAATCAACCCTAAAATTAAGTTTGAAATCCAAAATTTAGCAGCAATTTATAAGCTGAAAGGCCAATGATGAGAGTAGTTCACCATGCCCATCCCTCCACCCGCCTGAGCAAGCCGTCGGAAACTACACAGCTGCAATGGCAGCTGAGGGACTTCTTTTTTCTTTTCCTCCCTTGTTTTCTCCGGAAGGACAACGCGTGATACGATGGCTGTGGAGTAAAGGCATCGTGGATCTGGCGGGTCCTTGGTCGGAACTGAGGGCTATGATGGCCATGGAGTGGCGCAGGCCTCCTTGCCACTAGAGAGGTAGGCCGATGGCTGGAGTTAGGTACCTCTTGGGTAGATTCGATGCTTTCCCGGCCAGATCCGGTCAAAGGCTGCCACGACAACTAATTGGGACCACGATGAGGACGACGCAGTGGCTTGGTGGAGCTACGGAGAGGTGGGGGCGGCCCGCAGCTTTGGCAGAGCGCAGCAAGTATATGGAGACGCCACGACGATGGTGCAGTGGCATGAGGTAGTGGCGGCCTTAGGCTCATGGGCGATGAAGATGACTGCAACAAGACTATCATGGTGGTGACAGCGGTGGCTACTGCACTGAGGCAACGCTGTCGTGGTCAGCAGGATGCATCGACTACGCCGTAAGGGACCTCCACACCCAATGACGGTGACAGCATGGCCTGGCGACAACCAGAGAAGTTGTCAGGATCCCTACAGCGTGGACGGTACCTATGTATGCGATAGTTAGACCCCCTCTAGACGGCCCCCCTTATCCGAGGAGCTCCTTCCCTCTTAGGGCCGATTTGCTTCCAAAACTAGTTGCGGGGATCTCCTTGGCAAGTAGAGGTGGTAAGTAGGGCGATCTAGCCTTGGTGGTTGGTGCATCGGCAGAGCTGCAATGGGCCATGACATGTCGGTGTACAAAAGTGAGGTGCTAGGAGGGGGACGTTGATGTGGTGGTAGTTGCAGACAAAAAGGGCCCTACCTTAGAGGAGGGCGGGGGCCTAGCCAGCGAAGGGGGGCGCCGGTGTCATGGGTTAGGCACGGTGGCGAAGGTCGGATGGTAGGAGTAGATTGGGTTGCGATGTTTGGGAAGGGACGCATGCAGTAGGCGAAAGCCTAGCCTAGGTTCCTAGACCAGCTATGGCGACGCCTTTGGGCATCGCATTCCCTCCTTGAGGCATCGTTGAGGTGTCCCCGTCTCCCTTCCTAGTGGGATCCTATGGGCGAAAGCCTTGTCTAGGTTTTGGAGGGCAACGATGGTGCACTGGCGTTGTGACCTCCATGGAGGCATTGTCTAGGGGATCTTGTTGTTTGCCTTCCTCGCCTCGAATCAGTTTGGTTTGTGGCGGTACTCTTGGATGTTTTCATCAGGTTGCACAATGGGCGAGTAGATCTTCTCCTCTCTCACTCTTACCCCTGACAACCCTTCTTCGTGGGGATGTTCATAAGTCCACAAGCTTCCTTATGCTTGGAGAAGAGTGAGGCAACACGTTTGTCCCCCTTTCGAAGGGCTGACTGCGACCAGGCACGCATAGTGACACTTAGCTAGTGTTAGTTCTGCTCCCGAGTACTTGTGTTGGAAGCAGACGTGTGATGGTGTTTTTTTTTTCAAAACATAATCTTTTAAGGCTATAATCTTGTTTCTTCCTATTATATCAACACGAAACTTCACATGGTTTTTTTTTTAGAAAAAAGAGAGTCCATCTTCATAAATGAACGATTGCACGTATACCCCAAATATGAACTTTTGTAATCATGACCCACATAATCTATTGCCCCATTGTTTGGACATATTTGCAAAACAAATTATGAATTAAACTTTTATATACGTGTTTTTAGTGATCTAAAAGTAAAGACTGAAAAATAAACTTCGATAAAAAACTCCCTAAAATCAACTTTAAATTTAAGGATTAAAATTCAAATTTTGGTTGATAAGTATTTTGCCAAGGCAAAAGCATATACTTCCATTGGAGTAAGTTTAATACGTTAATTAGTAGACCATAAATGTCACCACATTAGATTTACGTTGATGAGAGAGAAGGTTAATTAAGAAAGAAAAAAGGTACAAAATATAAATATTACCTTATGTCTCTAAAATACTGTTGTTAGGTCTGATCCTTCGACAGAAAGAGATTTGGCCCTTCAACATGAAGAGAGTATAAATTACACAGTAGTAAAGACTAAAACAAATGGAAGCTAAATTTATTTTAATAAGAATCGGAATCGAATAAAAAACCCCACACATGAAAATAAAATCGAATACAAATATGGAGCGAATATGAAACCAAATAAACATGGTAACACATATTATGTCGGAATATAAAACCCCCTTAGTTAAGCTCCATTAATCAACGAGGAGACATGGAATGCTATTTTTCTAGAAAAATAGGTCAACATTTTCAAATTTTATATCATCAATTTTTATAAATGGTTCCACAACGATTTATAAAAAAAACATTTTTCATCATAAGTTCACCCACTTGCGAAAACAATTATTTACTTCTTGGTCTTTTAATCGAAACCAAGACCTCTTACTCAGTAGAGCTTACTTTTATCATCTCATTTATCAAACTCTTATTGTCTAAATTGGAGGTTATTTTTATTTTATTTCTCCTCTGAAAACTTGTAATGTTTGTTTTGCACTTTAAATAATGTCAAATAAAGTCATAAAATGTAAAGTAATAGATCCTGTCGAGCTCTACAACTATAAACTTTGATATAGAGCACTCGCAGGTCTAAGATTTTAAAAAATAGATATAAGATTTTGTAACGAATATTTAGGGCCTAAATAATCTCAAATGATAAAGTCATTGACAATATAGATTTTATCGAGCTCTATAATATTGATTGATACAAAGTTTACCTTTATCAGACTTTACGTGATAAAGTTATGTATAACTCTATTTGAATAAAATTATAGGTTGGAAACCTTACTGTTCTTTAATGCGTACAAACTATTTGAACCGAATTTACCCCGTACGCACACATGTTCCAAGGCAGCAGTGCAGCACAGTACTATAGATGAGTGGAATTTTTTTTTAGAACTAGCAATAGTTCCATTCGTCAATAAAACATCGTCTAGTCTTGGGACTTAGCTTGATAGTTTGGTAGGGCTCCAACTTTAAAATTTTAATAGTTCAGTTTGAAATGTAGTTATGAAAAAGCTAAAACCCAGCTTCGTTTCTTTAATTTATTTCTTTAATTTATTTTATAAGAACACTTTAACCATCTTTGCTTCTATTTTAGATGAAATTAGAATTGTTTATCTAAGTTCCAACTTTAAAATTTAATAGTTAGTAGATTAAAGTAAAGTTATGAAACAACCTCTTTAATTTATTTGGTGAAAATACTTCAGCCATTTTTGCTCCCTTTTTAGATGAAGTTAAAAGTACTACTCCATTTATCCCATTTTAAACGCAATTATAAGTTCTCATGTTCATCCGTCTTATTTTTTTAAAAAAAATTAAAAAACATAAGTCGATAAAAATACTAATAATTTTTAATATGACGGATAATTAAAGTTGAACACGAAAATTTATGATTTTGCTTAAGATGGGACCGATTGAGTATTTTGCTAAGCTCCACCTCCACGAGGAGCTGAGCAGCCTGAGCTGGAGCTTGTATTCCCATTTCGATTACGATTATATTGTTATTATCGCTAAACCAAATAAACTACTAATCCGGAAAGGACTCCAATAGTTTCGCGAACTTTCTCGCTTCCACCTCGCGACGCCCACCGCAATTCATTCCGCATCCGTCTCGGTCTCGGAGGCAAAAATATAAAATAAAATAAAATAAAATAATATTTTCCTATACTACTTCCTCCGTTTCAAAATGTAAGCATTTTTGAGGTTGGCACGGGTATTAAGAAAGTAGGTGAGAATGATTGAAGAATGTGTGTGATTAGTTGAAAAAAGAAAGTAGGTGAAAAAGAATGGTTGTGATTGGTTGAGAGGAGAAGATAGGTAGAAAAATAGCTTTATTTTGGGATAAAGTACTGTGCTAAAAATAGCTATATTTTGGGACGAAGGTAGTAATTGCTATTACTAATACTCCAGTAGAGTAGGAGTCGTACTAATATTCTGCAAATAAAGATTTCTTGTCGCCTCCGGGACGGAAACCAATCGAGCCTCCTTCTACCTATAAATTCTACTCCTCCGGATTGGCGGATTCACCACAGTTCAGTTCGCAGCAGCAATCGTCTTCCTCTTCTTGTTGTTCTTGGCGATGTCGGCGGAGGGCGGCGGCGGCGTGGGGAAGGTGGAGCGGCTGTCGTCGATCGACGCGCAGCTGCGGCAGCTGGTGCCGGCGAAGCTGTCGGAGGACGACAAGCTCATCGAGTACGACGCGCTCCTCCTCGACCGATTCCTCGACGTCCTCCATGGCCTCCACGGCGACGACCTCAAGGATCTCGTAATTTATCCAACCCATTTTCTTCCTTTTCTTTTTTCTTTTGATTGCAATCTTGGATTGGAGCAATACTATGTATGAGTATGTGAATCCAGCTGAGGAGCTTTTCGTTTCAGGGCAACACGTGGCATTGTTTTGATTGGGATTTTTAGTTCAGTAGGTTTTACTTTTAAGTGTGCAGATTGGGTTTGGATTTATTACTACTCTTTACTGGGGGGTAAATTTGTGTATGGTTAATTCTGTGGTTTATTAATTATTAGTATGGGTTTTAGTGTAAAGCTTGAATCTTGGAGGTGAATTAGTGCTCTCTGATTATTTGTTCAGTTGTTTGTGTGCTGATTTAGTGTTCTGGGTACTGAGACTGAGCATACCAGACTACCAGTGGATTCTGTTCTTGATTAGGCCTAGCTGATCTGTTCATCTGTTTGGGGATCTCTTGTTGAATCAATTAAAATACTTTTTTTACTTTTTTTTTTTACTGACAAGGATAAGTAATGAAGCCTGCAGAGTTTGACCGTATCAATTAATTTAGTACAAAACTTTTGGTTCTCAGTAAAAACACACTGTTCAAGTATTCATGCATGGGATTATGGGTGTGTTGTTTCTCAAGAAACAGAGTTGATTGCAGAGTCTGTTCTTCCTTTATATACCTTCCTGTAAACTGAACCTGAATCCATACAAATAATTTTGATTCTTTCCGTGCTCATCTTTTCATAGTTATTATTACGATTTGATTAAAAGGGAGTGCCACCTTTAAACTGAATTTGCGTGCTACCTGATAGGTTCAAGAATGCTATGAGGTGGCCGCGGAGTACGAAACGAAGCACGACGTGCAAAAGCTCGATGAACTCGGGAATATGATAACAAGCTTGGATCCGGGTGACTCGATTGTGATTGCGAAAGCCTTTTCGCACATGCTTAACTTGGCCAACTTGGCTGAAGAAGTCCAGATCGCATACAGGAGGAGGATCAAGCTCAAGAAGGGTGATTTCGCTGACGAAAACTCGGCAATGACTGAATCTGATATCGAGGAAACACTCAAGAGGCTTGTTTTTGACCTGAAGAAATCCCCTGCTGAGGTATTTGATGCCCTCAAGAGTCAGACTGTGGACCTAGTTTTGACTGCTCATCCAACACAGTCTGTGAGGAGGTCACTGCTCCAGAAACACTCCAGGTTAGTTGGCGAAACAGCACGATTTGCTCACACCACATGATGTAGTTTCTAGTCTCTAATCTCGATTGTAAAATTCTTATTTCAGGATTCGGAACTGTCTGGTTCAGCTTTATTCAAAGGATATCACTCCAGATGACAAGCAAGAGCTTGATGAGGCTCTCCAGAGAGAGGTGCTTATTGCAAACATTATGTTCATTTACAGCATGCCTGGCGCCTTTACATTATTGTCAGCATGAGGTCAGAAAGATCCGTAATCCATTCTTATGCTTCACCTGACATCCTATTATTTCAGATCCAAGCTGCCTTTAGAACCGATGAGATCCGAAGAACACAGCCCACTCCCCAAGATGAAATGCGTGCTGGCATGAGCTACTTCCATGAAACAATATGGAAGGGTGTTCCAAAGTTCTTGCGCCGTGTCGATACTGCATTGAAGAACATTGGTATCGACGAGCGTGTTCCTTACAATGCTCCTCTTATTCAGTTCTCGTCTTGGATGGGAGGAGATCGTGATGGTGAGAAACATATCTATTTTGTTGTTGGTTCTTAGCTCTATGCCTTATAAATAATTACAGCACAATGAATCCTCTCTTTACATAACTACCACATAGGACATACCATGTCTGTATGCACTCTAAATTTCAAATAACCTTTACAGGAAATCCGAGAGTCACACCAGAGGTTACAAGGGATGTCTGCTTGCTTGCAAGAATGATGGCAGCAAACTTGTATTGCTCACAAATTGAGGATCTCATGTTTGAGGTACAATTTGATTTGACTATTTTAAAGTATAGTAATTATTATGCATATGATTGTTGGATATTGATAAAATTTAAATGATTTCAGTTATCTATGTGGCGATGTAATGAGGAGCTACGCTCACGAGCTGATGATCTGCACCGCTCTTCTAAGAAGGATGCAAAGCATTACATAGGTACAGTTACAGCATTTTAGGCTTAACTAATGATGTTGGTTCCTACAAGAGGCCATTTTTTGAAAAATAAGATTCTAATTGTTGTTTTTTTGTTGAATCTTGGATGCAGAGTTTTGGAAGAAGGTTCCTCCAAATGAACCATACCGGGTGATACTGAGTGATGTGAGAGATAAGCTTTACAATACACGTGAACGATCAAGAGAGTTGTTGTCCAGTGGATATTGCGACATCCCTGAGGAAGCAACTCTGACAAATGTTGAGCAGGTATAGAAATTCCCAGCAAAAAATTAATAATTTATATGTATAACTTATGTTCAATGATTTTTTAACACATATTTATCTTCTGTTTCAGCTATTGGAGCCCTTGGAGCTATGCTATAGGTCGCTGTGCGCTTGTGGTGACCGTGCCATCGCTGATGGAAGCCTTCTTGATTTCTTGCGCCAAGTTTCCACCTTTGGACTCTCCCTCGTGAGGCTTGACATTAGGCAAGAATCCGACAGGCACACCGATGTCCTTGATGCCATCACGACATACCTGGGCATAGGATCTTACCGTGAGTGGTCCGAGGAACGCCGTCAAGAGTGGCTGTTGTCCGAACTCAACGGGAAGCGACCATTGTTTGGCCCAGACCTTCCCAGGACAGATGAAGTTGCTGATGTTCTAGACACATTCCATGTGATTGCCGAGCTCCCTGCTGACAGTTTTGGAGCCTATGTTATTTCCATGGCAACAGCCCCTTCGGATGTCCTTGCTGTTGAGCTCCTCCAACGCGAGTGCCATGTCAAGACACCACTTAGAGTTGTCCCCCTGTTCGAGAAGTTGGCTGATCTTGAGTCTGCCCCTGCGGCATTGACCAGGCTCTTCTCGATAGGTTGGTACAGACAGAGGATCAATGGTAAGCAAGAGGTCATGATTGGGTATTCAGATTCAGGCAAGGATGCTGGCCGTCTCTCGGCAGCTTGGCAGATGTACAAGGCCCAGGAGCAGCTCGTCAGGGTCGCGAAGGATTTCGGGGTGAAGTTGACGATGTTCCATGGACGAGGTGGAACCGTTGGTAGGGGCGGTGGGCCCACTCACCTTGCCATCTTGTCTCAGCCACCAGACACGATCAATGGATCGCTCCGTGTCACTGTTCAGGGTGAAGTCATTGAGCAGAGCTTTGGTGAGGAGCACTTGTGTTTCAGGACGCTGCAGCGCTTCACCGCTGCCACACTTGAGCACGGCATGCATCCACCCAGTGCACCGAAGCCAGAATGGCGAGCTCTTCTTGATGAGATGGCTGTGGTGGCAACCAAGGAGTATCGATCCGTTGTGTTCCAAGAGCCACGCTTTGTGGAGTATTTCCGCCTTGTAAGTCCTTTCTCCCTTTTATCATCTTCATCGGACTAGTGAAACCTCTAAAATAGATTGAAAAGTGAAAACTTAACCTTAAAATTAATTATTTGCTTTGTGCAATGATTTACCATTGCAATCTTATACTTGATGAAATAATTGTAAGATAGTGAACTAATGCAACTTAGGAGTAGCATACTATGCCACTGTTATTTTTGTGATGGAACAGTGTAAACTAGAGTAAAGTTAACCTTGGAGCCATTGAATTAGACTTATTAGACCTAACTTTTTTTCAAAATTATAATTTGTGTTGTTTGTGGTTGGCAGGCAACACCTGAGACAGAGTATGGAAGGATGAACATAGGAAGCAGGCCATCCAAGAGGAAGCCGAGTGGAGGCATTGAATCGCTCCGTGCGATCCCATGGATCTTCGCATGGACGCAGACCCGCTTCCACCTTCCCGTCTGGCTTGGATTCGGTGCTGCATTCAAGCACGCCCTTCAGAAGGACATTAGGAATCTCCACATGCTCCAGGAGATGTACAACGAGTGGCCGTTCTTCAGGGTCACTCTCGACCTGATTGAGATGGTTTTCGCCAAGGGTAATCCTGGCATTGCTGCCCTTTACGACAAACTCCTCGTTTCCGAGGATCTACAGCCACTGGGTGAGAAGCTGAGAGCCAACTATGTAGAGACACAAAAGCTGCTTCTTCAGGTATGTTCACTAAAAACTTCAACCAGTACAATTCCAACTTTTACAGTACTCTGAACTCCTGATTACTCCTTGTTATCATACAAAAGATAGTACAATGATTGGCTATTTTTTTTTTTTACTTCAGGTTGCTGGCCATAGGGATCTTCTTGAAGGTGACCCCTACCTGAAGCAGCGGCTCCGACTCCGCGACGCCTACATAACCACCCTGAATGTCTGCCAAGCCTACACGCTGAAACGGATCCGCGACCCGGATTACCACGTCACGCTGCGCCCTCACCTGTCCAAGGAGGTGATGGATGGGAGCAAGCCGGCCGCGGAGCTTGTGAAGCTGAACCCGGGTAGCGAGTACGCGCCAGGGCTGGAGGACACCCTCATCCTGACCATGAAGGGCATTGCTGCAGGGTTGCAGAACACTGGTTAAGGCTTAGGAGAGATTGCCTGAGTGCCATCTTTTTTGTATCTTTCCTTTGATCATTTGCCTTGGGCCCTGTTATTTTGGATACTGCTGAATATTGGTCTCCTTACTGAGGGAGGGGTAACAAATACCGGCGTTTTTTTGCCTATGTATATTATTATTGAAATAAAAGGAGACCATGATCATTATAATAACTTAGTATATTCTTCTCGTGTTTTATGCTTAACAGAGCTCTTGTTTCTGGAATGCTCAACAAAGATAGACCGTGATCATTCTACAGTTCCATATAAACAGAAAAAAAAAGGGTCGTCCAAAGTCAAGATGCATATATGAATACATGTACTGTTTGGCAACATCAAATTAGTCACATTCTACCTTGAGATAAGGTCAACTGTCATTTTTCCAAGGATGAAAAGAAACATAATAACATATGTACAAAACATCCCATGAGAAAAATACCGTAGAAACTGGAGTCAATGGAGTCAACGAACAAATAAACCTGGTCCCCTCAAGAAATAAATTGGCCTGAGTCCAATCACTATTGCACAGCCGGTCCCAAGAATGCTTAACTATGTGTATGGCACAAATTGACGAAAATTGTACAATATAATGTAGCAGGCTTTCATGCACCAGCCAAAGAAGATCATCCCTCCCGTCATATTCGATGGTTAGGACTTCCAACAAGATTTGATCAAATCTTTAAAAATTTGACCAACAATTTTACATTACCTAGAATAAGTATGACTTTTCAAAGAAAATCTACGCATACACCATTTTTCCTGTTTTTAAACTAAGTCCTAAGTTTTAAAAGTTTGATAAACTCTCTAAAAGCTGCCTGGTGTAGCTTGTGATGCATCCATGTACTTACTGCATTCTTCATTTTTTATCCCCTCCCATCTCTTGCAGAAGGAAGGAGGCCATGCTTCCTTCCTCTCTGCAGCCCTTCTTCTTCCTCCTCTTCCTCATCCTCCATGCCACTAAGCTAGATGCTGGTTCTGACCAATTCATCTACAGTGGATTTAGGGTTACTGATCTGAGTCTTAACGGGGAGGCTTCAGTCACAAGGGGACTCCTGAACCTTGGCAACATCCCCCAAAAAAGTGGCCATGCTTCCCGGAGCTTCCCTTCGTCAGCTGGAAAAATACCTTCTTTCTCGACAAGTTTTGTGTTTCTCATCTCCTCTGATTATGCCAACAGGAGTGCTAATGGGTTTGCATTGGTAATTAATATCTTCAAGCAATGAAAGGCAGAACAACTTGGAAGTATGTACATGGGACTTAATCCCTTTGATGGTGAAAACTTGTTCTTCGCAGTCGAATTTGATACCAGAGAAGAAAGTGAATTCTTCGACATCAACAACAACCATGTTGGGTTAGACAGCAGAAGCTTGATTTCCCATCAGCCTCAACCTGCAGGGTACTACACCCCTGATGATTTGTTCAAGAACTTGACACTTTGCTCAGGGGAACCAATACAGGCATGGGTGGAGTACGACAGCAAATCAGAAACGGTAAATGTCACTTTAGCACCTTACTTGATGGATAAACCTCGATATCCGCTGATGATCAATTAGTATGTTCCCCATGATACTGGATGATGATCAATTAGTGTCTATAGGGTTTTCATCTGCTACAGGCCCCACGCACAGCGGCCATTACATTCTCGTTTGGAGCTTCACCACAGATGGGGAAGCTCAGCCGCTTGACCATTCTGCACTGCCTCTCAAAGTGGCTCAAGATTTTGCAAAGCAAGATCATCTTAAACCTCCAAACATTCGTCAACCTCCAAACCATCACAGATTACCCATTGTTATGAGCTGGGAAACGTGAAGATTGGGAGGCCAAATGTGGACCACGCTCTTTCAGGTACAAAGATCTAGTGACAGCCACTAGTGGATTTGAGGACAAGATGATTTTAGGCAGAGGAGGCTTTGGGAGGGTTTACAAAGGGGTGCTCCCTGTTACTAAGCAGAATGTTGCTATAAAGCGGGTTTCACCGGAGTCGAAGCAAGGAATGAAGGAGTTTGTGGCGGAGATTGCCATCCTTGGCCATGTCCGCCACCGTAACCTTGTGCAATTGTTAGGCTACTGCCGATACAAAAAGGAGCTTCTCTTAGTCTACGACTATATGTCCAATGGCAGCCTCGATAAGTACTTACATGATCAGGATAACACACCTACTATAGGTTGGGCTATGAGGCTTGGCATAATCAATGGTATCGCATCTGGCCTCTTTTACCACCATGAGGACTGGGAGCATGTAGTCATCCACCGTGATATCAAGACAAGTAACGTGCTCCTTGAAACCAACATGAATGGAAGGCTTGGTGACTTTGGCCTTGCAAGGTTGCATGACCATGGAGCTGATGCGTATACTACGGATATCGCTGGTACATGGGGATATATTGCCCCTGAGCTATCAAGACTTGGCAAAGCAACCAAGGCAACCGATGTGTTTGCATTTGGCATCTTTATGATCGAGGTCACCTGTGGAAGGCGGCCGGTCATTACAAGGAGTGCTCATGATGATCCTATAGTGTTGGTGGACTGGGTGCTCGAGACGTGGCAAAATGGTTCAATCACCGAGACCATAGACCCAAGACTTGAGTATTGTGTAGCAGAGGATGCAGAGTTAGTTCTGAAGATTGGGTTACTGTGCTCGCATCCATCCCCAAATGTGAGGCCAAGAATGCGACAAGTTGTGCAGTACCTGGAGAGGGTTCTTACATTGTCAGACTACTCACCAAGTTCCTTCACCACTGAGGTTAACAGTGATGACACTGCAGCCTATGATCAATGTGATGTCATGTCCAGAAACAACATTAACTGGTCTATCTGGAGGAAGGTAGTGGTGTTTATTGTATTGCTAAGTAAACTATAGCTTTGTCTATCATAGTGCTCTCTGTTAGCAGCTTGTTAGCTAAGATGTTAGTAGGTTGATTTCCTTTCTTTTGCTGTATGGGCACTGTTCTGTTTGGTTTTTTTCTAGACTGGTCCTGTTTGGCTTTCTTATAAAGCTGGGTAGATCAGTATGATTGATCTTTGATAAAAAAAATTTGAAACTATAGCTGTGTCTGTGTCTGTTGCTTATATGTTTTCAGTGTCAATTCTGGTCGTGTGCCCAATTGAAGGTAGTGACTCGTATGTAAACTATTTCTATTATCTAAAACAATTGTAAATTCGCTCCATTTGGGCGAATAATTCATTGTCTGAACCCTTTTCACACAAAGAGTGCTCATTTTCTGTATGGCAACATCTTATAATGGGGGACCCTATCTATTGAATTCTCCTAACACTGCAATCGATTTGCTCAGATTTTGTTAGAAAGTTCTATACTATGCACTGTTAGTTTGACTATGCATCCTCACTGTTGATCAGGAAATCCAAATATTAATTATCTTTTGAATCCTCCTAACAGCATAATTCAGATGATACGAACTTTTCATTTGCTCCCATGTTGTTAATTATCACCCAAATCAAGAAATACAACTAGCATAATAAGGAAATAAAGTACCCAAATATGTTATTTTTATGCACTAGTTAGTATAGCTCGAAATGTGCACTGAAAATTTAGTACATATTTGTTTTTTTTAAGTATTGATTTGATTCCTTTTCTTTTAACTAAAGTATACTGTTTATATGATCTAAAGACAACCATTTGTCCGATTTTGCACCTACATACCAAATTACATGTGCAACATGTTACTAGTAACCTACTACTCCCTCCGTCCCAAAATATAAGGGATTTTGGATGAATGGGACATATCCTAGTACTACAAATCTAGGATGAGTCTCATCCATCTAAAATCCCTTATATTTTAGGACGGATGTAGAAATAATCATCTAAAAGTTAATTCAGTGAGCAAATTCTTCGTATACTTAGTTGTATGTTTGGAATTGAGGTAGATTATTATTATCTCTGTCTGGTGCAACTACATTTTGATATTCTGTCATTTGGTAATTACCAGTAGATGGACAGCAATCAGTGACACTGCCGAGTATCCATACCGGTTGTGATATAGAATAGCACCAACTAACGGTTGAACCAGGCGGTGGCACTAATTTCAGGTAAAACGAAATGAAGCCACAGTACAATTTGCATGACAGAATAATAAATCCATTGTTGTTAATTGACAGCGCTACACTACGCATACCATTTACTGTGAGCAAATCATACACCAATTGATTCCAACAAGTTACTACTCTACTCTACAAGGAAAATGGGGGTAGAAGTAGAAGCGTGGCGGTGAGATCGGAGTATGGAGGCGCATCTCGGTGAGGTCGGAGGAGAGGAGGACGCGGCCCCCGAATCCACCTGCTCTCGGGCGCGCGGCCTCCTGGTGGCGGCACGGGATCGACGAGGAGGAAGCGGCGGCGCAGGGCGGGGAGAGGAGCAGCCTGCAGTGCCTCCGCCTGATCTCCGGCGAATCTCCGCCGCCGCCTGAGGGATCGGAAGTTGAGCAGTAGTCTGTTCCTCTCTGCATCCAAACCACTCATCGACCATCCCATGGCTTATTTAGCGCACCTAAATATCATCAGTTCATTCTAAACTTCAAATTTAGTACTGTCTACGTCCACGTTGTTAATTTTTTTAAACATATTTAACCGTTTGTCTTATTAAAAAAATTTAAGTAATTATTAATTCTTTTTCTCATTTAATTCATTGTTAAATATACTTTTATGTATACATATAGTTTTACATATTTTACAAAAGTTTTTTAATAAAAAAAAGGTCAAACATGTTTAGAAAAGGTTAATGGCGTTAAATATTTAGGGACAGAGGAAGTACTAGCCACTTTTGCTTTGTAACGATTCGCGTTACAAGACGTTTTAGATTTTGAATAGATTTATATATGGATTTATGTATATGTTTCATATATGTATATATCCACATTTATATGAATTAGGAAGGAAGCCCACGCAGATGCGCGGGCAATTTATTTATTGTCTATTAAAGAATACTAAAAGAAGCCATATATCACTATATTCACTATAAGAAATATATCATAGATTTTGATATACTAAAGTAAGAATTCCTATCATACCCAAACAAAAAATCACTTTGTGTCGGTTATATGTAAATTCGCCTATCGCTACTACTTATTATCATTGTCTTGAAATATGAGTGTCTTTTTATAATAGATGGAATTGCAGTTATACGTAAAAATTAACCTAATATATCATTAATGCCATAAGTAACGCTATTCCGAGCACTAGAGCGTGGAATATTGTTCCGAGCACCGCACATCGCGCCCAGAGTCCGCAAAATCTGGTGTTCGGTTGCCCACGTTCGATCTGTGTAGATTAGTTCTATTTGAATTCGGGGTAAATCAATTACAGATCCGTAAAATCGGTGGTCGGTTGAAAATAATCGTTGTAATTGGTTTATCTCTGTTTCCAATCGAGGTAGTTACGATATGGTGTGCAACAAACTGAGACCAAATCTTGTAGTAATCGAATTACTGTCGATGTAAATGAAAACTGATGGTGCATGTGCCTGTAGTAATTGGATTAACGACAACCATGCTTGGTGAAATCTACTATCGACATAAATGAAAATTGATGGTGCATGTGCTTGTAGTAGTTGGATTATGAAGAACATTGGTTGATCAAATCTTTTCGTATTACAGTCGATGTAAATAAAAATTGATGGTGCATTTAACTTGTAGTAATTGCATTACTGCCAGCCTTGGTTGATGGTTTCTTGTAGTGAGTGCATCAAGCAAGAAAAAAAGGAAAAATAAATAAGGAGGGAGTTAGTGGGGCCAAATTAGTTTACCCCAAATAATACGTGAATAAATTTTTTACTTATACATTGAATCACTCCATCCTAAATCACGGGACAAAAAAATAAAGATTTTACATGCACATCATAGCAAAAGCACAAGAATAAAAATTTTACACACAAACACAGCAATACATGCCATCACCAGTTCCTCGTGACGGCTGAATGGAGTTTCTGTCCTGCTAGAGAGAGCAAGAAGAAAAAGCGGCGGAGATGCAGGCTGGAGCCGAAGCAGCACCAAGTCTGGCCGCTGCGACCTCAGTAGGAGCCGGATCCGGCGACGGAGCCAAAGATGGAGGTCACCGTTGCTGTTGTCACCGCCTCATTGTCATAAATTGGGCAATGACAGAGGTGATGAAACAAATCACAGTTTCTTGCCGATGTTACCAAATCGATTGACCATCACAAACAGGATCTCCGCCTTGCAAGGGAGAATAGAGAAGCACGCCAAGATGAGTGCTCAACCCAATCGAAGTCAGATTGGATAGAATCAAGAAGGATAAAGAATTTAATTAATCATAGATTGTATACAATTCTTGCAAGAAATCAAGAATCTCATTAGGAATTGCTGAGAGAACTCACCGTCCCCACGACGTCCACCTCGTTCGCCATGGGCCAGACGTCTCTTCAGCATCGATCTGAAGCAGATGCTGCGGCAGCGAGGCCTGAAGCAGTGCCTTCGCCTCAAGCGCCACCGGCCATCGCCATCAACCGCCACGGTGTCATCGTCCTCCTCCATGGTGCGTCGCCGATTTGTGGGCTAGGATGGTGGATCGATTCAGATCCAGAAAAAAAAGGAAAAAATGAAGTGGGGGCGAGAGTGGTTGGTTGGGTACTGGAAAAATAGAATATATACTAGAAGTAGAGAAATTGTTTTTATCGGAGTAAATCATTTACTCCGATAATGGTGGGAGCACGATGCGGGACGTGGGGTGGGATCGAAAGGGAAGTTGTTTTTATTATCGAAGTAAATCGTTTACTCCGATAACGGTAGGAGTGGGATGACGGGACGTGGGGTGGGATCGTAACCAAAGAAATTATTTTTATCGAAGTAAATCGTTTACTTCGATAACGGTAGGAGCAGGTGGGAGCAAGATGATGGAACGTGGGGTGAGGTGGGCCTGGCTGACACACGTTTGGCGCTTGGAATATAGGAGCGCGCAACGCTCCCAATAGTACTTCTATAAAAAGTTAATCTCCACATCATACCCAAGTACCCATGTCTCACGTGTCCAAATCTATATATTAATATTTAAAAATACCGCTTCTACCAATTAATAGAATAAAATCATTAAACTTATATATGAATGCCCCTCTAACGACCGGGTGAAGCTAACTATAGCCACTCAGGGTTTTTCTCTAATGCCTTAATTGATGGGCCTCGTATTGACATAGTCATGGTTCTCAAGACAAGTGTGAAGCACAATTTTGTTGGTAAGTAGGCCAGTTAAACTCTATTTTCAACGGTAACCTCTAACTTGGACCACCTCAACTGAATACTGCATACTCCTGCAAAGTTTACTATAACGTAGCCAATTTTAATCCATGCTTCGCACCGTTTAGGGAATGAGTGAAAGAAGATGGAGGTAATGAAAAAAGGTTTTTTTTGTCTTGAGTTTATTTATATTTTATGAATGTTTTGATGACATGTGTTTAGCCTAATACAACACAAAATAACATATATTTTTACAAATATGAGATGGAATAATTACTTTGGGTTTTATGACATGTGAGTGAAAAAGAAAAAAAGAAAAAGAGGGACGACGTGGGGCCAAGCTTACTAAATACATATATAGAACTTTTACATACATTGTACTGTGTGAGTATATACTTAGGGAAATTTTGCTACAGGACACCGAAAGATTGTGGTCTTTGCTGTGAGACACCCGAAGATCATGTATTTGCTCGTGGGCACTGTAAAAAAAAAGTGGTAATTAGCTGCTGGACACTCCTCCCATTATTTTATTATTTCCGGTCAAAATGGAAAGAGAAACTTTGGTTAAAGACATATTTGGCCATGGGCCCACTTGTCAATCTCTCTTTCTTTGTTGTTTTTCTTCCTCTCTTTCTCTCTGTTTATCTCTTCCTCTCTTTCTCTGTCGCGGTGAAGGTGTGCCAGCGAGGAGGACGAGGCGGCGGCGTGCTTGGATGCGACGACACGGGCGGGCCACGGCGAGGTGACGAGGTCGACGAGGCGGGCGGCGTGGGAGCGCGACGCGAAGAAGTCGAGCCCGCCGCGCACCGTGCCGACGCGGAGGGCGTCGCCGTGGGTGATGACCTGCTTCTCGAGGTGGAGCAGCGTGCAGCGGTGCGACGCCGACTACGACGGTGGAATCGACATCAACCAGTGAGCTCAGCCCACAATGGTGCGGTTCGTGGTGAGCCCCCTCATCGTCACCTCGTTCCTCACCATGGCCGACTGGTTCACGATCAGTGACGGTGTCGAGGAGGAGTGTTGGTATTTCTTACGACCACAGATAAATCCACAAGCGCACGGAATACCCCTGTAGCACTTCACCTTCGGGTGACCCCAAAAGAATATCGAACTCAGGGAACGTGTGTAATCTACCTAAGGCTAAGACGATCCAAGGACAACAACTAAAGGTAGGCAGGTTAGAGAGGACTTTCTATGCGTCTTAATTATCTAAGCTAAGCAAAGGTAATTTCCTATCTATTGCTTCGGGCACCGACCCCTGCTGGTCTGCCAGCGTGGTTCCGGCTATAGCTCTATGATGTATCCGAACGTGGAGGATTACTGGGACGGGATTCAGGGCTGTCACCACCTGTCGCCTACCTCTGACAAATCCATGGGATACACAACAAACAAAGGTAATCTCTAACCTAGACACCACATATAAGTTATTAATTACTACTCTAATACTTGTACAAGAACTTCCTTCTTTATCCAGAGTCCTAGTACTAGAGCACTTAGTACAAATACTAAACAATGAACCCGCAAAAATGGAAATCTATCTTACTTAAATAACATAAGAAAGGAACACGAATGGTTACTTAATAGAAGAAGGTTCTCCGAACCTGGAGCAGAGTGTACTGACAGCTCCGGTACTCCTCCCGAATTCTTCCTACGAAGCTACATCGTCGAGGTAGAAGTCGGATAAGCGCCAAACTTCCAGGCACTCCTCCAGAGCTTCCCCTCTTTCTTTACCTTATTCTAATGTACAAAGGGTACAATAGAGCCTCTTGTAATTCAGCTCAAAGTTGTGTGTCTTGAAGTGAGGGAGAGGAGGTCTATGTATAGCCTCCATATGACGGTTACAGCTATGGCAAATGTCCTAAATGCTCTCCCACCGTCATTGAGACTTCATCCAGAGCGTACACGTGGAAGGCCAGGATGAGAGGAGGCTGTGGTGGTTCGGCCGAACCGTGGACCCCACCTCCTAGCTTCTCCTTTGGCAGGGGCACTGACTGGTGGGCCCTGATGGCGGTTATGGCAGTTATGACCCGTTCCATGGCGGTTTCACCTGTCTTGTGGGCCCTCCAATCCGTGTGCTCGCGTCTGATTGGCTGGAAGTGTGTTTCCTCGCATGACAGGTGTGTTTTCTCCTCAAATTACGTACATACACATATTTCACCAACACTAGTGGAAATGATTAGTAATAATCCCTACCACTAAGTTGGATACCATATTTTATTTTATTATATGCAGGTATTGACGGTCAAATATTATGATTTAAGGACCGTCAACAACACCCCCACACTTAACCTTTGCTCGTCCCAAGTGAAGGCTATGGACTCTTAAAAAAGGGTTATGACTTCCTTACTAATAATCATGCAAACAAATTATTCAAAGCCGTACATGTACTTGTGGATCTTTGTAGTGTCTACCATGCAATCCTGAGCAATTGAGAAATGGAACAATCTTGACTCAAGTCACCTTAACTTTTCATGAAGAACAACTTGGGGTTTTTCAAGTAACACAAAATTATAACTCTGCTTTGCTCCTCAATTGATTCTCTCGATCACTCAAAGTATATGATTCCTCACAAAGGCATATGATTGTACCTTTTCTTTTCCTACCATCTAATAAGGCTTATGTGGAGCTCAGGGTATGGAAAAGAGTAGAGCATTACTTACATCACACATATTGCAAAGTCAAATAATGGATCCACGGAAATACAAGACATACTTTCAGGTCAAGAATGTGCATGTGTATGTGTACGGTGAATTTGTGGGTGGAAAACGGAAAATAAAAGTAACTCCTTTTGTATATCTCCTCCTCCATTTATTATTTTTGTTTCTTTTGAAATTTTGGAGAGTGCATGGCTATCTCATTTTTTTCCTTTTCTTTTTTTTTTCATCATCATGCTCCATACTTGTATGAGCACCTTTTTTTCTTTCTTTTTCATAGCCATGCTTCTCTCTCTTTTTTTTGAAAGAACTTTGGAGGAAGAGGCATAAATGACATGGAGTATTTATTTTATGGACTATGGATGAAATGAATGGTAAATGAGAAATGCTAACTTCCAGTGTAGAAGTCAAGCATAGGCGGGTGTATGTCGAGTGTATGTGATCTTGACCATGAAAGTATGAAAAGTATTTCACTAGGGTTACAAAACTTGACAACACTCAATGTAATGACAAGCAGCGTATGTAGCAAGCTAATCATGAATGATCAACCTATGGCTCTAGTGGGAATAAAAACATCAATGAGGAGTTTAGCATCGTTATATTTTTTTGCTTTTTATAAAATTCCCAAGTGTGCAACATGAAGAGCAGGATTTCTATCATCAGACTATATCTCATTCATCAATTACCTAGATAGCATGGGGTCCCTATTGGATATGTCACCACAAGTAGCAAGTAATGATCAAAGAATAATAGCCATGCATGTTATTTTCAGGGAGACCATGAACTCTAATTGTACCATCCCTAGCTTGAGTTTAATTATCTTCGAAATTTTAGAATTCATAATCAAATTAAACTCAATATAGAATGGATGTCTCAAAAGAAAAATTGTGCAAACCTGCGCTCTGTATAAAACAGAGGACGCTTCATGGTAGAGGTGGTTCAGCCGAACTAGAGGTTTGGCTGACCCCTCATTGGTTCTGACTGCATCAAATTTCCTTGTATGCCTCGTCATGGCTCATCACTTCTAGGGTGATCTTGCTTTGTTTATGGCGTTGATGTGCAAGATCACTCCCATACTTGTCTTTGTATCTGGGAGGCTTTATTTGACACAAAACGAAAAACAAAGACACGAGTGAAGCCAAAAGGACTCACTTGGTTGGAAGACCAAGGAGCCAGCTTTATTTTATTTTATTTTATTATTTATCTTTTTTCTTTTTTTTTATTTTATGGCAACAATGGGTATGGTGGGTCGGATGGAAACGCGAGATGAGGATGCACAAGGTGTATGAAATTCTTACCAGATAGGTCTTACCAGGATTTGAACCGAATGCAAGAATGCAACAAGTTTTGCATTTGTTCTACTTGGTTCCCTGTGCATCTCTTTTCTCATAGATAAGCAGCGTGATATAAGTGTTTGAAGTTATTGTATACTGCTCCTTGATTGTCTTTTTATTTCCTGAAAAGGTTAGTGGACAACAAATACCCGAGGGACTATAAAGATTTGAAAAGATTTTATCATAGCCTCGAAATTAGTTGTTCACGTCCATGCTAAAATGAAATTGGATTCAAAACATAAGAAGCATGGATCCCACAAGTTTGCCAACATTTTATTTTATTTTTTCGAGAGACAGTCTTTTATTCTAAAACATTTTTTTTCATCACCAAATCTTCGTTTAAGCACAACTCATACAAGGCTGAGGTAAATTTGCATGAACATGCTAAAGGAGCAATTAGTAATATACGCACCGTGCACCTTGATAGGTAATATGTTTCTCCTTTGCATGTTAGCAATTGATTTATTACCGGCCCTGACCTACCTCCTTTGCGAATTGAACTTGAGGACTCACCCGTCAATTTGAAAACTTTCCTACAGGGGTTAGTCCACAGAAGATATATATCCAATGTCCATGAACATATTAACTCTGAGAGTTCATTAATCAAACTTGACTCCATGTCTAATTTGATTAAAGTAGACTAGTTTAACCTAAGCACCATGCTTAATTTAAAAAGCCTATGAGTGTCTCGTGAAAACACCCAAACCAGAGCATATGCAAATAGACATAAGAAACATAACCATGTATACTCAAGTCTCATTCAAACAGAGATAAGTATGAGTAAAAGATGTGGTGAATATTAATGCCTTTCGTATACCTGAGTGCACTTACCGCCAGCATGATGTGTATGTCGAAATCTTTGGAGCGGTGGTATGGTCACATATGATTGTCGATTTTTCCTCCATCTACATGCAGATTGTACCGGAGGAAGGTGCTTTGACCATGCCAACTCAGGCAAGCAGTTTGGTCATGCACAAACCTCGGGTGCAAGAACCTTGTGCCTTGAAGGCGTGATCCGTTGGCACAATGCTGTAGAGACGTAGGATACATCTCTTTTTGGGCAAATGTGCAAGTGCCAACTAGAGTGGAGCAGCAAACACCTAGAAAAGAAGAGGGCATCTCTTCTTGCTTGTATGCACGTAAGTGCTGCGGGAGCGAAAAGTTGTGCACAGCTAGGAGTGGATAAATGCTAAGCCAAGGCGGCACATGAGCTCGAGAGAGGGACTAGGTGTAGCCAGGCAGCATGATTGCTACTATCGAGGTGTATAGCCATATTTCAAAGACGCGCACATAATGCAGTCTTTGATCCAAATGTAGCTCATCAGCTCTCTTGCTCTTTTCTTCTTCTCCCATTTTTTTTCTTCTTCTCCCATTTTCCTCTTTTTTTTCTTCTTTTTTTTATTTTTTTAGCAAGCTAGGACTAACACCAACTTCAAACCAAGATGGCCATGGTTGATGGAACTCGCCATGAAAAGCTCGTCGTCCTTCCCCCCACACTTGGAATTTTGTGTCTCAAAACATCAAAACCAAGTGTGTGATGTCGGATTCTCCTATAGAGTGTGTTCCAATACCAAGGATGACCAAAGTGTAAAGTTGATGTAGCTACCGTGTTCTTAGGCATCGCACAACCCTCGTTCTTAATCTCAACCTGAAATGGTTAGCGACCAAGAATACCCGAAGGTGCATATTATCCTAAGAACTGCTTCTTGCTTTTATTAGAAAGGAAACTTACCATAGTAGTCCGGGTTATCTCCCGGCAGTGCTTTGTTTATGGTCACAAGATCGACCATGGGGACATCGCTCTGTGAGATTAGTGCCACAAACAAGTACGAGATTAGCAGTATTTATGATAAATATAAGCATCTACAACCATTCTTCTAAACATGTTAGAAATGAGAACCGGAAAGTGGTTGTGGTCCTCGCAAAGCGACGTGACACTAATCGAACAGGACTCTGGGGATTCCTCATGTGAGCATGAATCCTGGGGGATTTTGAAAGAGAAACTTTCATGCTCATATGTGGAATGTTTTATCTCGTCCTCCAGAGTCGATGTCTCAAGCTCGTCCGTGGCCTGAAGGTTTTCCTTCTCAAGAGATGCATCGTGCAAGAACCGGGTTGTTTCTTGATGATAAACAAGAACATCATTATGAGGGCCAGAGGGACAAGGCTTAGGCTTGATCGAGGGTGATGGGGGTCGTTCGGTTTCATGAAGATGGACAATAGGTTCAGAAGAAACGAACGATGATACAAACATCACCTCCTCGAACAACTCATGCTTGGGATAAGCCTTCTTTTCGCTGGAATAATTCAGGGTGTTTCCATAGTCTTCATAAAGATCATCCCTTAATTTGAATGGAATTTCTGGAGGATGAATTTCTTCTTCCTCCAGCTCCAGCGACCGGAATGAGGATTCGGCAGTTGAGTCGGGTTCCGACTTCACGTGCAAAGGATCCTCATGGATAATCTTGACCTCCGGGATGGCTTTGCTTTGGCCGAAAGAATCGTTCTCTAAGATCATATCTAAGAGTTCTCTTCCTTCGGCAGTTGTCTTGTGTGCGAATGATCCTCCGACGGAAATATCGAGATTTGCGGCAGACTCCTTGTCTAACCCGTACCAAAAATGCTGTAACAACATATGGTCGGGTAAAGACAAGTCTGGGCCAGACTGAGTTAATGGAAAGAAAGGATGTCTAATCGAAGATTGATTACACGGGTTAATGGAAAGAAAGTAAGGCAAAAATTGCACTTAAGCTCCTTCTATTCACCATGGAATTTCTTGACAGACAGAGTGTACCATTGCTTCGCTTCATCTCTAAGAGAAAAAGGAAACAACTTCCACTTTAGAGTTTCATGTGTCATGCCTACGATTGATAGACATGAACACACTAGCTCAAAGTCCCGAAGATGGATGTATGGGTTCACACCGATACTACCAGAGAAGGTTTGCTCTCGAATCATGGCTATAAAGCCAGGACTGATTTCGTAGCCATCTAAAAGGATTGGTTTTGAAGAACAGGATGGCTCACAAAGATCAGCCCGAGGAGTAGAAAGGTTTTGAATTGTGGTTTGCTCCATCAAGGAAAAGAATAAAAGAAGAAGAAATAAAAATAAAGATACGAGGATGACCTAGACTCGGATAAATTAGCAACCGTTCCCTGGCAATGGCGCCAGAAATACTTGTTGGTATTTCTTACGACCATAGATAAATTCGCAAACGCACGGAATACCGCTGTAGCACTTCACCTTCGGGTGACCCCAAAAGAATATCGAACTCAGGGAACGTGTGTAATCTACCTAAGGCTAAGATGATCCAAGGACAACAACTAAAGGTAGGCAGGCTAGAGAGGACTTTCTATGCGTCTTAATTATCTAAGCTAAGCAAAGGTAATTTCCTATCTATTGCTTCGGGCACCGACCCCTGCTGATCTGCCAGCGTGGTTCCAGCTATAGCTCTATGATGTATCCGAACATGGAGGATTACTGGGACGGGATTCAGGGCTGTCACCACCTGTCGCCTACCTCTGACAAATCCGTGGGATACACAACAAACAAAAGTAATCTCTAACCTAGACACCACGTCTAAGTTATTAATTACTACTCTAATACTCGTACATGAACTTCCTTCTTTATCCAGAGTCCTAGTACTAGAGCACTTAGTACGAATACTAAACAATGAACGCGCAAAGATGGAAATCTATCTTACTTAAACAAAGTAATTAAATAACATAAGAAAGGAACACGAATGGTTACTTAATAGAAGAATGTTCTCCGAACCCGGAGCAGAGTGTACCGACAGCTCCAGTACTCCTCCCGAATTCCTCCTACGAAGCTACACTCGTCGAGGTAGAAGTCGGATGAGCGCCAAAATTCCGGGCACTCCTCCAGAGCTTCCCCTCACTCTTTACCCTATTCTAATGTACAAAGGGTACAATAGAGCCTCTTGTAATTCAGCTCAAAGTTGTGTGTCTTGAAGTGAGGGATAGGAGGTCTATTTATAGCCTCCATATGACGGTTACAGCTATGGGAAATGTCCTAAATGCCCTCCCACCATCATTGAGACTTCATCTAGAGCGTACACGTGGAAGGCCAGGATGAGAGGAGGCTGTGGTGGTTCGGCCGAACCCCCTTGTTCGGCCGAACCGTGGACCCCACCTCCTAGCTTCTCCTTTGGCAGGGGCACTAACTGGTGGGCCCTGATGGCGGTTATGGCAGTTATGACCCATTCCATAGCGGTTTCACCTGTCTTGTGGGCCCTCCAATCCGTGTGCTCGCGTCTGATTAGCCGGAAGTGTGTTTCCTCGCATGACAGGTGTGTTTTCTCCTTAAATTACCTGCATACACATATTTCACCAACACTAGTGAAAATAATTAGTAATAATCCCTACCACTAAGTTGGATACCATATTTTATTTTATTATATGCAGGTATTGATGGTCAAATATTATGATTTAAGGACCGTCAACAAGGAGGACGACGAGCCGGAGGCAGCCAAGTCTCTGTTCGACATGGCGCACGGCTGCTCCTAGCGGGAGATGGCGAGCAAGGACCCCTCGCTGAACACCATCCTGAACGACTCCATGGCCGCCGATAGCCAGCTCTTCCTCGAGCTTGTTGTGGCCTAGAAGGGTCGCATCTTTCGTGGGCTGAGCTCACTGGTTGATGTCACTGGCCTCCCGACTGTGGTCGTCGAGCGCCGCCCCCAGCGATGCGCCTGTAATACCCCGCATATTAAAAGATATTTAGTTTTTTTAGTTTGGGTTGACTTGTTAAAATAAAAATGTTAACAGAAATAAATAAAATAAAAATCTCTTTAGAAGTGGGCCAACATGAGAAGGCCCATAAACCCAGCCCATTAGTTCTCCCTAAAACCAAGAGAGAGGGGAACCGACTCCCACCTCCCCTCATAGTGCCGCCACCCCTCTCCCTGGCCGGCGCCTCCTTCCTCCCCTTCTCCTATGTTCGCATCTCTCCCCTCTACAACAAATTGCCCTCCCCAGATCTCCACCATCATAGCTTGGATCAAAAAGCGAAATAGAAAAACGGAACGAGGAGGAGGAGAGGAGTAAAAGGAGGGGTTAGATCAGAGTCTCCCCTATTGTCTCCTCACAAGTTCTCTAAAGAAACCCTAGGTGGTGGTCCTTCAGATCGTGCATGACACCAACCCTTCATTGGAGGCAAGTGTATGACGAACTAAGTGTGTGATTGATGAATTGTTTGCTCTATCTATTTATTTCCAATATATTTCTATGTGACATGTGACCGCTTATATTCATATTGTTGTTCGCGCCATTTAGGTTTTCATGTTTATCCTATGTTTACGATGTTATTCTTGTTTCAATATTCCGGATTCTGGTTCTGGATAAATAATTCAAGTTCCCTGTTTGCCATGAATGTGCAATATGGGTTCAATTTGGTTTTTTTATTCCGGTTTCAATTATTCAAGTACCATGCGTAGTTATGGGAGTGCAATTTGGTTCTTTATTCAAGTTCCTATGGGTAAGCACTGATCACGCTTACTCGGCTTTGCCGGCAAATGCTAGGATGTATTCACTATTGTCCGGGATGGAAACTACTATTTCAATTCATGCCTGCCCGGGATGGGAACTACTATCTTCTTTGACTTGGTGTTTGAAAATGTGTTTCCTATCAAAGAAAGAAAGCCTTCTGTTCATACTTTATTGCCAATGATGTGTATATGTTTTTCTAGTTCCATATTGTATTTGCTGAGTATTTTTATACTCACTCTTGTGTTTTATTTGGTTTTAGGTACATATTGAGACCGACATGCATGGGCGGGAAGTAGCACCCTTATATACACATTTATCTGCACACTATCAAACTATATTGCTTAGGTCCATAATGATACTTAAACTATATCATGGTTCGGTCTTGTAATAATCTTTTAGATTTCTAATAGTTTCTTCCCCATGGATTATAAGGATGGATCGTATTGTGGGAATGATATTGTTATTAGTTTAACTTATAATTGCCTGTCGTGGATGTCCGTATTTACAGGGAAGACTCTGCCGAAATTTCTAATAATTTTATGAGTTAGTGGTTTGAGTGTATGTTTGGTGTGGCACTCTAGGTACGTGGTTACCTTGGGTGTTACAGCGCCGCCGCCGCCCCGCTGTGGCCGAGCCGTTCCGGCGATGCGCCGCCGCCGCCGCCCCGCCGTGGCCCAGCCGTCCCAGCTCAGGCCGGCCGCCTTCGCCCTCTGCTCCACTGCAAAGAAGAAGAAGGGGAAAAGAAAAGAAGTGAGAGGAAGAACACTGTACAGGGGCATTTTGGTACTTACATAACTCTTTCTCTCTCCATTTTGACTGGAAATAATAAAATAATGGGAGGAGTGTCCCGCAGGTAATTACTACTTTTTTACAGTGTCCACGAGCAAATACACGATTTTCAGGTGTCGCACAGCAAAGACCGTAATATTTTGGTGTCCTGTAGCTAATTTTGCCATATACTTACAGTATATAGAAAGGTATATTAGGAATTTGACAGAAAGTGGAAAAGAGCTTTCTACGTTTAGAGTTAATCCAATCCAACAAATAAGACTCAGTTCGTGCGCTCGCGAGAGACAGCGGCATGCTAGCCGGCGGTGCGATTCGTCCCCGCTCGGCTGCTCCCGCGTCCTTCCTTTGCTCGCAGGGACGATGGCACGCTAGGCAACGGCGCGACTCATTCTCTCGACTGTCATTCCGTCTTCCTCCGTGTGTTTCCATATGTTCTCTTGGAACTTATGTGCAACTATGCCAGTTCATGCAATTGAGCACAGGAAGAATGTTTAGAATATAAAGATGGCACAATTTTCATATCTTCCCTTACAAACAAAAGGCAGTACACTTGCAACAATTGGAATGTGCTTATCTTGTAATATTACTAGTATTTGCGTGTGATCAGTGCTGAAGACTTTATAGTACTAGCTTAATTTATGCCAACTGAAAGCAGCTATGGAATTGTTTGGTTTTATTGTACTGAAAATTCAGTTAATTAATCATCTTTGCTTCTTAGGTATCACATTCAGTGAGTTCAGAAATCAGGTCGAAAAGAAGGTTCAGAAATATCTTCAAATATGCAGTCCTGAAGCAAATCAAGAAAGGGGGTATTTGTAAATTTACCACCGGTTTTTTTAATATTGCAAGGATGCCACTCCAATAACAGTTCTAGTGGCAGTTTTACAATTTTCTAGTGGCAGTTTTGCAATAACGATTTAAAGTAGTGGTAAATTTACAATTGCCCCATCAAGGAAACGAATGTGTTTTTTCACTTTTGGGAACACAAGCCAAAAGAGCATATAGCTGAACTGTTCCTGCATAAGCATCTGCCATCCGGTCATGATGTCTTTTCAGTTAAATTCTTCCGTCTCGAGGGAGAAACCTCATTCAATACCCAGCCTGGTTGTGGTGTTGTGCTACTTAGCCGTAGTCATACACGAGTCGAATCAGCAATCAGAGACGAGGCCGTTGTCGCCGCGGGGTGGAAGACAAATCTGCCATTGAGTACACGACCCTCGGCATGTCGCTGATCTTCCTCCTTGAGCGCCGTGGCTGCTCCTCCTTTAGATAGGGCATGCCTTGGGTTTTCGGTGGATGGGAAGGCAAGAAGAGGAGGAGAGGAGAGCAAATCGATTCCGTTGGCGGTGGCGGCGGTGCGGCGCGGCGTGGTCGCGGTTGCCGGCGGTAAGGCGAAAGAATGGGATCGAAGGGCTAAACGGCAAAGTCGAATTTACCCTTTAAAATTTTATACTACAATCTAATCTATCTATTATATACTAAAAGTTCATTAAACTTCCTTAAAACGCTCTTGAACCGCCACGTGGACTCCTACGAACGCTCCTAAACTGCCCGTGACGCTCTAATAATTTAAAGAAAATTCTGAGAAAAAAAAAAATATCTAACCGGCAATTTTTATTTAAAGCGGTGGACCCAATACTATTGACCATTGGATCAAAACTAAATCCCCCGTTACCCTTCTATCCCCGACCCACATGCATATACGTGGACAATTACATCTGGTAGCTGCAAACGTTTACTTATTTGATTGCTTGATTGTCATTGTCATTAGGCAGGATAATTATATATGGCATCCGTGTGCTCGATTGATGCATGTATCCAGTTCCTGATTTTTTTTTTCTAAATACGCGATATACATGTACACTATAATTTATCATTTATTAGATCTATTTCTCACGGAGACTGATTTAGGTGTGAACGTGCAAGCGCTAGGGATTTACAATAGGAGTGATCTTGGTGCTGTAAATAAACAATTATTTTTAGACGATCTTCACGTTTAATTTAAGATACACTTGAGCAGCTGTAGTTTTTTTTAATCAAATCAGCAATTCAAGACCATGTTGGCTATTTGCTTTACTATTATATCTTACGGGTCCTCCTCCTACATATATTATACAACCATGTATTTATGACACATCACATTTCAAAAATAATTATTACACAATTATATTTAACCATCTAATCGTATTCATAATAGGCTATGTGGAGCCTCGCACACACTCTAAATGAAATGTTCACAGATGGATTATCTCTCAAACTATGCAATCATATTACAAACTCATGAATTTAGTGTAGCCTCATGTGCTACCCCATACATCTGTCAATAAACAATGGGCGATCTAGCTAACATCAGTAATCCAATTAAAAAACAAAAAAGCACCTTGCTTTTACTTTACATTTAATTTGGTAGGCATGTTTAATTTCTAAACAAAATAAGTCTACCTTCTATTTAGATGATGAAGAAGATTATAAATAATTGCTTATAGAAATTATTTGAATATGATATGGTATAAATGTAACTAATAGGTTAAAATTATATAAGCAATACTAACGAAAAAAATTGTGAATAAATATCGTACTTTTAAATTGTGGCAGATTTTCTCTGGTAATATTATATCCTTATAAGCTTCTCAAACCTAACCTACTATGCATGCCCGCACATTCGCGTGGTCTTGTATAAAACAAAACAGAAAATAGAAAAAAATGCCAATATGAACTACATTTGAACTAATTGGTGAAAATCTTGTAACTTATTTTGCTTCATTTTTTTGTCTTAGATATTAATGATTTTTCTTGCATCGCATCAATTTTTTAATTAAGTGCTTAGATTAATGATTTTTTTCTCTATTGTGCGCCACTGTATTATGAATTTCTCCGCATATTATTGCAAATATAAGCAACACACTAAGGTTACAGTACATAGTCGGTTTAGAAGTTATATTTCTTACTACTAAATTTATTTTTTAAGGGTCAAGTTGATTAGGTTTTTCTTTTTAAAAAATACAATAGATCACATATATCACAGAGAAACGAGACCTAGGATGCATGCATATCATCTCTATCTTATTCATTTGTAACTAATAATTAAATTGCATCAATATAAACCAAATAAAAGAAGCGCTAGCTAGATGGTACAAATAGAACACTTTCGATAGCAACTAATGTATTTTTAAGATTTGATAGAAAAAAGTTAGCCCCTAAAGAAACACCTAGCTTTTAAATTAGATTTAATTTGTAGATATGTTTTCTAAATATACTAAATATGTCTTATTTTAGATGATGAAGAAGATTATAGAAAATTGCTTAAAGGACGATTAAATATTATATGGCATAAAGCTAACAAATATGTTAAAAATTTATCTAAGCAACGCATCCTATGATGCATGCCCGTGCGAATGCGCGGGCTACCTTCCTAGTTAAGTGAAAGGTCAAATTAATCTATACCATTAGATTGTTTATATTTGTAGTACTCCCTCCGTTTTTTAATAGATGACGCCGTTGACTTTTTCTCACATATTTGACCATTGTCTTATTCAAAATTTTTATGCAAATGTATAAGATATAAATCACACTTAAAGTACTACTCCCTCCATTCCATAATATAAGACACAACCACTTTTCTTAGATGTTCCATAATATAAGGCATACATGCAAACATGCAATTAATTGTGATATCTTCTCCATTAAATTATTACTTTTTTAAATCCTCCACTATTATGCTATCTAATCCTATTGGATGCATGCATTATATTTATTAGGATGATCCAAACTACAAGATGATAATAATTATTTCTTAGTCTTTGGGTTAAGGGTGGTTGTGCCTTATATTTTGGAATGGAGGGAGTATGAGAGCAGGTACAATAGCAGGCTATTAGCTAGCTATAAACATATTTTAATGAGATAAACGATGAGAGAGAAGAGCAGCGGGCTATAAATCTGCAGCCAGCTGCAGCACGGACTCCAAGACACACTGTGTGTATGACTGGTGGGACCATATACTAATAATATAGCAAGCAACTATTGTATGAATTGGCTATTAGATTAGCTATAGATGAATTAGAGCTAATAGTAGGCTGTACTATTAGACTTGCTCTGAGTGATAAAACAACTCATAACAAAATAAATTATAATTACGTAAATTTTTTGAATAAGACGAATGGTCAAATATGTGAGAAAAAGTTAATGGCGTCATCTATTAAAAAACGGAGGTAGTATATACTATCATGTACCGTAAAAGTACTCTATGTTTATGGGCTGGAATTAATATCTATGAGCTGAAATAATTAATTCGGTTTTTATCTCATGTGAGTGAAAAAGAGAAAAAAGAAAAGGAGGAACGTGGGGCCCGGTGTATGAAGTACGAACGTACGTACAGCCACATACGAATGGCATGTATGTGGGCCTTTTTAAATATAAATCTAATTGATTATTTCTATTACAGATCTAATGGTTAAAAATAATGGACCCACCAAAATAAATGAAAACTGGCAGTTATATTTATTTTTTCTTTTACAATTTCTTTAAATTTATTAGAGCGTCATATAGCGGCATAGGAGTGTTTGTAGGTGTCACATGGCGACTTGAAAACGTCGCCATGTGATAGATATTAGTTAGACAAGAGATGAAAAAAATGTCTTATAGTACGTAACAAGAGGGTACAATTTTGATACGAATCTATATATAAAAAAACTACTCCCTCTGTCATTTTCTTTTTGACACGCACTGACCAACGTCAAACATAGGTAGTATTTGATAGTTGTTTTACGTATTATGTCAAATAAAATTTGATGTAAGTAGAGCGTGAAATTAGTCGAGGCTAAATTTCTCCAAATTAGTACATCCATCCAATGTATTTCTATGTAAACTCGTCGCAAGTTCCTTTTTCTAAACAATATCTGATATGTAAGTACCTTGTCTCCTAGTTAAGAGCATCCACAATATGAAAGAAAAATAGGTATAAGCATTAAATTCAACATTCTTACCTGGTCATATACATTGTGGAAGTAGGTATTAACTACCAGGTCATTGCCTTACTACCGACAATTAACAAGCAAATAAAAAATGAATTGTAGTGTTTGGTCATGGAGACTCACAGCTATATTTCATATGTGAGGGCTCACCTTATTTTCTCCATACTATGCTTATACATCGTAGAGTCCGGTCATAGCTACTACTACCTGATCACCAGACCCACGTTATTACCAATTTGTGAGATAAATATTGTTGATGCCCGAACCGAAGGAAAGATGAAAGAAATAGGCCTTTGATCCACCCGATGGTTGTGTATTGAATGGTTCAATCATGGTACCTCCTATAGTTTGCAATTAGAGGTACAACTGTCATCAATCATTATCGTAAAATAAGGAACGACAAACTTTCACAACTTCATGTGCACCTTGAAAAAATTACAATAGTCTGACATAAAAAGTTCATGTAAGAAATTCTATGTCATATTTCTACGTGGAGAAGAGAGACGTAGGTGATAAATTTAGACCAAGCGGTAGCATATTTTCACACAATTAAAACCTTCCTTTGTGGACAATGTAGACCACTCCCCATTGGATCCTATGCGCTTTCCACTTCCCTTTTGTCCCATGTGCTACCTAGATTCATGTCACAATTCAATAGCCACAGGGACATGCATAGTGATATGCACATATGTAAAATCAAATTAATGTCGTGATGTATTTTCTTCTTCTTTGACGTGATTATTCACCATGACACATAATACAAATTATATTCTTATTATTTTTTGGGATAGCTACCCGAAAAGTGGGGTATAATATTTTTAGCGGCAAAAGCTGATCATGGTATATTGACCACATTTCAACAACGAAATCTGCAGATAGAAAAAAATCTTTTAGGACTGTTGTGGTCGGAGCACCCCCAACACAGACAGTGGTTCAGCATGTGCGCCACTATCGCCGCTGCTCTACTTCTAAGTTCTAACCCAATGCAAGTAACTGTAAAGACAATTACCGCTGCTGCTATATATGTTTTTTTAAAGTTCACCCCCCACCTGAATTTCATTAAGCAAAAGAGAGGTTCAGGTGAAAATTGATCTAGATTAAGGGGGGATAGCGATCTTCAAACTTCAGCCTTTCGACCCACAAGGTCGCATCCTCTACATATTTTTGCAACAGCCTCGCCACAGACGGCGGTTGGTTTCTAAACACAACATCATGTCAGTGATTCCATAGACCCCAAAAGCAAAGCAGGAAGAAGGTTCGGAAGTATTTCACCGGTAGTTGAGCCGGTGGGGTTATCGGGGCCAAATTCTTCATATAAGCGATCCCTGGGAAACCGCAATTGCCTGCCAAAAGGTCACAAAGAAGGGGCATTGAAGGCAAAAGTGAGAGGCGGTTTCTTTAGCCTCATGATAGAGCTCGTAGATAGCAGATTAAACTATGTTCTTTTTTGCTAGGTTCCTCTTTGTTGGTAGCCTTTCTTTCGCTAGGAGCCACACAAAGAATTGCACTTTAGGAAGGGCCTTGTTCTTCCATACAAATCTCCAGTTTGGGCATTGTGGCCGCTCGATCGATGAGACGCAGGCATTCCTCGAGGTTAGCGTTTGTTGCAAAGGTGCATTTTTTTGGCTTGCGTCCATCTTGCTCCCCTGATAGCGAGACTGAATTCAAAAGAAGTTGCAGTTCCACCCATTGTTGAGCAGCAGTTGTTGACAACCTGGGGGGCAAAACATTCTCCAGTCCTAGGCGGAAAACTTTGTGTACCTTAATGTCTTTGTCCATCGCATGAGAGTACAGAGCTGAGACTCATCCAGGAATTGCTTGATTGTCTAGCAACAGTGTGGCTGCAACGGTTGCACGAATAAGGCTTCCAACTATATCTCTCTTTCAGTGTAACATAAACCAATGCATCTTCCTGTATTTTCATGTTACATTGATAAAATAAATAAATTATCCGCAATGACCATATGAAGTCATCATATTTACCAGGGATTTGAATTTATTTTATCAACAGAACAGGACATGGGATTTTGTTTCTGAGCAACCAAGGGCCGACCTAGACCCCGGGGCAAGGGATGGAAGGCCCATTGAGGACTTCGATTTTGTTTGTGAGCACCAGAGGAGGAAGTGTTATTGAGTTCCTACTGTATATCGTAGTTCCAATAGCAAGAAATAACTTAGAGCATAAGCAAGAGCATCCTAAGACTTCATCCCAAAATTTCGTTTTTTGGGATCGTACACAGATTTTCAGGTGTAAAAAAATTGATATCTCCAAGAGATTGCTTAAAATTGATTTCTCAAATCTAACAAGTGCCCCCCTATAAAAACTTCCAACAGAAGTATATTTTCCCAATCTTCCCACGGTGATCGCGATCGGCCCCAACGTCTCCTATCGCCATCGCGCACGCACGCACATGCCTCCCATCCCATCCCCGACTGCGCTCTCCCCTCCTGCATGTGAATGAGCTAGGTGCTGCGATTGGGAGCCAAATCGATTCCCTAGATATGGAGAACGAGAATCCCGAAGTTCGGAATTCCTCGTTCGGGGCAATGTGAGTAGGAAAACTGTTGGATTGAATTTTTGAACGTAAATCCCCAAAATTTGGGATTGGGAATGATACGTACACAGATACAGTCAGTCATACTCTTAGTATTTTCTGCATGAAACCGGACCCGTCTAGCCGTACATCCTTTCTGCCGATATATTACTGCTTAAAACCATGAAACTTGATCATATATTGTTCCTGCAAAAGCGCATCCTCCAGCATGTTATTCCATGTGTAAGATCTATATACCCTCGAATGAATCTCAAGCAATCCAACATAACTCATACTTTCATTGAAGATAAATATATCTCGTTCATGTTTTGCTCATTCGGTTTCTGACTTTGTCAATTTCAAAATATGTGTGTGTGATCATAGGGGTAAGTGTACATGTATTGTGAGCGTTGTTTCTTAAAAAAAATTATATTTACTCAAGAATATATATAATATACCTAGATAGTTGGTGACAAAACAAATGCTCTAAGTGTGCACGTATTGTGAGCGTCGTTTCTTTAAAAAAAATTACTCAAGAATATATATATCTAAATAGTTGGTGACAAAACAAATGCTCTTGTGACTGACGTTATTATCTTACATCGACCTTTGCCATTTTTCTCCTTTACAGTACTTTTGGCTGCCTGATGTTCTAAGCAATTAAAGTCACATAGATAAACATTAGTTAACCTACAAAGAAAAGTATAAATACATGTGTCTGCAGCCTTGCACTTTCGAAGTTCAGCTATAATTTTCACCATGTTCAGAGAAAGGAAGAATTACTGCCCATGCTGGTGAAACCATTTGATGCCAAGCTATCAATAAAGAGACTAATTAAGAAATTAAAACCGACCAAGTATAAATATTTGGTACACAGCTGAGACAACAGAAAACACAACTCTCTGGAGGAATTAACAATGGATACAGTCTCAGGTACACTACAACCAAGCAATCCTCATCACACATGCACATACATGACCAGGGACAAGTAAGAAATCGATCCATTTCAGATTCAGCTCTGTTTGTCTTCAGGCCGGTCGATCACAGATTCACAGTATGCAGGTTCTTTGAAGGAGAAACTCAACAGGGATCGAAACTACAACTAGCTGAAGCAACACCATACATGCAGTACTGCAGCATATGATGAACTGAGATATATATATGATGAGCATATATATATAGCAGATATCTCCAGCCACCGCGATGTCGATCAATTGAACGGCAATGGAGACACGCCAGATGACGGTCAGTTCGATGTCATGGTATTAGCTGATGTGGAGTAGTAGGACGCGACGCTCCTGATCGGCGTCTTTGAAGGGCACACCCTGAAAGTAGATCACAAACAAAAGGTTGTTTACATGGACATGCATAGTGATATGTGCATGTAAAATTTTATCCGGTCATGTATTGCATATTTATATATAGAGAGAGGGGGTATAGTAAGGATTATTGAACCTGATAGGCTGGCCACTTGCAAATATGCCACTGGAGTTCAGGGCGTTAATAGCACCATTAACCTGAAAATATTTTTAGATAATATAAGTTTTTATTGAACTCAACCAATTATACAATTGAGAAGATATAAACAACTCTACTAAGTGCGTACACTCCCAGCCTCTGCATAACTTCAGTGCACGTAGTCAAAAACACTCACTCGCACCCTCTAGTTTCAAAATAAAGAATACATGAAAAGTTTGTGTTAGGAGATTCCATATTTATGTATATGCTGAATTCCATGTTATACTATATATCTAAGGAATGAGATGTAGGTCTTAATTAAAATGCCATTGGATGAACAAATTATAAATTACAGGTCTGACGGTTATTCTAGTACTAGTTAGCATAATCAAGCTATCTAGTATACCTTTTGTTGATATTTCTTTTTAGAACTAAGTAATGATGAGCAATAGAAGTACAGAATCTCTAACTATTGGAGTGTATGTGCATGACATTTACATATATGCATGTAAATGGGCTGTAAGCTAGGACGATCTAAACCAAGAACTAGTGATCGATTGTCGATCATTAAGAAGAACAGCTTGCTTATTAGGATGAGGAAATTAATGAGGATGTGTTTATCATTACATTGCTCGTACAACATCTACTATACTTAAATTCAAGTCAACCAATGTGCGAAAATTACTGCATTGAGAACTGAGATATTTGAGAGAGTCACCTCAGCAAACTCAATAAAAGCTATGCGGGTGGGGTGACCATCATCACCTAAAAGCTTTAGGCGGAAAACCTGCATATAATCCATGAAATGGCAGAAAGCGAGATAATTCAGATAAATACATTACGGTACAAAAAATTCAGATAAATATATATATAGTGTGTGCTGCTGAAAAATAATTAATGAAGAGGAATATCAATTCATGAGATGATTATATTCTAACCTGACCAAAGTGTTCCTCGCAGAAGTATTTCAAATCTGTTATGTTGACCTATAAAAGTTAACAAGGAACTTAGACACAACTGCTTAGTTATTGGAGAATTTTTTTTTTCTCAAGGAGGATTAAGGTTTCGCGTACACTCTTGTCGATGTTCGTACAATAGATTGTCCTTGAGCACATCTCCCTCTCAGCTTCAGACTACAGAATAAATTTAAGAGTGAGTACAAGTACAACACGTTGAAAATGGATATGATCAATCTTAATTATAAAGCATGGCAATAACATGGTTCCATGGGCTGTACTGACCTGAGGAAGAAAAGAAGGGTTCACAGGCATGATTGCAGTCTTGGAAGGTGAAACCCTAAGAGGGCAAATGCCAAGAACATACCCATCAAGATCCAATGCAGAATATGCATCATCTGAAAAAAATAAGGCTTGCATGTTATATCTCCAGATTATATTTTTATGAACCTCTCAGTCCTCACTTGTATTAATGAAAAACAAGATTCAGGTTGGAAATGTGCCACTTACTCTCATCTTGAAATTCAATAAATGCAAACCTAAGGCCAGATGAGTGATCTCCACAGATGCGGCAATCCACCACCACCTGTTGCAACATATGGACAAATTAAACTAGAGCAACGAATTTTAAGGCGTTTAGGACATTACAAACTAGAGAAAACCATGTTATTTTAGATTGCTCCCAGCATAGCACGAAGCCATTATTCGTTTCACGTAAAATCTAACTTTATGAAAACACTATCTTTACTAGAACCAAATAATTAAGAGGACCATGTTATAAATAAAATATTCTTTAGTAAACATGCATGTCCATAAAATTTTACAAACTGGCATATACATAATACATACTTCTAAAGTGTACGTTCCACCACCTGATTCAAGCCTTTCAAAGGATAAAAAAGAAATTAGTGCATCACATGCATGAACATAATTGTGCTTGGCACCTGCAAATGATGATGCTTTGGTCACTATATACATATGCATATGAATGATATATATCACAATATCAAAAGTTTTTCATATATATCGAAAGCGGTCTTACTCAATCACCATACACAGTTATATACCTAGAAAACTAGTGAAGCTAAGTGTGCACGTGTTTATATAAACGCTTGCATCTACACTGTGTTTTGCACAGAGAAAAGGATAAAAAAAATAGTGGAGCTAAAAAATTGTTTACTCAGGCACATATATACACATGGGAAGGAAGAGGCGTACGCTGCAATAGCTCCCGAACAGTTCAGCTAACATGTCCTCGGTAACCTGAAACACACAAATGCATACCATTATTATCTTTCAGAAACAAATGAAGTGTCGCACATTATATTTGGATGCGACAAACTACTCCATATATGCAAGCCATAGAAAATAAAAATCATCGCATTTAATCCATGGAAATATCAGTATCTTACAGTATGGTCTATATCACTGACAAATATTGTTCTTCTCACAAACTCTTCCTTCTGGGCCCTTCGCACCCTGGAAGAAAACGGGGCTGATCTTCCTTGTCGCGAGAAGTTTCTACTACCCCTCCTCTGTAAAAAGTGTAGTCAGTAGACATGAATTAATTAGGGACCTCAAAATTATAGAATTTTATTTAAGATGGAATATATATAATGGCACAGTAATAGTAGATCATAGTGAAGGGGGGAGAGAGAGAAAGAAAAGCATTAGTGACATATATATATATATATATATAAATATATATATATATATATATATATATATGTGCACCATGCATCTATGGAACTTTAGGAAAGTAGCTATTCATGGCCAAAAAGAGGGGGAAAAAGGAGGAACCAAAAGTGGAAACGGACTAAATAGGAAAAGATCTAATTAAGGCAAAGAAGAAAAGTCCCAAACCAAGGGAAAAGACTATTTCAGTTTCCACCCTTCCTGAAGAACCAAAATCAAATCAAGCATCTAAACATTGAAGTAGTTTCTTTCATGTGACCGTCACATCAAACCAGATAATATCACAGATCATGCCCCCAAATGTGGATCTATCTCCCCTACAAATTGGACCCTAGAAAAATGCATGATATCTTTTTGTCTCTTTTGATATATATATCATGGAATGAATAATAATCACCAATTAAGAGAGAAATACTCAAGAGAACGACACCGTAGCCCAGTGGTCAGCTGAGAGCTACCACGAGTTCGGCGGGCCGGCCCACGTTCGAGACCTCTCGAACACATATTCCCTCACGAGCTTTCTTTTCTATTAATAATAAATGCTACGTTGCTATTATCCAAATACATAGAAAGGTGCCATGTGTCCTAGTCCTCTCAGGCGCGGGTTCTCTTATAGTCTCACTAGTTTTCTTTTGAGCACTGCTACACGTACTTAAATTCTTTTACAAAACTCCTATCTAAATTTCTTTTACAAAACTCCTACAAACAGTGATCTCAACCGTTTAATTTAAATAGATGGAAGTTATAGAAAATCTATATATACTCGCAACGTGACACGTAACATTAGTAAAAGTTTAGTAAGACAAAATTAAGTACGTATAGATTTTTTCTTTTTGTCACACTATCAATAATAGATGATAAACCCTCCTTCCTTAGTATTCAAATGTACAAAGAGAGAGAGACTCAAAGCATGCAACAACTCCCTCTTGTCTTTCTTGCAGCTCACAGTAAATAAGCAACCACCTCAATCTGACGCTATCCCTATACCAAAAACGTAAACCCCCTCCCCCACCGATCTACGCCTCTTTTCAACACATGCAACTACCGCCACCCGAAAAGGAAAGCGTAAACCCAAAAGTCTGTAAACCAAGCCACGAACAAGATTGAAACGAGAAATCGAAGTCGAAATCAAAATCATACGAACAAGATTGAAACGAGAAATCGAAATCGAAACCAAAATCAAGTTTCATCGACGATTTGTGATCTGAAAGAGATCGAAGGAAGAAATTACGGAGTGCAAGAAGCGGCTCTTGCTTACACTCCAGTGGCGGGTGGAGGAGATGCCATTCCCGCTCCCCAGCGATCTTCTCCGGCGGATCGAGGCGGCGGCGGTGAACTCCGGCGCGTCCGGGTTGAGGCGCTCCGAGACGACGACGACGAGCTCCTCCGGCGCGCCGTCGTGGCCGTCGCCGTAGCCGTAGCCGGTGAGACCATCAACGCCTCGCCAGAACCCCTCGTAGACGAACTCCGGCGCGTCCGCGGAGAGATTTGTCCTCCTGGCGGCGTCGTCGTCTGCGGCGGCGGCGGCGTGGCGGTGCCACCGCGGCACGAACTCCTTCGCGTTCGGGTTGAGGCTGCGCCCCGCCGCCGCCACCACCACCCTCGTCCTCGCCTCCTCCGCTCCCATTACCTCCATTTGGTCTCCGTCCGGTGGCGGCGGCGGCGATCGGCGGCGGCGACGTGGCCGAGAGCTCGATCGCGAGGAGGGGGAGGGGAGAAGAGTTGGTAGATTTGGCACTACGACGATGTGAACGCGGCGTGCTTTATATGCTACAACCGCAAGCGCGAGCGCCTCACTCTCAGTGACGGCCTGCGCCTCCACCGGTGGCCACGCATGCCACACTCACCGACAGGTGGGGACGCGAGGATGTGGGCCCCACTGTCAGCGACCTCGGTGGGTCGGTGAGGCGGTCGGGAGGTCCCACCGGTCGGCGAGAGGAGGAGTTCCGTCTCTCTCTCTGGAACGCGACAGCTCTGGAGGGGTGTGGGTGGGGTGAGTCGCTGACGTGTGGGGCCCACGGGTGGCTTGGGCCAGGGCGGTTAGCGAGAGGCGCGGGTCAGGTCGCGTGTGCGGTCTCCGAGGTCAGGAAGTCCATCTGACTAGGTCAATGACACTAGGGGCCAACCAGGGGGGTGGGGGCCCTTATGTCAGTGATGACGCGAGCGCTCTTTACTGTCGTTTTGGTTTTTCTCGTGACGAGACACGCTATGCGTGCGTCTCGTTTGGTCGTCTGGAAAAGCGAAAAGGAAAAAAAAAATGGGGGAAATGTGATTTGTTTTAGGTTGGAGTGCATTGATGATGCGATAATTTTCTGAGATAGATTTAATGATGCCAAAGAACCATTTTGATTTGGAGTAATCCATATCCATTTTATCTGCAAAGCTAGCTAAGGCTAGAATGATATCATGACGGGATAAACCATCTCCATATATACTTATATATTATTACTATTTCTGGTGTTGTCTCTGTTTCAAAAAGGAGTTCACTTTTCTACACAAAAATGTGGAAACGTAACTATGGAAACTCATCTAGAAAAATAAATCTTTTTAGGACAAGGGTAGTAGCTAGTTTTAGGAAGGCAGCATCCATCAATATATGTAGGGATGAAAACATAGTATACTTAGATGGTTATAATCATACTATCTCTGACACCGTACACTTTTGGATATACACGGATGTTGGAAATGATACGGGAGTGGAACGGCTCGATTTATTGGTTATAATCATCCTATCTCTTACACTGTACACTTTTGGATATATATACAGATGTCGAAAATGATACGGGAGTGGAACGGCTCGATTTATGAACATGTCGAAATTATCGGATAGGCCGGCATGCATTAAATAACGATGCCAGTTATGCTCCCATCCACGTGCTTGGAGGGCCTCGGAAGTTAAAAAGAGCAATAAGCTACTTGCTTAGGCTCTCTTTATTTAGGCTTATATTTATTGGCTTGGTTTTTCAAGTCAACCTTTTGGCTTATATGTTTTATAAGCCGGTGGATTATATTTAAAGTCCTAATATTTTAATTATTTAATGGTTGAGTCATACCTCCACTTCGATCACGTAAACCAAAAAAGCTTCTTCAACAATGAGATCGCAGGACAATTAATGCATTCTGTTGAAGAAAATGATGGAGCTTTTGGTTTATATGGCTTTAAAAAAACCAAACAAAAAACTTGCTTTGTTGGTTAGGAGTAGACTTTTTATCTTATAAGTTAGCTTATAAGTCTAAAAAAAGCCTAGACTATGATGGTGTGAGATTCGATCATATAGTATGGTGATAAAATCTAGAAATCTGTTAATCCGAATATCGGTTTTAGATAATATAATGAGTTTTAGATAACCTAAAAAAGTATTAGGTAACCCACTCACCTGTTTTTAAGATAAAAGCATATCCTATTTAATTTAATATTCCTGGTGTTAGAAAAAATACTTGTCATATTTGGTCACTGTAGTAGAAACGGCTGATCGGTCAAGAAAATATCCGATCCGTTTTTATCCCTAAATACACATGTAGAGTCATCAGCAGCAACGGCCATTATTCTAGCTGCCGTTATCAGCTGCGCTGTAACCTGAAATGAATCTTATCTCTAAAACCTGGTGATCTTTATTTTCTTTTAGAGAGACATTTGAGGGGAAACTGATATTTTATCAAGGAAAAGTGTCATCTTAATTGGGATCATCTATATGCCTTAGTGCTTTACAATGAAGACAATGCATCATATAATGCATGGTAATTATGTTTTTTCAGTTAATTTGTATGCATGATCTTTACCTTCTTCTTTTTTATTTGTGTGAAATGGGCAAGAATCACTTTGGGAACCAGCATCCGGCCGCCTTGAACAGCTACAGGGCTGCTCGTCGACACACAACAAGTGGTGGATCAAGAGCCATGTCGTAGATAATTAAACCATATTCTCTCCCTACTCGAATTAGAAGTCATTTTGGGTGTCACTGGTGTTTGCACAAAGGATGTCGCGGTACGCTCGGAGGATAGAAGGTGGACGTGTTTGCCCCTGCGTGCGCATGCTCGCCGTCCACAGTAATCATGCATATTAATAGCGCCTGTTCGTTACACTCGGCGCCCAGACTGGGTGCGACTGCCTAACCAATCTAACTACGAACAATTCTTGTTCAAGGAAACCCGCAGCCTCATTTAATAAGGGCAAACATGGAAGAATACCCCTTAATTAATGATTCCTTGGTAAACACATTCCTATCCAAAACGACTTCTAATTCGAGTACGGAGGAAATAAATATTAAGGATGTGTCATAAGTGGGTTTTGTCTCGACTCTAGGAACTATCCACCGAAATGATGGATGGGCAAGCATATGAGGATGCTCTTAACCACAATATTATAAACTAGTACAACAAACATAAAGGAGAAAGAGAGAGTAAATTGCATATTGGTTTTTTTTTGTGGGGGGGGGGGGGGGCGACCGGAGATTCATTAATCACGGTAAGGGTTACAATCTTGGATTAAGATATCCGTAAGTCCAGGTGGGGTTATAAGCTACTCCACCACCCGAGAGTTCTGGGATACCATCCGGGCACAAGCATGTGCTACCCTATTACAATTTCGGCTAATAAAATGTAAATTGAAGTCTATGAAGCTCTGGCTGAGGATCTCTCCATCTGTATAAGCAGAGCTGAGATTTCTTAGCATTGGTGTGCTCTCATCTCTCATAAACCAGTAAGAACTACGCGTGGCTACTTTTGGTTGATCCGTATCGTCAAACAACCGATACGTACTAAAAGGGGGATAAAATCAAACTGTTCCCTCTCATACAACAACAAAAGAAAAAAAAAAGATATGCCATGAACGGTGGTAAAAAAAAAACTAATCATTGCCCCTGAGCCTTACTAGTGCAAATAAAAACAGGAGGATAGGTTAGGTTGATGTGATGGGCTAATTTATACAGTAATATCTCAAAACCCTAATAGAGCCCGAGTAACCTGATCGATCTAATATGCACTAAAAGGGGTTCGTTCAGTGGTGGAGAAACCATCTTTACTCCCAATTGGAAACCTCCCTTTAATCTCGGTTTTTCAACCGGGGTCCCGGTTAAAATAACCGGGACTAAAGATGTATCTTTACCACCAACCGGGACTAAAGAGAGGGGATCACCAACCGGGACTAAAGAGACAATAGGGTACCAACCGGGACTAAAGAGAGGGGATCTTTAGTCCCGTTGGTAACTGGACTAAAGAGACAATAGCGGGTAGTACAGCTGGTCTCTTTTTATTTTTCCTTTTTATTTTCTCCCGAATCAAGTAGGCAAATCCCCAAATCAAACTAACATCCCAAATTCACATCACCAAATCCACATCACAAATCATAAAGTTACTTATACACACAAATCAAATACGTCACAATATCCTAAGAAATTACTCAAATACATCACAGATCCAAACAATGAATCACAAATTTGTAATTTCTCAGTCAAATACATCTCAGTGAATCATCACAAATTAAAAAAAAAGAATGCCGCTGCCGCCGCCGATCGCCACGAACGACGGGCGCGGCCCTGCCGCCCGCCGCCCTCCGCCAGGCGCGGCCCCGCCGCCGGCCGGCCCGCCGGATGGGAAGGGGAGGCCGGCTAGGAAGGGGAGGAGGAAGGGGAGAGAAGGGGAAGGAGAGGAGGAAGGGGAGGAGTTGGAGAAGAGAGTTAGAGAGAATAGATCTGAGGAGAGGGGGTGAGATTCGATCTGTTAAGTTGTAATTGTGGAGGAGAGGATAAGAGATAGGGATTATATACTATGTGTTTAATTTTAGTTCCGGTTGGTACTACCAACCGAGACTAAAGATCATCTTGATCTTTAGTCCCGGTTCATCCTATCTTTAGTCCCGGTTGGTGTCAAAATTTTTATAACCGAGACTAAAAACAATGTTTAGTCCTGGTTCTTTTTGGACCCGGGACTATTGTGGATTTTGCCGGACCGACCAAAGATGGTTTCTCCACCAGTGGTAACATAAATCTGCTGCCAAGCTACACTACCAGTGAGGAAGGACTGTGCGACTAATGCATAATTTAGTCAAACTTTTTAAACTCGGTCCGTCAAATACATGAAATTGAGCCCTACTTAGGCTAATTATTCTTTCAGTGGTAGGCGACATACCCGTCGACAGCGAGGCGCCTGTGGTGACTTCGTCAATCTCAAGATATGCTGGCCCAGTCTTCCGGAGGTGCTCATACGGGTAGGGTGTGCGTGTGTGCGTTCATAGGGGTGAGTGTGCGCACGTTGTGAGTGCCTGTGTTTGTACTGTGTTTCTCAAAAAAAAAAGAAATTGAGCCCTACTTAGGCTCCGTTTGTTCCCCAGGGTTCCCAACTCTCCACCCTCGTTTTCCGCGCGCATGTTTTTTAAACCCGTACTACCTGCCTAACCCTTCGCTCCGAGGGACCGTAGAACGGTGTGTTTTTTGCAAAAAGTTTATATACGAAAGTTGCTTAAAAAATCATATTAATCCATTTTTGAAAAAAAATTAACTAATACTTAATTAATCACGCGTTAATGCGAACATCGTTTTACGTGCCCGCCCAACCCCTCCTCCCGAACAGAGCCTTAGTTCTATTTTACAAAGTACTACCATAGTATCGTCAATTTATTATATTTCTAAAATTATTTAAATATAGAATTGGTAGTAAAAGTTTAGGAAATTTGATCCAAACTTATTCTTCAAAATAAAATATTTATAACCACAGAGGCACAGAGGGAGTAGTTTTGAAGAGCAAAGACTTATATACAAGAAAGGAAAAGGATAGAATGAATGAAATCCCTGTGACATGGGCTCCACCGTTCATCTGGCCCAGGAATTGTTCCCGCGTGGAATAAGTTCACTTTGGGTCCCTCTATTTGCCGCCCAATCTAATTTTCGTCCCTTAATCGCAAAACCGGGTACGAGAGGTCCCCTAACTTACGAAACCGTTTAAATAAGGTCCTTCGGCAGTATTTGACCTCGGTTTTAGCTGAGGTGGCGTCTACGTGGCTAATTTGACTCGGACTTCATCTGACGTGGTATTGGTGTGGCACTTACGTGGCAATTCGATCTAAAAAATAATAAAAACTATAGAACCCAAATGTCAGTTTTACACACACAATAGTAAAAAAAAAATGGTGGGGCCCACGTGGACCCCACCTGTCATCCTCACTACGCCTTCTCTCTGTCCCCTCTCTCTCCCTCTTCTCTCTCTCCCCTCGAGCGGCGGCGGGCGGTGCAGCCGCGCTTCTGCTGGAGGTCCTTGCGGGCCTTGCCGAATATGCCGGCGTCGGGGACGCATGGCACCGGCAGCCACCACTTGTCCTCGTTCCGGTGCGTCGACCGCTGGAACGACGACGACGACATCGTCGACGACGAGGTCGCCGACCCGAACGACCTCGTCCCGGCGTCCGCGTACCAGAACTCCGCCTTCTGAAAACTATCCAATATCTCCTGCACAAATTCAAATTCAGCTCATCCTTCTGTCCCATAATTCGTCAAATTTAGCATGTTTTTGCAACAAATTTGTTGGGATCTTACAGCGAGCATGGCATCGAGTTTCTCCATAGCAGGGAGGTTGATGTAGATGTCGGATTTTGGCTTGGTGGCCATGACCTGCAGGATGAACAACAAGCGAGATGGAGCAAGCAATCAATCAATCAGCCATGGCGTTTGGTAAGTAGAAATCCATTGCTCGACTTTGGTGCCATCGGGGAGAGTCTGCGAGGAGGGGTAGAACTCAACGATGTAGTAGACGGAGAGGAGGTAGTCCATCTCCCTCCTCCACATCGTCTTCTTCCCCGCCGGCAATGGCTCCAGCTTGTGGCAACTCCCAAACACCATGGCTGCAACTGACGACGGCGAAGGATTAGCTCGTCGGATTAATTAGTCATGGTGGTTAGTCACTCAGAGCAAGAAGAAGTTCGCCGGACGCGAGCACGGCGCCACCACTGGCGCCAACAGCAATGCCGCCGCCATCGTCGTCCTAGCTCAACTACGACCGAGGCTGCCGGCGTGACACGGTGGCGGCGAGCGGGGCCATCGCCGTAGCTCCTTGGCACGGAACGCACGACGGCCACAATAATTTGGTGGATTACATGGCGGCAGCGCCTCCTTCTCCCCCAACTCGCCGCCGCCGCCGCCGCCGCCTTGATCTGGTTCGGCCGCTGCTCCCTCGTCTCCCGCTGCTTCCACGACCTCGCCCCCCTCGACGACTCTGTGCTGGTCCGCATGACTGCGTCATCCGAGACGACCCCGCGTCGTCGTCGTCGTCTTCGGCGGCGGCAAGGACTGGGGGAAGGAGTACAACGGCGGCGGCGCGAGGAGAAGCACCGACGGCGTGACCTCTCGCGGCGGCGCAAGGTCTCGTCGTCAAGGAGCGGATAAGGACGGACGCGACTTCTGGACAGGGTCAAGGAGCGGCTCCTCCTCCATCTCCGCGAGGTGGATGGGAGTGACATGGTTGCCGACGCGGAAGTTGCGGCGGCGGTAGCTCCGGCCCCGGTGCCGCCGCTCCACCCGCCGCCTGCCGCCTCTCAGCTCCATCGCCACCCCTCTGCACCGCCCGCCGCCGCTCGAGGGGAGAGAGAGGATAGAGGGAGGGGACAAAGAGAAGGGGTAGTGAGGATGATTTCACGTGGGCCCCATCACTTTTTATTATTGTGTGTGTGAAACTGACACGTGGGTCCCATAGGTTTTATTATTTTTGGGATCGAATTGGCACGTAAGTGTCACGTCAATGCTACGTCAGATAAAAACCGAGTCAAATTAGCCACGTAGGCGCCACCTCAGCCAAAACCGGGGTCAAATACTGCCGAAGGATTTTATTTAAACGGTTTCGTAAGTTGGGGGCCTGTCATATCCGGTTTTGCGATCGAGGGACGGAAATCGGACTGGATGACAAATAGAGGGACCCAAAGTGAACTTGTTCCTTCCCGCGTGGGCGGAATCCGGCCCTTGTTAGGTGGAAATCCAGGCCCATCCACTTCCTGTGGGCCGAGATTACAGCCCGGCCCGTATACGTGGATGGGCCAAAATTGGGGTCAACCCAAACGAGGCTAAAATCGCCAAATCCCTTCTTCTTCTTCTCTCTCCGACCCTCTCGTTCACCGGCGACGGCGGCGGTGGCGGCGGCGCTACGACGGCCGGCGGGCTCCCGTACTCCGCTTCCTCCTCCTCCTCCTCCTCAGGTTTCGTGGTCGTGCGCTCTGTTCAGCTCATCTCCTTTTTTACGGTTTTGCCGCTGCGATTTCTGCTCCGATGAGCGAGCTCGCCCGTGCTCTTAGAGCGCGTCTCGATCGCTTCGATGTGGTCGGGGGAGAAAGGAGTGATGCTAGGAACGAAGGGGTCGGGTGGCGGGGACTGGGGAGAATGGCTACTAGTGCTAGGTTTTGGGGGCTCGATTTGGAAGGGTTTGGTTCATGGGAGATTGGGGAAGGGGGCTGGGGATCTGGTAGATGCAGATGATGAAGAGGGGCTCATATTTTGATTCAGCTTTTAGCAAATATATAAAGTATATGGTGAAATGCACTCGCATTTCATTCATTTCCTTCTGTTTGTTTGTGCATTTCAGTGCGCTGGTGAAATTGATAAGAGGCTGTTGGAAGCTGTATAGTTCAGGGTCGTCATGGCTCATCAAAAGCGTGAAGCAACCATCGACGGCGGCGGCGGCGGCGATGAAGAGTGGGCATCAAAACGCCCCAAAGTTGTCGGCGCTGCTGCTGAAAAGGAGCACATTCTGACATCTGACACTTCGCATGAAACGAATGGCGATGAGGCTCAAGGAGGAGATGCCTCTCGAAAGGAAAACACGGTGTCGACGAACCCGTGTGTTTCAGATGAGAAAGCAGCAACCAACTCGAATGTTTCAAGTGGCCATGGGGTGATTTTGACTAGTGTGGAAGCTGATGCTGCAGAAGACAAGGGTTGCAGGCATACTATGGAAGATGCATGGGTGCTGCTTCCTGATGCTAGCATGGAATCTCCAGGAAACCTGAGGTCTGCCTCTTTCTGTTCAGTTTAACTCCTAGCATCCAATACTTGCAGCCTGATGTGTAGCTTGATGCAGGTGCGCTCATTTCGCAATATATGATGGACATGGTGGTCGCCTGGCTGCAGAGTATGCACAGAAACATTTGCATCAGAATGTTATTGCAGCAGGATTACCACGTGAGTTGGTCTGTTTACATTATCTGCTTCCTTTCAATGTTTTCACTATTCATGTTCTATCTGAACTTCTGTTTTCCTCACTGAGTGATAGTTTAGTGTTAGCAAAATTGCGCATTCATTGTTTCTCTATTTTTCTTTTTTTATCATATGGGAGTATTCCATCATTAGATTTATGTTTTATTTCCTCTTATGCTACCTTTCATTAATGAGTCATTTCAGTTAGGTCCGTCACTTGATTTATTTCAATGGTGTCTCTAGATTAATCCGTTTTTTGCTTGAATGCAAAGCACACAGTGATGTGGTTTGTGAGTTACCTAATAGTAATTAAAAATTGATTTACAGATGGATGTTAAAGCTGCAAAGAAGGCCATCATTGAAGGTATTTATTACACGAATCTTAGTTACTTGCGAACAACTGTAGACTAGGATTACACTTGTTGATTTTTGATGGCTAAGATTATTCCCCTGGTCAGCTAAACTGTCCTATGTGCTGTACATAGTCACATTGACCTTGATTCCATTAGCATCCCGTATACTCCCTCCATTCAAGTTTGATCGTCAAATTTTGGCCTGACACAAAGACGAAGGACAGCAAACGTGCTTATCATCTTCCTAATCTACTCCCAGGCCAATGGGCCAGCATGCCTATCGTAACAGCCCATGCATGCATGACGATCGCAGCGGAACCAAATGATCTGTAGCCAACTGTAAATGCGATTAATTTCGCACGCATGCAGCGGGCTTTTGTGGAGTGCTCTTGAGGAATCCGCGCAGTGGCTGATTAATTTCGCGTGCGAACTGAAACGGCCAGCGCGTCGGACGAGATGCAACAGCATACCAACTGCAAATGTGACAATCAAACTTGAAAATCCGATTTTATTATTATTATTATTATTATTATTATTATTATTATTGAAATATGATGATCAAACTTGAATGGAGGGAGTAATTTATGAGTCCAGGTGCAATCCTTTTGTTTTTGTTTCACTGTCTGGTTTGGTAGAAGAAATATATTGTTTATGCAAAATGACAATAGGCATTGCCATCTTGTATCTGTTGTTCCAGTGTTAAGAGAAACACAATTTCAATTCCAAGCTTTCTCTGTTTATAGTTGTTTTCCTTGCATATTAGCATATTCCCTGTAAGAAAATGATGTACTACAAAAAAAATTCTTACAAACTTTTTACAAATACTGAAATGGTACACTTTTGCATCTTTAATTTTCCATAACAACCAACTTATTAAATCTCACAGTTGATATTTTATAAGAATCTTACGTATAGCACTACTCTTCTCTGTACTTACTATATCTGTCTCTCAGCACATTTGATGTTTCAAGCTCTTTAATTTCCGTTCAGCAAGTATTTATTTTCCATCGGTAGTTAGTACATTACTGATACGCCAACTGATTTTATGCTCTGGTACTTATTTTGTTGGATCTTTTCAGGTTTTCGTAGAACTGATGAGTCCTTACTGCAAGAAAGTACTAAAGGTACGAGGAAATATTCATTTCTAGGCAGAAACCATGGAATAAAGTTTTAAAAATATTTGAAAAATCTCACATATGCCTAAGGTAATATTAGACAATCATACAAAATATCACGATGAAACTCCTCTCCATCTGATAGGAAATCGAGAAACAGTGAAAAACAAGATTAAAAAAAATCAGGAATACTGTTTCTTCATTGCCATTTGTTAATTTTATATATCTCACAAACGAATTCTGAATTTGTTGTTAAAAATTTTGTATGGTTGTCTAATTACATCTTCCCTACATTTGTGATTTTCTTTATATCTTTTCAGAACTTCTATGCAAAAGTTTCCACCTAAGTTGTAGATTCCACTACATATTTTCCCATATCTCCATTATTCTTCAACAATGTCCAATTCGTGCAAAAGTTGGCCTGCACATTTACCATATACCTCTGCTTTACAGTCACTTCTGACCCAGTAGTGTTTATGGCCCAGATAAGAATAATATCTGACCATTCTACTATAATGGCTGAAAATTGTTGTTGCAAATCTACTTAATGTTCTTCATTGTTATCGGTTACCTGACCATAAATAGCCTTCTTTGGTGGTTAAACTTTGTAGCTAGTGGTTTGTAGTGTATAGTTTAGCTGATGCTGTCAACAAAATGCATATAATGAATAATTACTTTGGTGAGCGGCAGAGCTAATTAGAGATACTAAAGGTCTGCTCAAAATGTCTCCTTTTCCTTCTGCTTGGACAAGGAGAGATATTTATTATTTAATCAGATTGGATTTCATTTGACTTTCCTATTTCACAACAATAAAAGGAATACATTTATGTTTTGGTGAAACTAATAATAAACATCGTATTGTGCCCAGCGTTGAGGTAGATTTTGAAACTCTTATGTAAATTTTGCTAGTTTCATTTTTGCTTCATATGATTTTTTAGTCTATACTACTGAATTTCTACCTATTTCCTTATTATACTATAGGAAACTGGCAAGATGGTGCAACAGCTGTCTGTGTCTGGGTCCTGGGGCAGACGGTTAGTTTTCAGTATCAAGGGAATTTTGTGTACTCATAATATTTTCACATTATTATACTTTTGGATTTTGACTTTGGGAGTATTGATGGTGACAAGCTTTAAGAGATGTTAGAAATGCGTAGGTGCTTACTTTCAGCCCTCTTAGCTAGAGTTTCTTGATGGTTCATGAGGGGCCCATATTTTATATCGTGTTCATCTGCATGTCATTTGTTGCCAAGGAATTGTTTACCCCCCCCCTATATCCATATATGTACCTTGATGTTACTGTATGTAGGTCCAATCTACTGCCATTTTTTGTATGTATAAAGCTTAAATCATGTGGTTTGCTATTTTGTTTGTTTCAATGCGATGTGCTTTGGTTTCAGCTCTGTGCTCTATATTTTTAAATTTTAAATTACTGGATCACAACTGTTCTATTCTTTATGTAGTGAAATATATTGTCGATTATGTGATTGTTGTTTATTTTATTTTTGAAAAAAGGTGGTTGTTGCAAATGCTGGAGATGCTAAAGCTGTATTAGCTCGTTCCATATCAACTGATGGTGAAGGTGCAGTGGATGATGCCAAAAGTCAGCTGAAGGCTATTGTTTTGACCAGAGAACATAAAGCAATCTTTCCACAAGAACGTGCTCGAATCCAAAAGGTAACTTGTTGCTTTCTTTCAACATTTATTTCAGTTTTCCTGCCAAACTTCATCTCAGTTTCATTTTGAAAGTTTAAAATGTAAATTCTGTTTTGTGCACTGTTATTTAATATAGTGAAGCCCTTTCTTGCTCTAGATTTTCCAATGTAATCATGCTGCATGCACCGTAACCTGTTAAACCTAATCTGATCATGCTACACAACTGCAAATATGAATGTATCTCTGCGTTGTTGATATCCATTTCATCACAGGTTATGCATTTGTGCTTCAATCATATGCCGGTAGTTAGTCCACTTTTCTGTGGTTTCAGTTAGCTTGTTTAGGCGGAGCTAGAACAAAATGAAGGGGGGTTCCACTCGCTTGCTTTACTCTGGTTTGAATCGAAATTAGCTTGATACGGGTGTCTAAGTTTGGACCAACGGGGTATATATATATGGTGAAAATAGATAAACTATAGCTAAAAAATTTCTGAACCGGGTTCCTGGTCACCCCCTAAGTATATGTAGCTCGTTTGTATAATGAGTATGTTATCATTTGTTGATCTATTGCTTTGTAAAAGGTTTCAGATCCTTTTTTGATTTGCTTCATGTCGTTTATTTAGTTTAGTCCCTTGTGGTTTTGATGAATTGGCAATTATATGAGCTTGTTAGTTCTATTATATTTTGATTTTGATTTGTGCTGACTCTTGATTCATTTTAACGTGTTTTCCCTACAAAGGCTGGAGGATCTGTTGGCCCTAATGGCAGATTACAAGGTCGCATTGAAGTATCTAGAGCTTTGGGTGATCGTCAGTTTAAGAAGGTTTGCAGCAGATACATTTCTCATAAGCAGTTGTGCGCATTTCCACATTGATTTTTGAACAAACTATGAAGTGTCAAATTTCTGGCTATATGCTAGCACTGTCGTTTCAGCAACCTTTGACCCTATTGATTGCTGGGGATTTAACTTGTAAACAGACGTTGTGGAAGCTCGCTAGCATTTTTTAGGTCTTTGTGACTTGTGAGGCTGCAAGCCTTCACAAAATTATGATACTACTATATTTCCCTGTTTCTCTGTTCATCTCTTTGTCTGGATAATTGGATAAACTAACAGTGGCTTTCTCGATATGGAAAACCAAAGAATCTGCCATTTGCATATGTTGAATTATAATAGTGTATGAATTCTGTTGGGCAACTGGCCATGCCTGGTCTTGTGAAGTTCATTTTCAAAGATAAAATGTGAAATCCTATGTTCTTTTGACATGCTTTTGGAAAGCCTGTTTTAGCCATAGGAAATTGATACCATTTTATATGATGATCTCTTATGTGCCCCACTCTGCAGGTTGGGCTGATTGCTACACCAGACGTCCACTCCTTTGAAGTAACGAGAAAAGATCATTTTATTATTCTTGGGTGTGATGGCTTATGGGGAGTATGTTCTTTTCCTCTTCTCGCTGCTTCAATAATACTCCCTCCTTCCCAAAATGATCATCATATATGTTTATATACCAAGACCAAGGATAATTTAAATCACATCAATCAAGACACCATGCACTCATTCTCTCACAATGCATGCATCGATTAAACACTATGCCAATTACACATTAGTATTCACATATTCTCCCATGCTGCATTAATTGTATTCTGATGAAATCCGTGTCCATGCGGTTATATGATAATCAATTTGAGAAATTTTAAATTCCATTATATGATGATCAA
>CM002532.2:6918998-6938998 GCA_000338895.3 Oryza meridionalis | reverse complement strand
TAAGTGATTTATACTGTCTCAGCATGGCGACTGATCTATCCCAATCACTTGATTTAAGTTATATATCGACATAAGGGTTATATATCGTTAATATCTACAGCCGATCGAGTAGATTTAGTTCTTCCTTGATTATTCATGATTGCCGATTGATGTTCACATGACATCGGCCTAAAATAAATGACATGTCATCGGCACCTAGCCGATCGGCTATTATTTATAGGATTAACTGTGATTTCTTTGTCTTTATTTCTTGTTGATTGCAGGATCAAATCAACTGGCACGCTCATAGATCCGAAGGCGAGTTTTGGACCTGCACTGGAGTTAAGTAGATCTCCCAGGCCTCGTGTTTTCTATCAACACGCTTTTGGCATGCCTAGTGGGACCGATTAGAAGTTAGAAAGCAGTTTTCCTCATGGCCGAGAAGCCACCACAATCGCCGTCGTCGGCTAGCCCAGGTTTTTGTTAAAGAGAAGATCCAGCAATTAGACCAATCTGAAGTTAATGTGGGCAACGTCATGACTATTACTCCGGACAAATTGACACCTGATCAGAAGAAGGAGTTTGAAGCAATGATGCAGCAAGCACAGAACCAGTTCTTGAAATCATTCATGTAGTGTCGCGTCCTAAAACGACTCTAAAATACATCCTCTAAATTATGCCTAGAATAATTAAAATCCGTGTGAAAGCCTCCAACAATTAAAATGTGCAAAGTTAAAAGTCAAATAAGGCTTGGAGGATTTTTGTATATTTCCTAAAAGCCTAAAATGCGTAAATAAATTTTAGTGGAATTTTCAGAGCACAAATAATAATTATTAAGAAATAAACAAAGTTAAAATGATTTTATAAAAAGAAAAACTCTAAAAAGTCCCCTTTCCCTCCCTCTCCCTCTTGGGCCGGCCTGGCCCATCTCCTTCCCCCCCCTCTCTCTCTCCTCTCCCCCGCGGCCCACTCGGCCTCCCCCGCGCGCACGCCGCTGACGGGCGGGCCCGCCCGCCACCCTCGCTGACGGGTGGGGCCCACCCGTCATCCCCTTCCTCCCGCCGCCCCCGCCGCCTCCCCCGTGCCCTAGCGCCGCCGCCGCCGCGAGTCCCGCCGCCTCCCGTCGTCCCCGCGCGAAATTAATAGGGGGGAATCACTCCCCGTGATCCCCTCTCCCTTTCCCCCCATCTTTCCCTCTCTCTCCCGCATTCAAACGGGCGGATTTGCTCCCGCAAATCTCGCCGGCGCCATTGATGGCGGCCGGACCTCCCGCGCCGGATTCCTCCCTCCCCGGCCGCTCTATCCCCCTTCAAACCCTATTTAAACCCTTCCCGCGTCTCCTCCATCCGGTTCCGCCTCTCGCCGCCCTTCCTCCTCGCCGGATTCGAGCCCGCGCCATCGCTCTCTTTCTTCGCCGTCTCCGCCGAGCTCCGGTCCGCCGTCGTCGTCATCCGGACTGTCTCCCGCCTCGGCGCCGCCTCCTTCGGCTTCGCCGCATCCTCGCCGACCTCGTCCACCCCTCCGCCTCGGTCGCCGACCGCCGGAGCGCCGCCGTCCCCGTCGACCCGAACCGCGCCACCGCCTCCCTCCGCTCCGGCCGCCTCCTCCGTCGCCGCCGTCGCCTCGGGGTGAGCCGTGGACCGCCGCCTCCTTTCCCCCTTCCCTCCTCTCTCTCGGCCGCCGCTCCGCCGCGCTGGTGGTCGCCGGCGGCGACCATCGGGGCGTGGGCGCGCCGCCTCCCGCCGGCCGCGCCGACGCGGCCGCCTTCGGGCGCGCTGAGCGGCTGCCGCGTGGGGCCCGGCCGTCAGCCCCCGCGCCCTCGGGTGCGGCTGACGCGTGGGGCCCACGGCGCCGGCCGGTGTGAGACCGGGTGCACCCGGTCCACCGTGGACTGTGAGGCTGCCGCGTGGCCCCCACTCCCGTGGACCCGGTCCGCGCGCCCCCTCCCCTGGGCTGACGCAATAAATCGCTTTTAAATTAAAATTTAAATGAAGAAATTCGCAAATATTCATTTAAAGAGCATATAAACTTCAAATGGCCATAACTTGGCCATTTGAACTCGGAATTGGACCGTTCATGTCTCTAACTTTTCCTTAAGAAGTCAAGAACCCATTTTTGTGCTTTGTTCCTGCTTGTTATATGGAGTTTATTAGAGTATAAGCCTTTTTCTTTTCCGTTGGTCGTGTAGACGCTGCAGCTTCGGAAGATCCGCTCTTCGTGGAGGTTGAAGCCGACGTTTGGGAAAGCGAGCAAGGCAAGTCACATCATCCTTGAACATATTGAATCCCAGTTTATAAAATTATGTTGATTTAAATTATTGCATTATCGCTTTATTTAAATTCCCGCGTTATCACTGTTTTATCTAGCCATGCCTATTCACCTTTGTTATGACCTTATTATTGTTATTGTTATTATTTCCTTGTTCACCCTAAAATAAACAAAACCCCAACTAGTGGACACTCTACTCATGGTACCACTAGTATGATTTTAGGTAGATGCTTCGTCGCTTAATCAGGCAACATTAGGTGGTTTTACAACTCTAGACTTTGGGAATATTCTTATCACCTGGACACTATGGAATGGTTGGATTATTGTGGAATTTGATTCACACCTCCCCCTCTATTCAAAATCCTCAAAATGGTTTTAGGCTGGGCTCGGGGTGCATGGTTTTGATAGTAGCACCTCGGCCATATAAGGACCGTGGTCTTCGGGCCTCTGTTGCAAAGCACTACCGTACTTCCACATGTCTAGGTGGGTAAGGCTTAGTTTGTGGCTCAGTCTGGTCATAAACAAAAGTACACGGGTGGAGATGGATGAAGTCGGGGGTCGATGGACATCTCCAGGGCAAATGAAGGCTACACGAGCTGCGGCCGGTAGTCGAGATGTCACGGCACAGGGCCGGTGTCCTGCTGCTAGGGGCTCAGTCCTGCCTACCTGTCCCAGAGGTTCCGGCCGTAGGTGGGATTGGGTCGGTACTCTTGTCTATGGCTAGGATGGGTTGGAAACTATGTCACGTCTTCCGTCCGTATACCGTGGTGGTATGTGGCACGTGGTTACGCGTGAGGAAGATGTGTCTTGTGGGTAAAGTTGTACACCTCTGATCAGAGTATAACCTATTCGAATAGCCGCGCCCTCGGTCATGGGCAAGCCGAGCAATGTACCCAAGTTAGTGTTTTAAATTCTTAAAACCTGCTTAACAACTAAAATGTGGAATGGTTGGCCTGGGTTGGCTTGGGACGAGCTGGGACCTAGGGTCGGGTTGCCAGTTCGGTTTGAATCATCATAGGCCTTGGGTTAAGGCAGGTTCGTGTGGGTTCACGGCCTTGATTAATAAAATTATATAGCTCTAGAATCGTGTTTACAAAACAGCTTTGAGCAACTAAGTGACTTTTAGCGCTGTTTACTGCAAACCCTAACCCCCTATATTATGGCTCCCTTGTACTCCCTTGCATTTATTCTGCACTTGTGGGTGTGTCTTGTTGAGTACGGTGGTTGTACTCAGTCTTGCTCAATTTTTCCCAAGCCCAGAAGAGGAGCTCCCGGAAGATGAAGGCTTTGGTGTCTAGCTCGTGCCTGCCGTCAAGCGCCTGTGGTCGTCGCCCTAGTCTTCCGCTGTTTCCGTTTGGCTTTGTGTGTGCTGGGCCTTCGCTGCCCATGTAATAAATTATTTATGCACGCTTCCGCTTGATAAACTCTGAAATGTATCAACTTTTGGTGTACCTTGCCTCCTGGGACAAGGAATAATACACACACGAAAGGAACGCCCGTTGGGTTAATTCCGGTCGTGACAGCGAGCAAGGCAAGTCACATCATCCTTGAACATATTGAATCCCAGTTTATAAAATTATGTTGATTTAAATTATTGCATTATCGCTTTATTTAAATTCCCGCGTTATCACTGTTTTATCTAGCCATGCCTATTTACCTTTGTTATGACCTTATTATTGTTATTGTTATTATTTCCTTGTTCACCCTAAAATAAACAAAACCTCAACTAGTGGACACTCTACTCATGGTACCACTAGTATGATTTTAGGTAGATGCTTCGTCGCTTAATCAGGCAACATTAGGTGGTTTTACAACTCTAGACTTTGGGAATATTCTTATCACCTGGACACTATGGAATGGTTGGATTATTGTGGAATTTGATTCACACCTCCCCCTCTATTCAAAATCCTCAAAATGGTTTTAGGCTGGGCTCGGGGTGCATTGTTTCGATAGTAGCACCTCGGCCATATAAGGACCGGTCTTCGGGCCTCTGTTGCAAAGCACTACCGTATTTCCACATGTCTAGTGGGTAAGGCTTAGTTTGTGGCTCAGTCTGGTCATAAACAAAAGTACACGGGTGGAGATGGACGAAGTCGGGGGTCGATGGACATCTCCAGGGCAAATGAAGGCTACACGAGCTGCGGCCGGTAGTCGAGATGTCACGGCACAGGGCCGGTGTCCTGCTGCTAGGAGCTCAGTCCTGCCTACCTGTCCCGGAGGTTCCGGCCGTAGTAGGGATTGGGTCGGTACTCTTGTCTATGGCTAGGATGGGTTGGAAACTATGTCACGTCTTCCGTCCGTATACCGTGGTGGTATGTGGCACGTGGTTACGCGTGAGGAAGATGTGTCTTGTGGGTAAAGTTATACACCTCTGATCAGAGTATAACCTATTTGAATAGCCGCGCCCTCGGTCATGGGCAAGCTGAGCAATGTACCCAAGTTAGTGTTTTAAATTCTTAAAACCTGCTTAACAACTAAAATGTGGAATGGTTGGCCTGGGTTGGCTTGGGACGAGCTGGGACCTAGGGTCGGGTTGCCAGTTCGGTCTGAATCATCATAGGCCTTGGGTTAAGGCAGGTTCGTGTGGGTTCACGGCCTTGATTAATAAAATTATATAGCTCTAGAATCGTGTTTACAAAACAGCTTTGAGCAACTAAGTGACTTTTAGCGCTGTTTACTGCAAACCCTAACCCCCTATATTATGGCTCCCTTGTACTCCCTTGCATTTATTCTGCACTTGTGGGTGTGTCTTGTTGAGTACGGTGGTTGTACTCAGTCTTGCTCAATTTTTCCCAAGCCCAGAAGAGGAGCTCCCGGAAGATGAAGGCTTTGGTGTCTAGCTCGTGCCTGCCGTCAAGCGCCTGTGGTCGTCGCCCTAGTCTTCCGCTGTTTCCGTTTGGCTTTGTGTGTGCTGGGCCTTCGCTGCCCATGTAATAAATTATTTATGTACGCTTCCGCTTGATAAACTCTGAAATGTATCAACTTTTGGTGTACCTTGCCTCCTGGGACAAGGAATAATACACACACGAAAGGAACGCCCGTTGGGTTAATTCCGGTCGTGATATGCAGACCCGCAAGGGGACAGTGGTGCAAAAGTATCAGGTGCGAGTAGTGCCTGATGTCCCCGGGACCGGTTCTTCCAAGGATGGGGGCCTGAAACAAGCCCTTGATAGCTCGGCTCAACCGAGCGACAAAGGCACTATAGATGGATCGGCTCAGGAGAATACATGGAGTTCAAGGTGATGGCACTCAGGGACCATAGGGAGGTAATCTTAAACAAGATGGCAGTGCGTCACACGAACTTTTCAATAATTTTCAAGACCGGGTTGACTATGCTGTGCACAATGCTTTAATCAATCAATCTGGGGTATTAGTCAATACCTTGTCAAACATGATGAAGTCAATAGCCGATGGTTCAATAGCTGAACATCAGGCTGCAGGCCCAGTTTATTTGCCAGGAGGTACCTTTCCAAACTATCAGACTTTGATCACCAATATTCATCCACCTATTCAAGCGGTTCCTCCCATTGCATCATCAGCCCAGCTGACGGAGCCGGTATCGATTTCCCCACCTGCTCCATCAACGCCGGCACCAGGCCAGCTGGTTAATCCTCGGCTGTTGATGAGAGAGCAGCCATAGCATAGTGGGCAAGTTGCGAATCGGCTAACGCAAGATCAGGTTGCTGCCATGTTTCTACCACCTCAATCTACTGTTGACCCAGTCCAGCAGCAGCCGATTCAATAAACACCCCCAATCCAACAGGTTGTACAACCAATTCAGCAACTGGTTGTGTAGCCAGTTCAACAAACGCCACCAAGGCAGCAGATTGTACAACTGATTCAGCAAACGCCATCAAGACAGCAGTCTATCCAGTCGATTCACCAGCAAGAGTTGATGAATCCATCGGCTGGGCAACATACTCCGAATCAGGTTGTTCCAGAGCATTTGGTCCATCACGTGCAGCCGGACCATACGGTAATACCTCGGATTGTCCCTGAGCACTTGGTGCGAAATATTCAACCAAACTACCAGAATTACCAAGGGGGCAATTTAAATTATCAATATCAACCTCCTTCCCCGCAAGCCCAATATCAGCAAGGGGGATTAATTCAGCCTCAATTTGCCCCTCAGTACAGCCAAGTCGAGCCCATGCAGCAACAATCGCAAGGATCAGCTCAACAACGACCGTGGGCCAATGTGATTGCTGACGTGATGAGGGAACAGTTCAGACTTAAACCAAAAGATACTGGAAATTTATACCGACAACCGTATCCTGAATGGTTTGAGAAAGTCCCTCTCCCTAATCGGTTCAAAGTTCCAAATTTTTCAAAGTTCTCAGGGCAAGATAGTACATCAACTTATGAGCATATTAGCCGATTTTTAGCTCAGTGTGGTGAAGCATCGGCTGTAGATGCCTTGAGGGTTAGGTTGTTTCGGTTGTCTTTGGCTGGATCGGCTTTTACTTGGTTTTCAGCTTTACCGTATGGATCGATTAACAGCTGGACCAATCTGGAGAAGTAGTTTCATGGCTATTTCTATAGTGGGGTACATGAGATGAAGTTGTCCGATTTAACAGCAATCAAGTAGAGACATGACGAGCAAGTGCATGAGTATATTCAGAGGTTCAGAGAGATGAGGAATAAGTGCTTTAGCTTGAGTCTAACTGATGCCCAGTTAGCTGATTTGGCTTTTCAGGGTATGATTGCTCCGATCAGGGTGAAATTCTCATCTGAAGACTTTGAAACCTTATCGCATCTTACACAAAAGATAACTTTACATGAGCAGAGGCTTGCTAAAGCTAGGAGGAATTCTAGGAAGGTTAATCATGTCTGTTCTTATATGTGTGGATCGGATGATGAGGATGATGATTCTGAAATAGCTGCAGCCGAATGGGTAAGGAGCAAAAAGGTTATACCATGCCAATGGGTGAAAAATTCTGGAAAAGAGGAGAGGTATGATTTTGATATTACCAAGGCTGACAAGATGTTTGATTTGTTACTCCGAGAGAAGCAAATTCAACTCCCTGCTGGTCATACTATTCCATAGGCTGAGGAATTAGGCAAGAAAAGGTATTGCAAATGGCACAATTCTGCATCTCATACTACCAATGATTGCAAGGTCTTTAGGCAGCAGATCCAAGTAGCTATCGAAGAAGGCAAAATCAAGTTTGATGATTCCAAGAGGCCGATGAAGGTTGATGGCAATCCTTTTCCTATCAATATGGTGCATACAGCTGGCCGAACAGCCGATGGGGGCCGTGCAACGGGTTTTCAAGTGAATTCGGCTAAGATCATCAATAAGTACCAAAGGAAGTATGATAAACAACAGGAGAGGCATTACGAGGAAGATGATGATGGCTTCGATCCTCACTGGAGTTGTGAGTTTTTTAGATTTTGTTGGAATGAAGGTATGTGGCTGCCATCTATTGAAGACTGTCCTGAAAGCGGCAATGTTGCAGAGAGTTCAAGCCGGTCGTATATTAATGGCAATCAAGGGTTCCTGTTCATTAAAGATTTTTCCCGGTAAATCAAGATCATGACCCGGAGGATGACGAAAACAGGAAGACTCAATGGTGTTCTCCTGGTATATTTACAAAGAATCAGAAGAGAAGGGTTCAAAGATTGAGAAACCGGGAACGCTTTTAGGAAGTCGAGCAGGAAATCAATCATCGGCTAAAGAAAACAAAGCCGAAACAGGAATGGCGCGTTAAGAAACAAGTTCCTGTAACCGATGAAGCTGTGGCCAATGAAGCAAAGAGATTGGCCAAAGGGAAAAGCGTTGTGATTGCATCGGTTAACATGGTTTTTACCTTGCCAGCTGAATTTGCGATCAACCAAGCCGATGTTGATGAAATAGAAGAAGAATCGGTTAAATTGATTCTATCGCCAGAGCAAGCAGTCTTTGAAAAACCTGAGGGTACAGAGAATCGGCATCTTAAACCATTATATATAAATGGCTCGGTTAATGGGAAGCCGATGTCTAAGATGATGGTCGATGGTGGAGCTGCAGTAAATTTGATGCCTTATGCTATGTTCAAGAAGTTGGGCAGAAACGCTAAAGATCTCATCAAAACAAACATGATGCTCAAATACTTTGGTGGCAATCCGTCAGAAACCAAGGGTGTTCTAAATGTGGAGCTGACAGTCGGTAGTAAGACTATTCCTACTACGTTTTTTGTCATCGATGGGAAGGGTTCTTACAGCTTGTTGCTTGGAAGGGATTGGATTCATGCCAATTGTTGTATTCCTTCAACCATGCACCAATGCTTGATTCAGTGGCAAGGCGACAAGATAGAAATCGTGCCAGCCGACAGGTCAGTCAATGTTGCTAGTGCCGATTTAGCTCTTTGGGAGATAGACGGCCTTGATTGTTTATCCGGCAAAGTTTGGGGTGAAGATTTTCTAAAAGTGTCCGATTCTGATATACAGCCAATTGAAGATGGAGAACCCAAGCTATTACTTTGAGGGCGTCGTGGAGGATTCAAACGTCTACACCAAGGACACAGTAGATGAACTCGATGACAAGCAAGGTCAGGGTTTTTTGTCGCCCGATGATTTGGAAGAAGCAGATATAGGTCTAGGCGATCGGCCAAGGCCGACATTTATTAGTAAGAAATTATCTTCAGAGTTTAGAACCAAGCTAATAGAGCTCTTGAGAGAATTTAGGGATTGCTTCGCTTGGGAGTATTATGAGATGCCTGGACTCAGTCGATCGATTGTTGAACATCAGCTACCTACCAAACCAGGGGTTAGGCCACACCAACAACCTCCGAGGAGATGCAAAGCCGACATGCTCGAACCTGTCAAGGCTGAGATTAAGCGTTTATATGATGCTGGTTTTATTCGTCCTTGCCGATATGCCGAATGGGTTTCTAGCATAGTTCCTGTTATCAAGAAGAACGGCAAGGTAATGGTGTGCATTGATTTTAGAGATTTGAATAAAGCTACCCCAAAGGACGAATATCCAATGCCAGTGGCCGATCAGTTGGTTGATGCTGCTTCAGGACATAAGATATTAAGTTTTATGGATGGAAACGCGGGGTATAATCAAATCTTTATGGCCGAAGAAGACATCCATAAGACAGCTTTTAGGTGTCCTAGTGCAATTGGCTTGTTTGAATGGGTTGTGATGACTTTCGGCTTAAAGAGTGCTTGAGCTTTATATCAACGAGCTATGAATTACATTTACCATGATCTAACCGGCTGGTTGGTTGAAGTCTATATTGATGATGTGGTTGTTAAGTCTAAAGAAATAGAAGACCACATAGCCGATTTGAGAAAGGTTTTCGAGAGGACCAGGAAATATGGCTTGAAGATGAATCCGACAAAGTGTGCTTTTGGTGTATCGGCTCACCAGTTCTTGGGATTTCTTGTTCATGAGAGGGGGATTGAAATAACTAAGAGAAGTATAAATGCGATCAAGAAGATTAAACCTCCGGAGGACAAGACAGAATTGCAGGAGATGATCGGCAAAATTAATTTTGTTCAAAGGTTTATTTCTAATTTGTCTGGAAGGTTAGAACCTTTTACACCATTATTGAGATTGAAGGCCAATCAACAGTTTACTTGAGGGGCAGAACAACAGAAGGCGTTGGATAATATTAAGGAATATTTGAGTTCTCCTCTAGTTTTGATTCCTCCACAGAAAGGAATACCTTTTCGATTATATTTATCGGCCGGTGATAAGTCAATCGGCTCGGTCTTGATTCAGGAGCTCGAAGGAAAAGAGAGGGTTGTGTTCTATTTGAATCGTCGACTCTTGGATGCAGAGACTAAGTATTCCCCTGTGGAGAAGTTATGCTTGTGTTTATATTTTTCATGTACGAGGTTAAGACATTATCTACTGTCCAATGAATGTATTGTCATATGCAAGGCCGATGTTGTCAAGTATATGTTATCGGCTCCTATACTGAAAGGAAGGATTGGAAAGTGGATATTCTCTTTAACTGAATTTGATCTTCGGTATGAGTCGCCGAAGGCAATTAAGGGACAAGCTATAGCCGATTTTATTGTAAAACATCGTGATGATTCAATCGGCTCGATTGAGGTTGTGCCGTGGACTTTATTCTTCGATGGGTCAGTCTGTACTCATGGTTGTAGTATCGGCTTGGTTATAATCTCCCCTCGGGGGGCATGCTTTGAGTTTGCCTATACTATTAAACCATATGCAACTAATAATCAAGCAGAGTATGAGGCAGTTATCAAGGGGTTGCAGTTACTTAAGGAAGTCGAAGCCGATACCATTGAAATCATGGGGGATTCTTTGTTGGTGATCAGTCAATTGGCAGGAGAATATGATTGCAAGAATGATACGTTGATAGTTTACAATGAGAAATGCCAAGAACTGATGAAGGAATTTTGGCTAGTAACTTTGAAGCATGTATCTCGAGAGCAGAATGTTGAAGCTAATGATTTAGCCCAAGGGGCATCGGGATATAAGCCAATGATCAAAGATGTTCAGATTGAAGTTGCTGCCATAACACCCGATGATTGGAGATATGATGTCTATTGGTATTTACAGGTTCCACCTCAATCGGCTTCTCGGAAGATAAGATATAAAGCGTTGAAGTATACATTGTTGGATGATGAGCTTTATTATCGGACGATTGATGGGGTGTTGCTTAAATGTTTGAGTACCGATCAGGCAAAAGTTGCAATCGCTGAAGTTCATGAAGGGATATGTGGCACTCATCAATCGGCTCATAAAATGAAGTGGCTGCTTCGACGTGCTGGATATTTTTGGCCGACAATGCTGGAGAATTGTTTTAGATATTATAAGGGTTGCCAAGATTGTCAGAAATTTGGAGCGATCCAGAGGGCGCCGGCATCGGCTATGAATCCTATTATTAAACCATGGCCATTTAGAGGTTGGGGAATTGATATGATCGGTATGATTAATCCACCGTCGAGTAAAGGACATAAGTTTATATTGGTGGTAACCGATTATTTTACCAAGTGAGTAGAGGCGATTCTTTTGAAGAAAGTTGATTCTGGGGATGCTATACAGTTTGTTCAAGAGCATATAATTTATCGATTTGGTATCCCTCAAACCATTACGACTGACCAAGGTTCAATTTTTGTGTCTGATGAGTTTGTTCAGTTTGCCGATAGCATGAGAATCAAGTTGTTGAATTCTTCACTGTATTATGAACAAGCTAATGGGCAGGCCGAGGCATCTAATAAGAGCTTGATCAAGTTGATTAAAAGGAAGATTTCTGATTATCCTCGGCAATGGCATACTCGTTTAGTCGAAGCATTGTGGTCTTATCGGATGGCTTGTCATGGATCGATACAGGTTCCTCCTTATAAACTTGTTTATGGACATGAAGCTGTTTTGCCATGGGAAGTTAGAATCGGCTCTAGGAGAATGGAATTGCAAAATGATTTAACAGCCGAGAAGTATTACAACCTTATGGCCGATGAGAGGGAGGATCTGGCTCAATCACGGTTACGAGCCCTTGCAAAGATTACTAAGGATAAGGAGCGAGTTGCTCGGCATTATAATAAGAAAGTAGTACCCAAAGATTTTTCGGAAGGTGAACTTGTATGGAAGTTGATTTTGCCGATTGGGACTCGGAATAGCAAATTCGACAAGTGGACATTGAATTGGAAAGGACTGTTCCAAATTCATAAGGTAGTATCTAAGGGAGCTTACATGTTGCAAGGACTCGATGGAAAAGTTTATGGCAGAGCGCTAAATGGCAAATACTTGAAGAAATATTACCCAAGTGTTTGGGTTAACGCATGATCGGTTGATGTTGCCGATGCATGATAGCCGATGTGTGTACATCGCCTTGAGATGGCCGATATGGTTATATCGCCCTTAGTTCTTTTCATATTGTAATCGGCTGTGGTTTGCCGATGTGCAATGGCCGATATGGTTATATTGCCCTTAGTTCTTTTCATATTGTAATCGGTTGTGGTTTGCCGATGTGCAATGGCCGATATGATTATATTGCCCTTAGTTGTTTTTATAATTTTATCAATGCTTTTGACATTGTAAAATTAGGGGGCATATATATACAAATAATGGAAATTTTTGAGCAAATTTCGAACTTGTATTAATCGGCACAAAGGACTATCAAGACAACAAAGTAACTAGAGTGGGCATATATATACAAATAATGGAAATTTTTGAGCAAATTTCGAAGTTGTATTAATCGGCACAAAGGACTATCAAGACAGCAAAGTAACTAGAGTATCTTAGCCGATTACAAAAAATTTTCTAAAGTCTATTACACAGAAAGTTATTGAGACAAGTATCGCTGGATAGCCGAAATAGCCCTTTACCTAATTTGTTCTACTTCCTCAATAGCTTGGGCATCTTGAGCATTGGTTCTAGGGATGACTTTCAGAGACTTGGTCAAATCCGCAACATTCTTGATAGCCGATTTGAGTCTGCCTTTTTGATCTTCGATAGATTTCGGGAGATTGGCTAACTTTTTGTGCTCCATATCCAGCTCGGCGTTGCATTCTTGAAGTTTTGCCATGAGGTCAATCTTACGAGCTTCAAGCCGATCAATATTTGACTTGATCGGGCCCTCGGATAGCTGATCAAGCTTGGATTTCTCTACATGCACAAGCTGCCGATTGTGCTAGATTGTAGCTTCAATATCTTTGCGCTCCCGGCGATCGGCTAATCTCTGCCTGGCTTTCTCCAGCTTGAATTGGTGTTGCTCTAGATAGACGGCTGGAGTAAGGGCATCGGCTAATTTATCCGGGAATAGAGCTTGGATATCTGTGAACCTTGCCCGGATCGAGCCACAATTGGTTACCAAGTTGTCTAGTGATGCTTCTAGCCGATGAGAGATATCCTCGAGCGTTTTCTTCACATCATCAGATAGAGGAGCTATGGCTTTACTGGTGGTGTCTTCCTCTGTTTCATCGAGATAATCCTTGATGTCGAAAGAAAATAGATTGGCTAAGACCTGTAAGATCAAAACATCATTGACCGATCTTAAATTTGTGTCAACAAAACTTACTGGAATAGTAGGAGCAGCTGGTTGTTCTTCCGCTTCGACGTTATGGCTGTCTGCAGCCGATGGAGTACGGTTGCCTGATTCTAGCTGCACAGGAGGAGAAGGAGGAGGAGGAGGCTGTAACAAAGACAAATGTTAGACATGATCGACTAGGATCAGTTAATGAGAGGATTGAGAATATCTTACTGGTGGAGCCGGTTTGAGAGTTGGTGCTACCGATTTCTTCTTCACAGCAGTTTTCTTCTTCTGCAACTATAAGATCAGTGAGCAGTCGGCTATAAGTGAAGTGATTGCAAAAGGAGCTGCGGAGAGCTGCTTACTCTCGAAAAATGAACCGGGGCAGAACGAGTTGGAGGAGTTTGCTTGGGCGAAGCCGATGGTGTTCTCTCTGTATCGCTCACTTCGGCTGCGGCTTGATCAATATCATCTTCAATGTCTTCTTCGTCTAGAGATTGTTCGATGGATGGATCCAAGGCAGGCAGCTCATCAGCTGGCTTGGTTTTCATTGATTTGCTTTTCTTCTAGGGAGCCGGAGCTGATGTGTCCATAGCCGATGATCTGGTTTTTCTTTTCTTACCTGCATTGGCTGGTTCCCTGATTATGCCTTGGAGGAGGGTTGAAGTCCTGGGGGCATAATAGCCGATGACAGGGGGAGATGGTCCACCTCTATTGGGAATTAGACCTGGAGCATATTCAATATCCTTGCCACTGTTGCTCTGGTGAGGAGGAGAGGATTCTGTTGTCTGCAAGTTAGAAGAAAAGATTAGTCAACATTCAAGTTGGCTACCAGTTGTTCACGCAAGATTGATAAAGTGAAGATTTACTTGAGGGATAACATCGGGGAACATATCTGTCATGTACATAGAAGCTAGTTGATGGAAGATATGTTGTTTCCATTCACCCCACCATCTGTCAAAGTTCTTGCTCCTGAACCTTGCCAGCTCTATGTTCTCAATACTGCCCAACGGGGGTCCTGGGATGTTGAGTAGCCGATCCATCATCAGAGTTGATGAGATTTCTCCTCGGCACTTGTCACGCCCGGAATTTCTATCCAAAATTCCAAACGCTCACATATGTGTAAACCCTCGTCCAGGAATCAGCCGAGGCACACAATAACAAATTGATAATAGAGTACATTTATTACTCTAATTAATAAGCGAATAAAATGTCATTACAGAGGTAGATAGTTCCTCTCAATCAATAAAGATCTAAGCAGCGGAAAATAAAGAAAACAGCGCAGACGACTCCACTCCACAGGCAGCTTGACCAGGGCTACGCCTAATCCTCAACACCATCAGCATCACTGTAGAACTCCTCCTCTGATGAATGATTGCAAGGTGAGTATATGACATACTCAGCAAGCCACGCAACAATTATGCAAGTGCACAGGATAATAAAGGATGGCATAATATAGTCTCATTTGCATAAATAGCATTTAATAAATATTTCAGAATTTAATAAAACAGTAGAGTATTAATTAAGCAGTATTAATCCAACGCTATACAACATACCCTGTTGTATAGGCCCAACCATTCTGAACAACCAATCCCGGCTGCACAGTTCTATCTCCAAACCAGGAATATACCATTCCAAACCAGGAGCTAATCAAATTATTACCAGTTATAGCATCATTTATTATGGTGAGAAGTGTGAGACTAATCACGAAAGACATTGTTAGACCCGCCCATTACCGCGGGCACGGCTATTCGAATAGTTTTACTCTGGCCAGAGGTGTACCACTGTACCCACAAGACACAACCTCAACATCATGTCAACCATGCGTTGCGATACTTAACAAGTACCCGAATAGAGATTGTGACAATACCCTCTATATAATACAATTCAAAGCAGTGCACCGTTCTCGGATCATAGTCACCCCCTTATAAACAAGGCATGGACTCCCCAGCGACCCCCGTGGGCTTATCTCCGCCACTTCACAGTCTGGTGCTCTACAAAGAACCATACTATACAGAAAGTAAAGCCGTTGCCCACGCTGGCTTGTGGTTGGCACGGTAAATGTTTCACAACCGAAAATCATGAACCGGTCCTTAATTGTCATGAGCACAACCATCAAAACCATATGCTCACAACCCACCATTATCAAGTTTTAGTTGGCAAATTAATTAATTAACCAATCATAATTAACCATCATGAGCTATCATTAAGCCATCATTAAATAATAGTGATTCATAAGTTATCCCAATAGTGTGCTAAGGTTTCTAAGCATGGCTAAGCAATTATATCTAATATCTAGCTGAACCAATATATAAAGCTCAACTAGTTAAGTTACAATAACCCAAGGTATCAAGGAATAAAGTAATCAGGAACAAATGGGCTATAACAAACAATAGGTTAATTCCACCCAATGACATTCGAAAATAAATGCAATAGTTGAATAGAAACAATAGCTTTAAATGGGATCAACATGCTCAAAGGATTGTTTGGGATCTGTGTGACTTGCCTTGCTGGTCTTGGAACTCTTCAAATTCTTCTCATGCGAAAACGGACTCTCCGGAAACGACGGAATCTAAACAGAAAAGAGCAAAATCACCATAACAGCACATGAACAAGCATGAACAGTACATGTGGATATTTTTAACATGTAGATCTCAATTTTAGAAAAAATTAGAGACTTGAACCAACTAAATCCGAGCTAAGATGAATTAGTTATGAATTTTTAAAGATTAAATCGGATTAAACCATTCATATAGATTTTAATTGAATTATGACGCAATAATGAATTATTTTTGAAAAGAAAAAGGGGATTATTGCGTTAGCGGCTCGGGTTCACGGTGGACCGGGTGCACGGCGGCGGTCTACGGAAACGAACGGCCGGGATCGATCCTATCCAATCGAACGGCCGAGATCGAAGCGGTCCATGGCGGTTCACAAGACACGGCGATGATGACGTCAGCGGTGACGTCATCACCGGCGACGGCTCGGGCGCGCATGCTCGCTGGCGAACGACGGCGCGGCGGCGGAAACGGAGGGCACCTATGGATAGCGAGCATCGCGGCGAACTCATCGGTGACCAAAGCAGCGGCGGAAGATCAACGGACGGCGACGGCGACGAGGAAGAAGCAGCGACGACCTTCGGCTTGACGACGACGGCGGTGCTCCGGCGACCTACGACGGCGACGGAGGATGGGACGAGGACAGCGACGACTTGGTGATCACGACGGTGGCCTTCCCAGGCGATGACGAAGACCGGGGCGACGGCGGTGCACGGCTGGACGAACGGCGGCGACGGCAGCGCTAGGGCTCACGGCGCTAGGGCGCTACAGACGGCGGGAGATGAAGGCAAAGGTGGCGGCGGGTAGCGGAGACACCGGGGGTCCTTTTAAAGGGGCTAGGAGGCAGCGGCGAAGGCCCACGGCGACCGGCGACGAGAAGGAAAGTTTAGGGTTCGGCGAAAAAATTGAATCCGATTCGAACTCGAATCCATGGATTTCCAAACGATGAAAGCCGACGATTCCAAAAGAGAAAAGGAAGAGGGGATCCCGAGGATCAATTCCCCTCTATTGATTCAACCGGAGATGGAAAGACGCGGCCGAATTTGGAAGGGCGGCGGCGCGGCTCGGCTAGGGTTCGGGCGGGCGACGGCGCGAGGTTGACGACGGCCGGTCCCACCTGTCAGCGAGCGGACGCGCGCGCGCGAGCGGCGGCGGGCTGACTGGGTCGACTGGGCCGGGGAGGAGAGAGAAAGGGTTTTGGGCCGACTTTCGGCCCAAAGCCAAAAGAGAATTTTTAAAACTTTTCCAATTAAAATTATTCATGAAATGCAATTTCATTTATTAAAAATACTTCCTTAGCTCAAATAAATCCCAGAAAAATCTAGGAATTATAGAATTAAGCAAAGTATTTAATAAAATTTTTATCTGGCCCAATTTTATATTGGAATTTATTATTTCAAATTAGATCTTTTCTTCTAGTCTTTTAAAATCATTTCTGATAATTCCAATTCAACAACAATTTATATATTTAAGATTTTTAGGGTGTGACAGCACTGGATCTTGTCGGCAAAGAATAAGTCGATTGGGAGTTGGCCCAATCCAAGTTGTCTAGCCGAGCTCATTGGTTGGTAAAATTCATAAGATACTTGGATGTTTCTGCCCTGATGAATGCCAACAGGAAGGATGCATGGGCTGATTGCAGCTGTAAGAACTTCCCTGGATTTCTGGTATTTTTCATGATTGATATCTTCAAATCTGAAGTCTGATAGAAGTTCAAGATCTGCTGAGTCCTCGTAAGGAAACCAAACCCCGGCATCTTTCTGAAAGCCTTCATAAAAGCTACAGAACCAATCCTTAAGCAGCTCAGCTGACAGCTTTCCTCCAGCATCAGTTGGCGTAGATGCATATTCTCCGTATGACATGCATCTACGATGAGTGCGTTCTTCTCCATCATCTTCCACAATCGGCTCCAACCTTGGAAATTCAGCTTCTGTCACAGATGGCCGATTGACGACTTTCATAACTACCAAGTTTAGCCAGGTTTGCAGCAATCACCATGGTCCACCTGCCCCAACTACTGAGCCGACGACTATCTTGGCCGATGCATTATTCAACATTTGATATAGATAGCCGAGGAGGATTTTGCCCAAGGGAAATTGTTTTTTTGATTCTAGGGCTTCGGCTACAAACTGCCAATTGGTCGTAGGGCCACAGCTTGATCCACAGAAAAGGAATTTCTCCAGCCACATCAGTAGAAAGGCTACATGCTCTTTAAGAGTGACAGACCCTTTACCCATATATGCTGCTACATAACCAGACCAACCACCGATGCTTTTGGTCCTGAAATCAAATTGGTTCTTGGTGTTCAAGCTCATAGGATTGGGAGATGAAGTTACATCTAATCCGGTGATCATAGTTATGTCAATCAAAGTTGGGGTCATCGGCTCTTGGATGAATAGGAAGGCGTTGATGGTGTTGGACCAGAAATAGGTGGTGGCAGCCATCAGAGGTTTGTCTTTGGCGGAATTGGCTATGGTAAGTTCAATAGCTTGGTTGATCCCAATCTCATCCCAGTGAACTACCTTACTAGTCGATACACGCTTGTACCATGTGGTCCAACTCTTCTCAGGGGCAGTTTTCTCAAGAGATGGCCAAGATTTGAAGGTATTCTTCCAGTGACTCAGATTAGGGTTGGCATATCTAAAGGGGATTCTGTTGGTTTCACCAGTGATAAAATCAGCGGGGTCAAGATTGCCGATTGGACCAAGAAAGTAGTGGTTCTCATGCGATAGACTTGGAATCGCAACCAGATTGGACAGATGCTACAGATGCAAGTAGGGATAGAGAAGAAGAAAACAAGATAAGGCAAGAGAGGATCAATCTGCTGTGAAAGAAAGAGGTCTAGCCGATGGGTACTTACCTCTGCGTATTCGGCCGATGGCACGGTGGATGGATTGGCGGAAGTCGACATTGCCACGGGCAGAGATCTAACCGGGGATGGAATCGTCTTAAAATCGCCTGTGCGCCGAGGCGATCGCCGGAGAGAGAAAGAAAATGTGGTTTGCAACAGCGGTGAAAACGAAGGAAACGGTGTGAAGTTTCTCGGGGGTGACGGTTAGTATTTAAAGAGCCGGAGTAACGGTCGGAAAACGGTAAGTGCGATATTCTTTAGGAGTCGATATATGGCAAATCCGAAATATTACCAAATATTCCGGACTTGGGGGGCATGTGTTAACGACCAAATTTGGTAATATCAGCATCAGAAAAGAAGATTAGATCGAAGCGGAGTCGCAGACGAAGATCGTTGCGGAAACAGAGCAAGAATCGGCTGCAATCCGAATCGGCTACGGTCAGGATCGGCAGAGTTCGAGTCAGACAGGGCTAGCCGATATAGCCGATTCCAAGAATACGACTCGGTGTACATCATCGGGTTGAGTTGATATGCTTCAAGATGATTGCCACACATGGATAGAGTGTTGAGAAGGCAATTGTATCTATTAATTAGGATATTTTATATAATTTCCTTTGAGATATGTTTGAGCAAAAATCTGCCGCAAAGACTTATGGTATCTTAGAGTTTGTTTGTTAGAGATAACAGTCGTGTCCGGTAAGGACATATCTTTTAATTCTCGGTATAAATAGACCCCGAGCCCCATGTAATCAATATAACAGACATATTGAATACAATTTCGGCGCATCGCCACCCTTTTTGCTTTAGTTTTATTTCGACGAGTTCTTGCTTTCGGATTGAGCTGCATCGGTTTCGATCTTCAATAAGACGTAAAACTTGTTATAGCGACTTGTGTTTTCGGGATTAGTGCTTCCATCTTTATGACACTCTAATCTTGTTTATGTAATTCGTCAAGTTATCATATATCTTGTATAATCTTCGGTAATATCGTTATCTAACCTACCATCGGCTAACATCTGTTAGTAGAAGGCGGCCGATCATGTTAAATAGCGACATTAGCTTGGATTGTATAAGATATCTACCACTCTATGAAACATCCAGCGGCTTGATTGTCTAGATATTGTTCTTCTTTTCATACTTAATGCTGCATCAGTTGAGTTTGATCTATTAAGTCGTGCTTAGAATATCAACCTCTAGCCTGCTTCCTGGTTGCCGATTAGGGTAGCATCGGGGTTTCAGCCGATCTTACCTGATTTAATTTCTTTTACCTTACATGCCTAATTGATATGTTAAATCTGCCCTTTATGTTAAGATCTTGTTGCGTTTAAGTATATTATGCTTCTGTTTGATATATTTTACTTGCTTTAATATCTTAATATAGAGTGGTATCAGAGTATTAGCCGATACATG
>CM002532.2:6738998-6913998 GCA_000338895.3 Oryza meridionalis | reverse complement strand
GTTAAGACAGCTTTTCTTAATGGAGAGCTGGATGAGGAGATCTATATGGATCAACCTGATGGGTTTGTAGTTGAAGGTCAAGAAGGCAAAGTGTGCAAATTGTTGAAGTCTTTGTATGGTCTGAAACAAGCTCCTAAGCAATGGCATGAGAAATTTGACAAAACATTGACATCTGCAGGCTTTGCAGTCAATGAGGAAGATAAATGTGTGTACTATCGCCATGGTGGGGGTGAGGGAGTTATTCTATGCTTGTATGTTGATGACATACTGATATTTGGGACAAACCTTGATGTGATAAACGAGGTTAAATTATTCTTGTCTCAAAGTTTTGATATGAAGGATTTGGGAGTAGCTGATGTTATCTTAAACATTAAGCTAATTAGGTGAGAATGTGATTACACTCTTGCAGTCCCATTATGTGGAGAAGATCTTGAATCGCTTTGGCTACATTAATAGTAAGCCTTCTCCAACACCTTATAATCCTAGCTTGTTGCTTCGCAAGAACAAAAGAATTGCTAGGAATCAACTGGAATACTCCCAAATCATTGGCTCGCTGATATACCTAGCTTGTGCAATTAGGCCTGATATCTCCTTTGCTGTGAGCAAGTTGAGCCGGTTTAACTCTAATCCAGGAGATGATCACTGGCATGCGCTTGAGGGAGTAATGCGCTATCTGAAAAGTACTATGGAATTGGGGCTTCACTATACTGGGTATCCTGTGGTACTGGAGGGTTATAATGATTCTAACTGGATCTCTGATGTGGATGAGATCAAAGCCACTAGTGGATATGTCTTCACACTGGGTGGTGGTGCTGTTTCGTGGAGGTCTTGCAAACAGACCATTTTGACGAGGTCAACCATGGAAGCAGAGCTGACGGCACTGGATACTACTACTGTTGAGGCAGAATGGCTGCATGATTTATTAATGGATCTGCCTATTGTTGAAAAACCGGTGCCGGCTATCCTTATGAACTGTGACAATCAAACGGTAATTATCAAAGTGAATAGTTCTAAGGATAATATGAAATCGTTTAGACATGTAAAAAGACGACTGAAGTTTGTCAAGAAATTGAGAAACTCCGGAGTTATAACGTTGGATTACATCCAAACAGCTAGAAACCTAGCAGATCCCTTCACGAAGGGAATATCACGAAATGTGATAGACAATGCATCGAAGGAGATGCGTTTGAGACCCATTTGAGTTATAATATGGTGGTAACCCAGTCTATGTGATCGGAGATCCCGTGAATTAGAACCTGGGAAGAACAAACCATTAGTAAACTAGAGGAGAGTACCAATCTATATCCTCTCTAAGTGAAGATGCATGTACTCTCGTGAGCTGCAAGGCAGGTTGGCTATGCCTTAATGAGTTCTGCTGGCTTTAATTAGCGAAGATGCTGTCCTGCAGAGCATTCTTGAAAGAACTCACCTTTGTGAGCTTGACTGTTGGTCGCAGTCTATGGAGATTTTGGGTGAATCTTTTAGGAAGCTTACTAAAGACCTAGGAGTATGACTTGCTCCATCCGAGGGGTAGTCTACAGACGGTCTAGTACCAGATAAGACTCTGAGTGAAACTTGCTTGCACAAGACTTGCAATTCAAGGCGTAGTCCATTGTTCAAGTTGTGAGTAAGTGTAGCTTGAAGTTCTAGATGGATGTCAACCTTAATCGGTCTCCATCGAACCACTGCTATATAAATAGTACATTGGAAAAGGCAAATCTCAGTGGGATTTTGAGATTTGGTGAGGGATTGTTGGAATTAATGGATAGGCTAAGGCCCACTCGAAGATTAATTCTTTGGAAAATCACAAAAACCCACCTCATGGGATAGCAAGCATGTGGAGTTTAGTACCACCTTGCTTATTTTAGGAGAGGAGGACCTCCTTACATGGGAGGATGCCCTACTAGCCACTTGAAGCATGTATGGTGGAGAGAAGAGGGGGAATACACGCGCGCGCTCGCTCGCCTCGCCTCGCCTGGCAGGGCAGCAGGCACGCGTGCACGACGTACGCGTCGAATGGTCCGCAAAATTGGCTCCTCAACCTTGCGCAGATGCAGCCTCCTTTTGCAGTTTTGTTTTGCTGCGGGAAATTCGGATTTCTTTTGTTTTGGAAACATTCCGGAAAATCCGGTGCGTGAAAACGGCGTGGAGTCCAGATAAGTTACGCGCAACTTATCCGGTTCGGTTACGCCGGAATGGAGACGTGCGGGCACCCTGATCAAGCGACCTATCTATATATAAACCGAGCCGCTGCCTACACGCAACACACGTGAAATCAATCTATGGTTTACCTCCTACTCTGTGCTGTGCCGTCGCTCGTAGACTACTCCATCCCGCTCGCCGGCGTACACCGGCGATTGGGAGAGCAGGTCTCCGGAACCTCTGCCTTCGACGTCCTGCACCGGGAGAAGGCGGCAATAAGGTTTTTAGGAAGCGCTTCGCGCGACTGCTCCCTATTCGTCCGCGACGATTCGCCTTCCTCTTCGGTCGCGTGCTGCGCGCCTTCGTCGACGCCCGCAACCGCGAGTAGTTCCTGCCGAGCAACCGGTCTTTCTGCCACCTCGGTACGTATTTTCGACATGTTGCGCATATTTGATCTGTTCATGTTTTACTGCTTAGTTTACATGTGTAGATCTAATGATGCGTTCATGCTAGTTTACATCTGTAATGTCATCATTTATTTATGGGATAAATTAAATCATTATGTGCTTACCATTTTTAGTCCCGGTTCAAGAAGTTGTCGGGTCGAGTCAAGGCCCAATTATCTTTAATTCCGGTTGGTATAAATAACCGGGGCTAAAAATAGATCTTTAGTCCCTGTTGTTTATACCAACGGGGACCAAAATTCACCCCGAGCCACGCGCCTCATCATCTCAGTCGTCGATCTTATCCCCTCCCCTTTCCTCTCTCCTCCCCTCTCATTAAATTAACATAATCCTCGATATTAGCCTCCATCCCCTCTCCTCTCCCCTTCCTCCCCCTTCCGCTATCTTTCCCCTCCCCGCCTCCTCCTCCTACTACTGCAGGTGGCCATGCCCAGGCCGGGGCAGTAGTGGCTGCGGCTGGCATGGTGGGCCGGGCGGGCGGCGGCGTGGCCGCGCGGAGGGCGGCAGGGAGCGCGACGGCAGGCGGATGGAAGATATGATTGGAGATATGTAGGGAGCAACTCGATTTGGGAAGGAGCAACTCGATTTGGAAAAGAAAAAAGAAACAATGATAAAAAAAGAAAAAAAATTGTGACTAACCGCTGGCACTAAAGATGAATTTTTAGTCCTGGTTATTTCACCCGGGACTAAAGATAGATATTTAGTCCCGTTTTATTTCACCCGGGACTAAAGATAGATATTTAGTCCCGTTTTATTTCACCAGATACCTATCTTTAGACCCGGATTCGTACTTTCGGTTCCAAAACCATGATTATAGGGAGTTATAAACCGGGAGAAAAACGTTTTCTCCGTAGTGGCAGATCGACTTGTCTCTGATACCAAACTACCACGAAGTCGTGACAGCCAGCAGCGACACGCGTAATGTTCTATCAGTGAGGATTGAGAAGCTGTTGGAATCGGGGATCGAGAGTTCAGAGGAAGAAGACGAGATAAGTGGGGATTTCTGTTTTTGTATTTTCTCATTTGATGCCCAACAAGCAGGGACGGTACATATGCGTCTCTTATATAGAGCTTACAAATCACACTGCAGTACTGCACTGGGCTTAGCCCACTAGTTCAGAAGATCGACCGGCCCAACAAGACCACCTGCGCTAATACGGCAACACACAAGGCAGGGTCATGAGTTATGACTCATTTCTACGAGGCCATCACATCCGAGCACACAAATAGACAAAGACAAGTAACTATAGCTAATTGAAAAGATCAAGAAACAATACAGACAAAATTGCTTTACTCATCATCGATTTATTTTCCTTGATACAATCCAGCTACAGCATAAACGAGGATACTGAGAAACAAATCCATCCATGAATCATGAACACGAAAATCATCAGAAACAAAATCCGCTCTACCTGAAGAAGCAAACAAGAACCAAGAAGTGAATGGGGGAACTCCATCTGACACAATCTCCTCCTCCTACAGGCAGCTACAGCTTGAAGAAGGATAGTTCTTGATGCATCTTGGGTTTAGGAATGTTCATTCTCCTAATAAGCTACTTGTACTGCAAATATCTCTCCTCTCCTCTCCTCCTAAAGCTGAAACTAGACTGCTGTTTGGACATGCTTTGAAAGTGGTCAGCTGGGTGGCTCTACATATATTCTTCTGCTGACAAGGATTGCATACATTGAACCTGGACACCTTCATCACCTTTTTCTTTCTCCTCTTTGAGCATATAGTTTTGGGTTTTGGGAATATGACTCATCGATTACCTGGTGGCAGAGAAAATGCATCCATCCTTCTGTTTGTGTATATATGTCCCAACCTTTTTTCTTCTTCTCGTTGTGCTGCCTGCCCATACAGTCATATACGCATAATGACACAACTAGCACATTCGATTTGGACAAATTTTATAGTAAAATATGTCAGATTAGGTCGTGTATGATTGCTGCCCTCTATGATCACTAGCAAGCCTGTGACACTCACCGGTCGCTGACAGGCAAAAGACAACTGAAAATATATGATGATCTGTCGTTCACAGGATAATTTCATCATCACACTAGATAATCAACCCATAAAATAGCTTAGTTCAACAGAGTGGCAGAATACAGTAACATCAACTTCCTGAACCGGCTGTGCATGCAATGAAAGGAATGTACGTGGACAGAAACCGGTCAACGACAGAGTGCTCTGCCGGTGGTAATATAAGGAATTTGCAGCTAGCTTTCTACGATTCGATCGGAGCTCAGTGCAGCCCAAAGGTCACATTGTATATATTCTCTTCACCACATTCCATGTCCTAACCTAGGCTACATCACGGCTAGATGCATCCGTTGCCAAGTTCATCCAAATAATACATCCCAACTGCGTAGCAAGGACCATATATGCATTGCACAGTCCACAGGAGGCAGATTACTAGCTAGCTTACTGCATACACTTATAAATAGCCACCGGCTCTGTGCTCATCAGCAAGGCAAATTAAACTGAAGTGGTCCACATCAAAAACGAGGAAATTAGGTCGATCTAGGAGTCATAATTTGGTTGGTTCCACTGGAGTTCTCCTCAAACCACTTCAGTAGATAGCTAGCTAGGCCTCATTGCATTGCACCACTGTTGCATAACTATGAGCATGGGACCAAAAGTTAGCTGCTTATAGTGAAGTGTTTGGGGAACTCCGGTTGGCAATCAGCATTTTCAAGTTAGATCTGTAAGTGCTTGTACTTCAGGAAATACAAGTGATGGCCATATATATGATATCTATCTATCTATCTATCTATCTATCTATCTAACTATTATCTATTATATACTAAAAGTCCATTAAACTTCCTATAAACGCTCCTAAACCGCCACATGGCATCCTACAAACGCTCCTAGGCTGCCACTTGGCATTATCAAATCTCACCGTCGATTTTCACTAAAATTAGTGGACCCGTCATTTTGTACCATTGGATTGGATCTATTATTAAAAAATTTCAACTTTCTCTTTATATGATTTAAGCGCTACTACTATTGTGATGTACGTACAGGTTTATACGATGTCTTCTCCCGTACGTACTTACGTGCACAAAAACAAAACAATAGTTTACGTACTATTCGCTGGAAAGAAAAGAAAAAACCATGCGCATATACATAAAAAAGACGACAAAAAAATACATCATAAAAATCGATGATCTTTAAATAAAATATGATTTTCTAAAATATATTACATCACAAATATAAATATATATAGTTAAACTAAGATCTATAATAATAATATAAAATATCCAATCAATGTTCCTTGAACCATCTTCTAAATTATTTTTAAATTATATATCTAATTTGTGATTCCGTTGTTTTCGTTTTATTAAATTATAAGTTATATTGTGGTCTTAAATATATCACGACACATGGGGCTGATATATAATAGTTAGTTTTTGATAATCTATTATATACTAAAAGACTATTAAACATCCTTAAAACATTCTTAAACCGTTATATGGCATTCTACAAACACTCATCTCACTATGTGTCACTTTAGCAAATTATAGAAAAAACAGAACATCTAGCCATCGATTTTCACTAATATACGGTGCACCCATATTTTCTACCCTCGCAATTACTTAAAGAAAAAAAAAGAAAAACCCACACCCCACCGCTGCCATCCATTACGTTACGTTAGGTATATGTACGTAGTTACGTATTCCCTCCGTTTCACAATATAAGTTATTTTAGCATTTCCCACATTCATATTGATGTTAATAAATCTAGACATATAACATCAATATGAATCTGGGAAAGGCTAGAATGGCTTACAATGTGAAACGGAGGAAGTATCACGTATCCCTGCCCTCACCCTAATACATAAGGGCAACATGCCCTCCTATTTTCAAGTATTTTCTTAATTAATATTGGAAAACATACTTTGTAATAAATTATTTAAACAACTATATCATCTAAATAGCTATTTTTTTATCCGTGCACGGGATGAGATTATTTACCATAAAATTTAGAATTCAATACCTACATTAACTACATTTTAAAAGTAAAATAAATGTATTTCTTTGGGTCATATAATGCTAGAGACTACCTATTGGTCAGTCGATACATATTAAGAAAAATCACATTGATTTTTAAACCATATGAGTGGCAACATTTAGCTTATATTAGTAAATACAACACCCGACACATTTTCTAATAGGTCTAAAATTATATCTATATTTTAAAAATAGATAACTAAAGACTACGGCCCGTTGGAATATGCCTCAGAAAAAAAAAATCTCCGTCCCTTTGTCCTGCTGTACATATACCTCCTTTGATACTCTCGCCTTATATTTTTTAACTAGCAACCTAATATTAAAAAAACATAGCTAAATGGCTTATAATTTCTAGAATTATATTTGATTTTAATTTGTTTTAACTATTGTTTTATTTACAGTTAATTAAATAATTCAATATGCATTATAGTTGTATTTTACTATATAGAAATTAAAATACTCCTATGCAGGGCAACTGAATGAAAATGAAAAATTATAACAGAATGAAAACATGTATTATTTCATATTAAACAATCTACGCAATAAAAACCAATTAAACACCTTTAGAGCACACTTAAGTCACCATACGTCACATTTTAAAATTATAAAATATTTCAATTAAATCGATGGACCTAATATTTTCAACCATTAGATTTAATTTACGAAAAATCTTACGCTGCCACGTGTCATGTCCTGAAAATCATAAATAATCTTAGAAATTTTGAGAAAAAATTAAACCTATCATCATTGGTTTTAAGTTACATTATTTGGAGAAGTTATAAAAATAAATCGCATCTACCTCCTCGCCCCCTTCACATACGCGAAGACCACTACCAATCCCATCCCTATTTTTGGGTAGAAGTAAACTAAAAGAGAAATAACCAATATGTTAAAACAACCATAGTTTTTAAGCTACATGTCTGATTTCTAATATAATTGTTGCTCTATTTATAATTAAACTAGGAATTTAAGATCCGTATCCTTATATTTTCCTATATACAAAATATGGCATTCGACCATATTGTTGACGACGAACCCAAAAGTAAGATTTAGGACCTGCACTAGAGTTAAGCAGATCTCCCAAGCCGGTGTGTGTTTTTCACATCAACACACATTCAGCCCGTGTGCTTTGCATACCATCCAAATATTATTCAAACACCTTAAACAAGTTGGCTGCACATATTACATCACTATACATCATTCTGCAAACATGTATAGCTAAATTAAATCAATAGTTATCCAAACAAAAATTACAAAGTGAACTATGAAACAAATTTTTATTAAGGAAGAACACCCTACCCTTTTACGTGTCATTTGAATTGCTGTAAAAGAATTACGAAATAATCCAATACAGGTTGCATCATCATATGTTGTTTGTCAAACATGCATAGCTAAATTAGATATACACTGTCTAAGCAAATACAACTAACTAAAATATGAAGTCCAAACCACCAATGCATAGAAAATCCAATGGCTTTAGTTAGAGAAAATCCGATTACTTCATGATTTTTTTTAAAATATGTGCTAAAATAATCCAAGCAAGCTAAATGATCTTCCGTGTATTTGCTTTAAACTATGTTACCATCTAATTGACTTTAGATGGTGATTAATGCACTTTTAATATATCATTGATATATGTTCAAGCGTGTTGTTTTGGCCTTCTAAGCATTCCGGGTAACTCCGTTTATTTTCTTTGTGCATAGACCATTCAAAAGGTGAATCATCCCTATATATTAACATTAATCGTCTGCAAATATATTTTGTTGTATATATATATACTTAAATGATTAACTTTGGAATCCATTTAGATTTTACGATATAACAAGACATGGAAATAGGAGTAACTAAGCTTGAGCAAAAATGTGATCACAGCTGTGATAAATCACAAGGCAACCTCCGTAGGTGCAATGACCACATCTTAACACGGTGACTAGGAGCTGCATAAAACCGTATGGCGGGGGAAAAGGAACAATGAATTTAGCTAGGTCTTACATTTTCATCAACAGGGCCCAAAAGCATTCAACAAAAAAAAAGAAAAAAAACACCTTGCTTTTAATTTAATAAACATGTTTTCTAAACAAACTAGGTCTAACTCCTTTTTAGATGATGAAGAAGATTATATATAATTGCTTATACATATTAATTAAATACTATATAGTATATAGCATAGAGAAATTATCAAAGTGATGCAACGAAGAATATTTGCTGAGGAAGTGCACTTCCAAAACATGGCGTAGGCTATCTGATAAATATGATCCGTTTTCAAATACAGTGTACGATACATGCCCGCGCGAATGCGCGGGCTACCTTCCTAGTTCAATATTTAAATGATAGAGGTCCGTTTGAAGTTGATGCTGTCAGGAGGCTCGAATCTAAATTCAAAACTTATAGAACTTTATCTCTTGTCTTCTATGGACCAAAAGTGACGTGTTAGATGAAAGAAGACTTGGAGAGTCTTGATTTGGTCCCCAATCAAAATCTTCAATCATCATGCATTCCTTAAGCTCGGTCTCTTTTCTTTCATCCAAGCAAGTAACTCTGCATACGAAAACACACAAAGCTCATTGTGTAGCAACGTTTTGTTTCACTAGAAGGGATACCATCATCTCAATCGGGCGATAAACCCCATCTCAATCGGGCACGGCGTCCGTCACAAGCTAGAAGTCACAGATGTGAAGAGTTATCTCAATCGGGCAAACGGCCGTCACAGATGAATCTATCTCAATCGGACCCTAATTAAAGCCTATCACCGATAGCTTTGACCTAGACGACCAGTCAAACTATAGCCCGTCACGAATGACCTATCTCAATCGGGCCACAACTAGCGCCCGTCACAGATAAGAGTCACAGATGACCCTTATCTGTGACGGGCATTAACTATAGCCCGCCACAGATGAGTCATCTCTGACGGGCATTAACTATGGCCCATCACAGATGACCCTCATCTCAGTCGGGCCTAAGTTAATACCCGTCACAGATGAGTATAATCAAAAAAAATAAAATTTATTTTTTGGCTAGCCTCAAGACGTCTTTTGTTGTCCTCACTCGTGTGCACCTACCCGAGAAGTTCAAACTTCCAAGTCGGTCACCCATCCCAAAATTGCTCCAACCCAAGTCGGTATGAGTATTCTATTAATCTTATTAAGCCCTAGGCTAGGATGTCAAATTGGGGTTATTAAATGATTTCAAATGAAAAAGTCACCAAAACCAAAGTTGTAGAACTCATCGAGGTGCAAAATTTTTATTTTGCATTTCTCCATACGACTCTAGTTAAACAATTTGAAATTTGAAATTCAAAGTTTGAAAAGTTCAAATAGAACTTTAGATCAGTGAACGACTTCAACTGAAAAAGTCATCAACAACAAAGTTGTATAACTCATCAAGACCTATAACTTTTATTTTGGTCATTTTTCTATATAACATTTTTTGGATCGTTTGAATTTGAATTTGAAAATATGACAACTTCAAATAACATTTTCAAATACTAAATGATATCAACTGAAAAAGTCATCAATAACAAAGTTGAAGAACTCGTCAAGATCTAAAACTTTTATTTTGGTCATTTCTTTATACGACAAAGTAATAGTAACATTGTTCACAAAATTGACATATCTCTTATCTGGTTTTATAAACTATAACACATATATGTAAAATTTATGAATAATATTACTAACATTTCGTCGGATGAAGAAATAACAAAAACAAAAGTTTTAGATCTTCATGAGTTATTCAACTTTGTTGTTGATGACTTTTTCAATTGAAATCATTTAGTATTTGAAAATGTTCTTTGAAGTTGTCATATTTTCAAATTCAAATTCAAACTGTTCAAAAAAAAATGTTATATAGAAAAATGACCAAACTAAAAGTTGTAAATCTTGATAATTTATACAACTTTGTTGTTGACATTTTTTCCATTTGAAATCATTTACTACCCGTAAAATTATTTTGACTCATAAAATGAATTATTATACTGCACTTAATTATTTTGCTATAGTTCAACTTACAAATATAAACATTTCATATGAAAAATGAAAAAATAGTCATCGGTGACGGGCTTTAGTTAATGCCCGATAGAGATTAAGTATATAGCCCGTCACTGATGAGTCGTCTGTGACGGGCCTAGTTGTTATCTCAAACGGGCCTAAAGTTGCGGCCCGTCACAGATGACCATCATGATGAATCATCTGTGACGGGCCACAACTTGAGGCCTGTTTGAGATATGGAATGTTATCTCAATCGGGCCTAAAGTTGGTGCCCGTCACAGATGATGGTCATGTGTGACGGGCCGCAACTTTAGACCCGTTTGAGATATGGAATATTATCTCAATCGGGTGTAAACTACGGCCCGTCACTGATAGGTGTCATCCGTGACGGGCTTAAGTTTTATACCCATCTAACATGTCTATGCGACCATATCTCAATCGGGCACTTTTCGGCCCGATTGAGATGACTTCCTTGTGACGGCCTGCTATTTCTAGGCATATTAGAGCCCGTCAGAGATAGATATTGTCGACGTTTGATGTCGCGATTCCGGTATTTGCATAGTATGGGGATCGTTGCTACTAGGATATACGCGAGACTGAGGTAAAAGAGATGGAGACGAGGATTTTTATATAGGTTCGGGCCCCTGAATCATCAGGTAAAAACCCTACATCCTGTTGGCCAAAGCCGGTATTGCTCTTATTCACCATAATCACACCAGTACAATATTTGGGGTAGCCCATCTAACTGTTGTCGACATGGCGGTCTGAAGGTTTGACTCGTAGTCGACAACAGGGTAGTCTTCCTCCTCGAGTTCGTGCCCGGCGAGATCAGAGATAGCGCTTTCGTCTCTCCTGACAGTATCCGGAGACACCGTAGGGGACTAGCCGTGCTTATCCCTGAAGTCGATATCCGACGTCTTGTCTTGGCGTATGTTGGCTTGTATGTTGTTCCGTGTATTCTATGATGGGTGTGTCTAAGTTCTGTCCCCTCTCCTCCTAGGGGGTTTTGTATTTATACCCATAGGTGTCCCCTTGTCCAAGTAGAACTAGGGAAACCAATATGGATACAATCCGAGTAGTCCTTGTCGTTTCCATGTAGAACTCTCGTTGTCTTTCCTTATCCGGAACTCCTCCTATATCCGTAGGTTGTTTCCATATAGGACATGGTATGTGGTGGGTCCTGCCGAGAGTTAGTCGACTACTATTAGGTATGTGGTATCCATAACCCTGACAGTAGCCCCCGACTTCGATGCAAATGAACGAATTCATATTCTCAATCGCGTGCAGACCTTGGAGTAACTGTTATCGTGCTCATATGACCGTTCTCGGTGAGTTCAGAGATAACGTTAGACTTCCTTTATCAGCCTCGTGCAGACACCTAAAGGGTTTGTCTGAGTCAATCTCCGACATCAACCAAGAAAGTACAGAGCAAATGACTAAGTCTCCCGTCTTGCTGTAATCAAGAATTTGGATTGAAGTTAAGAAATTTTATCTCGGCGGGTACACTATCTCTTCATTCTGTATTCCTTGTCGAGATCCACCAACCGTTCTCAAGTAATCGAGTAGGCGTAGAGTCTGCGACGGAGCCTTGTCAACATTTGTCGTACTCGCCTTTAGTCGATCTTGGTGTAGAACCATAGAGACATGGAGCCTTCGATAATGTCGAATAGAATTTTCCTGAAATCAGTACTCAGAAAAGAATATTAGATAAAAATAGCCTCCGAGCGAATGCTCAAAGGGTGACATGTTATAATATGTATGGAAAACCGAAAATGAATTAAACTTACAGACCAATGTTTTGTATATGAGCATCTACTCTTTTACCGACTTCGATCAGTCAGTTTGTTGAGTTATACACTCTCCCTAGCCCCCAGCCTTGTCGTCGGAGAATCGTTCTCGGAGGATAAGGCTCTTGGACCTTTGACTTGCCTTAGTTGAATAAGCACTGATCCTAGCTCCCAGCCGTGAAGTTGGAAAATCCATTTTCGATTACACGGCTTGGTTAATACGCATGGCGAGAACTCTTACACGACCAGATCTTACATGGTCTTTCGTCTCTGAAGGATCCGACAAGGCCTTATCAGCTCTAGGCATCCCCAGCCGAAGTTCCCTTAGGTTCCTCGGAGGCCTTGTCAAGACGGCGTAAAGGGACATGAGGATAGGTTTCAACGCTAGGTGTCATCTAGGTAAGGGATCTCTGGGTAAAACACTTGGCATTATTGTGTACCTGATATCAACTTTGTTGAGGTAAAGGTAATAAGAGAATCGCTACACCTCTGGTCGAGGACCAGGTAGTAGTCGAACACCAATGGACGTTTGCGGTGCGAGAGATGGCTACGTACTGGTTCGAGAACCAGCGAGAGAGTAGGATTATCTCTCGAACACCAATGGAAGTTGCGGTGTGAGAAATTGCTACGTACTGGTTCGAGAACCAGCGAGCGAGTAGAATCATCTCTCGAACACCAATGGAAGTTGCGGTGTGAGAGATTGCTACGTACTGGTTCGAGAACCAGCGAGTGAGTGGAATTATCTCTCGAACACCAATGGAGGTTGCGGTATGAAAGATTGCTACGTACTGGTTCGAGAACCAGCGAGCGAGTAAAATCATCTCTTCGAACACCAATGGAAGTTGCGGTGTGAGAGATTGCTACGTACTGGTTCGAGAACCAGCGAGCGAGTGGAATTATCTCTTCGAACACCAATGGAAGTTGCGGTGTGAGAGATTGCTACGTACTGGTTCGAGAACCAGCGAGCGAGTAGAATCATCTCTTCGAACACAAATGGAAGTTGCGGTGTGAGAGATTGCTACGTACTGGTTCGAGAACCAGTGAGCGAGTAGAATCATCTCTTCGAACACCAATGGAAGTTTCGTGTGAGAGATTGCTACGTATTGGTTCGAGAACCAGCGAGCGAGTCGAATCATCTCTCGAACACCAATGGAAGCACTAGAGTTGGTTTATTACATGTGTATCTCATGAGGCCAGCATGACTCACACATCCAACTTATCGCATATCCGGATGTCCGTTCGCAATCATGTCGGGTGATCAAGCCGACGACGTTCGCGAGAATTATCCGTTAACGACCTTTTCTCGAGTAGTCCAGCCATGGCCGGTGCTATGAGATAGGTCGTCGGTCTTCGTTGGTAGGTTGGGCGCGATGACTCTGCATTTGTTGAGACCGTTCTCGATAATGCGGTGTACTTGACCACAACCTACTCGAGTGCTCAATTGTTCCTGAAAAATATTTTCTAGAAGAAGACATATAGCAGAGAATATCGAGTATGTACTCAAAAAAACTGCATGGATCTTCTAGCATTATCATGATATAATGAGCAGAAAATATCAGACATTATGTAGACTGTAAACAAGTATGATTTATACAGAAGAAGACAGAGCGAGCCCCCAGCGTTAGATCATAGTCGATTTAACATCAGGGACACCTGCGCAACAGATATTGTATAAAAACCATGCTCTGGGTAAACATAATAAATTATTGATCTGACAATGCTGTATGATCTGAATAGATATGATAAATTGCATATAAAATATTGCGTACCTTTGTAGATACATGCCAGATGTATCTATGAAATTAGTAGATCAATTTGAAAAACTAATATACCAATTACCTTATTGCGTACTCGTTCGACATCATATGATCTGACATCCTTTGGTACGCCGCGTATCTTGAGGCTTGGATAATCTTCGATAGACCAAGTTGTCGATGACGATGATGGTTCCGATCTAGTCAGAAGATGTACTTGGACAGGTTGGATCTCCCCACAGCCGAAGTCGTCGAGTAGCTTGTTGTTGGAGAATTCATCTCTTGAACCCATCTCGTCGAAATCCTGAAGCACCAAAATCTCCCTACCTGGCGCACCACTGTCGATGTTTGATGTCGCGATTCCGGTATTTGCATAGTATGGGGATCGTTGGTACTAGGATATACGCGAGACTGAGGTAAAAGAGATGGAGACGAGGATTTTTATATAGGTTCGGGCCCCTAAATCGTCATGTAATAACCCTACATCTTGTTGGCCGAAGCCGGTATTGCTCTTATTCACCATAATCACACCAGTACAATATTTGGGGTAGCCTATCTAACTGTTGTTGACATGGCGGTCTGAAGGTCTGACTCATAGTCGACAACAGGATAGTCTTCCTCCTCGAGTTCGTGCCCGGCGAGATCAGAGATAGCGCTTTCGTCTCTCCTGACAGTATCCAGAGATACCGTCGGGGACTAGCCGTGCTTATCCCTGAAGTCGATATCCGGCGTCTGGTCTTGGCGTATGTTGGCTTGTGTGTTGTTCCGTGTATTCTGTGGTGGGTGTGTTTATGTTCTGTCCCCTCTCCTCCTAGGGGGTCTTGTATTTATACGTGTAGGTGTCCCCTTGTTCAAGTAGAACTAGGGAAACCAATATGGATACAATCCAAGTAGTACTTGTCGTTTCTATGTAGAACTCTGGTTGTCTTTCCTTATCCGAAACTCTTCCTATATCCGCAGGTTGTTTCCATATAAGATATGATATGTGGTGGATTCTGCCGAGATTTAGTCGACTATTATTAGGTTTGTGGTATCCATAAGAGTCGGAGGCAACGGTAAACTATTCATGTGCTCATCTGCGCTGAAGGTCAGTATGATGATACTTATCTGGTTAAAGTAAATCGATCGAGTCAACATATATTGTGAATTGTTTCTTTTCGGGTTGTGTCTATGAAGGCGGTGCAACGCCTGTGAGTAGGAACAATGATGCGGGGATGATAACAACCCCAGCCTGATGGGAGATGGCGACATGTAAATGGGATATGATTCTCTGCTTGCGTGCTGCCTATGCACTGCTTCGTTAGGAATGTGGGTGGTCATAATATTCTTTTAGTTTCTAATCTATTTGTCTATTCACGGGATTTATCGTTGATGAGAAATTTGGCAGTTTGGTAGATTTGCAACTAAGAATTAAGAAAACGCACTAGTCAAATACTTCACAAGTATCAGTTGTGGGAGTACTCCGACAACTGACTGAGAGCACAAATCGAGGAAATATGCAATAATGAAGCGATCCCAAGCCTTCAGAACTGGCAAAATAACCTTGCCTCATCATATAATTGTAGAGACTTAATGGTATTTTTGCTACAACCATTGTATTTTCGATGCTGATTTCGCAATATTTAGAAAGTAGTTTGAAGTAAAAAAACAAATGACCTCGATTATGCACGAGACATCACTTTAATTTCTTGTTAGTAAGAAAAAAAAATGTTCCAGCATGTGCATGTATTGCTGATCTACATCGTGTAAAAGTATTGAACATATTTGTACTTTGCATCCCAACAAAGTAAACGTTCATACTAGTTTCATTTACAATTCGCAGCCAGATATATATTTCAATTCGTATAGGTTCATTTGATATTTTTCGCAACTTATCGCAGAACCAAGTAACCAGCAGGCTCAGGTGTCCAGCACTGTACCCAGAAGTGAAGAACTGATATTAGTTACTCCACACAGTTTCATATGTATAAAAGCACATTATACCATCTACTAATCAGCTGCAAGCAGCTGGTAGCAATGGATATCACAAGAGAGGAACCAAACAGAAGCAGAGAGGATACTGGGAGATACAAAGATACAATTAGGAATAGGAGGCATCATGAATGAACTTCCTAGTATCATCATGGTATGCCGATTGGATACACAGGATGGAGGTGCTTAGCAGATGCAGGGGACTCAGATAATTAACTAGAGGTATGGCAATATAGTTTCATGCCTGCAATGGAAATAGCCATGGTAATTGGCAGGTCTGTAGATCAACAAGGATAAAAAAAACTATCAAAGTTTGCTAGAGCCAAATAATTGAAGAAATCTAACCGCCGCTCACCATTGCGACATAACAAAAAGAAACACTGAGGATGTAACAAGTCCCCACATCACCAAAGATAACACCGTAATACCCTGTTTCAAGAATCTATATTAGTCCTTCATTTTTGTCCAGATGGACCAATTCCACTCTACAATATCAGCTTGTTAAATGGGCTTGAATGCTACAACAAATGCTAAATAAACTATAACAACAAAGAAAGGAAAAAAATATCCACATCTCTAAATGCTAATAAAAAATAACACCTGATGGCTTAAAACCAGCTCAAAGAATGAAAAATAGATCCATGGAACTGATTATAACTGTGTAGCTCCAATTAAGAACATTTTCATTGAAGACAAAAGTGAAAAGCAAGAATGCACATACACATTCTCCAAAATATATTGCTGTTATATATGTTCCTTCTGATGATCTCAATATATACCATTACCATATTTCATTAATTCCTTGATAGGTGATAACCCCTGTTCAATTTTCACCTCTATGTAGAACATCTTGGTCTTGTACTCTAAGAAAACCTCCATTATTTAGGGCCTGTTTGATACAGCTCTAACTCCTAAATATAGCTCCAGGAGTTGAGTCTGGATTGGAGTAGTAGAGCTGCCTAAACCCAGCTCCACAACTCTAGTACATTTTGTGAGAGAGCTCCATCCAACTCCACTTCCAGTTTTAGTGGAGCTGAAACTGTTTGGCTGAGCTCCAGCTCCAGGAGGGGTGGAGTTAAAGCTGGAGCTGTGCCAAACAGGCCCTTAGTTTCACAATCCATTAGGAATTGAAGGCAATACGGAATTAGTTTGTAGCGGCAACCCGAGTTTCGGTCGACCATTTGCGGCAGCAAGAGAAATAATCATCAGGCTTCTCAAATTTTTCCTGTTTTTCATGGCATAATGTACCGTGTAGGGTGCTGCCGTGTGTTAGGGTTGTCTATTAGATCACCTAGATTTAGATCTAGTCGGGTTGTCTCTATTGGGTTGATGAATGACATTGTAGATGAAAAGGAGAGGGTTTAGATACCGACCGGTTGAGGTGTTCGTGGAGGAAGGGGCGCCGGACATAGTCGTTGTCGTTGCGGCTCGACGTGGACGACGGCGACGGTGTGCTTGGTGCCGATGGCGGTGATGCAGCAGCGGTCGCAGGCAGTTGCGCGGTTGCGGCAGCGATGGTGTTGACGACGAGGCGTGGCGCGGCGGTGGACTTTCCGTCACTGGCTGCGCCACCTCGAGATCGGTTTAGGGTTTGTGGGGTGGAGTGGCGGCGGCGACGAACCTCGTGTCTTGTTTCGTCCCGTCCTCCACCCCTCTTTATATGGCACAGTGTGACGGGGGCCCACTAGCCATTGGGCTGGGCGCCCCCGATCAGGACACGGGTCAAGGCCTCCTTGAGCCGTTGGGCTCAACGGCTCAAGGGGAGGGAGATCTATCTAACACCGTGAGCTGGGGGTACATTTGCATAGAGTGCTGCTGTGACCGCGTGCTCTGAACTCGGCTTGCATGGCCGTTTGTACTTCTCTCTCTCTCTGCCTTCTTCTCAGCCAGATACTTCAGTCAGTTCATAATAGTCGATTTTGTAATATTTTCAGCATTCATTGAAAAAAGTACCAGTAAATATAGTAATATTTACAATACCAAATTTGTTTAATTGAATATATTTTCATAATAATAAATTTATCTTAGGTTGAAAATGTTACTTTTTTTTAAAAAAAAAACCTTGATCAAGCTTGAAACAGTTTGACTTTGATCAATGTCAAAATGGCAAATAACCTAAAACGGAGGGAGTATGTTCTTTGCCCTTCCTTTGTCCTTCCATAACTCCAGATGACCCAAAAGTTCCTCTTAGTATATCAACCATTGTTCACTTTAACGACTAGTACTTGGAAAACAAGAGCTCATAACCCCTGATTTTTTTATGAGAACGATGACAGGAGCTTTGCCGGAATTTTAGTTAGGAGAGAAAAAGTCATTTACAGTACAGCACAACCTAGGCCACTTTGGAAAAAGAGAAGAAACATCATCAGGGAGGCCTTTAGGCTGTTCTACGCATGTACAGATCCTGTTTCACAATTTGGGTTGTCTCTCTAAAGTTTAAGTTTGAGTAAATTTCACAAAATTATAGGTATTTTGACAAATTATCACAAAACTACAGATTTAAAGTGATGTATCACTAAATTACATATTTAACAATAAATTTATCACAAAACTACAGGTTTAAGACTAAGTATCACAAAACTACAGATTTAATAATAAAATTATCACAAAGTTATTGGTTTTGGGGTTTAAATCCTTAGCACCAATGTTATGATTGAGTTGTAAAAATTCAAGTTTTGCTATTAAATTGATGCAAAACCTGTAGTTTTATGATAACTTTGTTGCTCAATCTATAGTTTTGTAATATTCCATCTTAAATCTGTAGTTTTGTGATACATCATTTTAAATCTGTAGTTGCGATATTCCACCCTAAATCTATAGTTTTGTGATAAAATTAGTGTTAAATATGTAGTTTTGTGATAATTTGGTCAATATATCTGTAGTTTTGTGAAATTTACTCTTTTAGTTTTGCCATCCTCATAACCCTAATCTGTATTGTACCAATACATATATAGTATTGTCCAAACCTTGCGTCCTTTTTCATTCAATAAATCATATCTCTATTTATATCACAATATTTTTTAATTATTTTGAGTTCAGCTAAGGAAGTCTAAATGACTATGAAATAAATAGAAATTCGTAAACCAAGTAACTCAATAATGTTTGCAGTTATCGCTACAAGACTGTAAATGTCCCACAACTTCTTTTTTCATATTTTGATATTATTACGTACTTATCAGTTAATACTACTGTGAGGGTAAAAAGAGGATTGGAGTTTGTGCTTTCATCACTCCATATATAGCTGATTGCCCCGATTTTCTTCCCCTAACCCCAACCTGATGTCTGAATCCTTTATCTGACCCCTTTTAGGCCTCAATTGGAATTATACGTTGGAAGATTTGAGATTCAGTAATTCATCTGTTTCCAACAGACTGCTGATACTCATTTATGTTCCATCATTTCAGACATAGAAATCGATAGCATAGTATGTTTTCTATGGGAATGAGAATCATTAGGAAATAATCAAGAGGTGCTCCTGCCATGCATGCTGCTGGCAGTTTGGCGAGGTGGCCTGCCTCAATCAACGACGCAGCGAAAGATCGACGACGGCTTGGTCTCTCCTAGATGTTGCTACAAGGAAATCAATGGTTCAGTCATTTTGCTGTTGCTACAAGGAAATCAATGCAAGGAATGAAGAACATGACCCGTACGAGGAACAGGGGAATACCGGACCATATCTATGAACACACTGAAACTGGACTACTGAAAAATAAACACCACGAAAGGCACATAGATGATGGATGTTCTTGCCATAGTATGTTAATCAATTGTGTTTCGATCTGCTGCTGGAATTAATGGCGCTTTTTAAAATATCCATCCGTCCAGTTTCTGTGCTGCATGCACATAGTTATGTGGTTTCAGATTTTGCCCATGGTGGTTTTATTTTTATGTTGAGCTTCATGGGCCCTAAAACAAAATCTTCAAATTAAGGCTGGGTGAAAACCCTTTACTTAACAGTGTACTCTGTTACTCGGTATATGAGTTTTTAAAAGAAAACGTTTAATTTGGACAGAAAGTCAGGAAAAAAAAGTTAGCGCTGCCATTTCCTTTTACTCGCACTCTGTAGCTGCAAACCTAGAACACACAATTAAATTTTCAATCTAATCCTAGTGTGTCTTAAAACCTACCGACTTGTTGGTTCTCCCAAGGTAAAATAATAATAAATAATTTCATCTTGTTCTGTCATTATCTTGTATAAATATATCTCCACCCAATGTTCTTAACGTAACAAACGAAACTACCCCTCTCTGCGCTAATGAACACGTAGAGATCTCTTTATAAATGCTAACAAAGAGTAGTGATAGAATATTAAAGTGGAAACGAGATGCAAGGGGAAATAAATTAGAACGGTCCTTCAATATCCTCCAGATTTCTGGAGCAGCATTCAGCCTGTGATGTTAGAAGGATTGCTCACCTTGACTGTTGGTTGATGTTAGTAAGAAACATTAATTGTTGCAACGAATGAATTGATGTATAACAGTATAAGTATTGGCAATAGGTACCAACTAGTCAAAAGCCTCATGCGTTGCAGTGGAATTTTTATAAAACGGCAGTTTTGATGAAATTTTAGGGGATGAATAAAATGATAGAGCAGTATAACAGATTGAGAAGATATGTGTTCGATTTGAAGCAAAGTTTGTAATAATGGTGATTAACTATGGGAAGATTGTTGAGGCACACTTATTGAGAGCATTAGAAAAATAAAAATGTCATTCATAGAACTTTCCTTTTATCCGATAGTTGATATCTGTACAAAATTGCAGCTAACAGAGTACTTGTATAGGAATAGTAGATTAAACCTACAAAGTAAAACTTCTGAAGGATTAATGTATAATCTATCTATCTATCTACTACCTCCGTTTCTTAATAGATGACGCCGTTGACTTTTTCTCACATGTTTGACCATTCGTCTTATTCAAAAAATTTACGTAATTATAATTTATTTTATTATGAGTTGTTTTATCACTCATAGTATTTTAAGTGTGATTTATATCTTATACATTTATATAAAATTTTTGAATAAGACGAATGGTCAAACATGTGAGAAAAAGTCAACAGCGTCATCTATTAAAAAACAGAGGGAGTATCTATTATCTATTATCTATTATATACTAAAAGTCCATCAAACTTCCTATAAACGCTCCTAAACCGCCACATGGCATCCTACAAACGCTCCTAGGCTGCCACTTGGCATTATCAAATCTCACCGTCGATTTTCACTAAAATTAGTGGACCCGTCATTTTATACCATTGGATTGGATCTATTATTAAAAAATTTCAACTTTCTCTTTATATGATTTAAGCGCTACTACTGTTGTGATGTACGTACAGGTTTATACGATGTCTTCTCCCGTACGTACTTACGTGCAAAAAACAAAACAATAGTTTACGTACTATTCGCTGGAAAGAAAAGAAAAAACCATGCGCATATACATAAAAAAGACGACAAAAAAATACATCATAAAAATCGATGATCTTTAAATAAAATATGATTTTCTAAAATATATTACATCACAAATATAAATATATATAGTTAAACAAAGATCTATAATAATAATATAAAATATCTAATCAATGTTCCTTGAACCATCTTCTAAATTATTTTTAAATTATATATCTAATTTGTGTTTCCGTTATTTTCCTTTAATTAAATTATAAGTTATATTGTGGTCTTAAATATATCACGACACATGGGGCTGATATATAATAGTTAGTTTTTATAATCTATTATAAACTTAAAAAGCTACTAAACATCCTAAAAACATTCTCAAACCGTTATATGGCATTCTACAAACACTCTCATCTCACCATGTGTTACTCTAGCAAATTATAGAAAAAGCAAAACATCTAGCAATCGATTTTCACTAATATACGGTACACCCATATTTTCTACCCTCGGATTTACTTAAAGAAAAAAAAAGAAAAACCCACACCCCACCGCTGCATCCATTACGTTATGTTAGGTATATGTACGTAGTTACGTATTCCCTCCGTTTTACAATATAAGTCATTCTAGCATTTCCCATATTCATATCAATGTTAATGAATCTAGACATATAACATCAATATAAATATGAGAAATGCTAGAATGACTTACATTGTGAAACGGAAGAAGTATCATGTATCCCTGCCCTCACCCTAATACATAAGGGCAACATGCCCTCCTATTTTCAAGCATTTTCTTAATTAATATTGGAAAACATACTTTGTAATAAATTATTTAAACAACTATATCATCTAAATAGCTATTTCTTTATCCGTGCACGGGACGAGATTATTTACAATAAAATTTAGAATTCAATACCTACATTAGCTACATTTTAAAAGTAAAATAAATATATTTCTTTGGGTCCTATAATGCTAGAGACTACCTATTGGTCACTCGATACATATTAAGAAAAATCACATAGATTTTTAAACCATATGAGAGGTAACATTTAGCTTATATTAGTAAACACAACACCTAACACATTTTCTAATAGGTCTAAAATTATATCTATATTTTAAAAATAGATAACTAAAGACTACGACCCGTTGGAATATGCCTCACAAAAACATCTTCGTCCCTTGTCCTGCTGTACATATACTTCCTTTGATCCTCTCGCCTTATATTTTTTAACTAACAACCTAATATTAAAAAAAATAGCTAAATGGCTTATAATTTCTAAAATTATAATTGATTTTTAATTTGTTTTAACTATTGTTTTATTTACAGTTAATTAAATAATTCAATATCCATTATAGTTGTATTTTAAAAATATAGAAATTAAAATACTCCTATGCAGGGCAACTGAATGAAAATGAAAAATTATAATAGAATGAAAACATGTATTATTTCATATTAAACAATCTACGCAATAAAAACCAATTAAACACCTTTAGAGCACACTTAAGTCACCATATGTCACATTTTAAAATTATAAAATATTTCAATTAAATCGATGGACCTATTATTTTCAACCATTAGATTTAATTTACGAAAAATCTTATGCTGCCACATGTCATGTCCTGAAAATCATAAATAATCTTAGAAATTTTGAGAAAAAATTAAACCTATCATCATTGGTTTTAAGTTACATTATTTGGAGAAGTTATAAAAATAAATCGCATCTACCTCCTCGCCCCTTCACATACGCGCAGACCACTGGGTAGGAGTAAACTAAAAGAGAAATAACCAATATGTTAAAACAACCATAATTTTTTAAGCTACATTCTGATTTCTAATATAATCGTTTTTCTCTATTTATAATTGAACTAGGAATTTAAGATCCGTATCCTTATATTTTCCTATATACAAAATATGGCATTCGACCATATTGTTGACGACGAACCCAAAAGTAAGATTTAGGACCTGCACTAGAGTTAAGCAGATCTCCTAGGCTAGTGTGTGTTTTTCACATCAACACACATTCAGCCCGTGTGCTTTGCATACCATCCAAATATGATTCAAATACCTTAAACAAGTTGGCTGCACATATTACATCACTATACATCATTTTGCAAACATGTATAGCTAAATTAAATCAATAGTTATCCAAACAAAAATTACAAAGTGAACTATGAAACATTTTTTTATTAAGGAAGAACACCCTGCCCTTTTACGTGTCATTTGAATTGCTGTAAAAGAATTACGAAATAATCCAATACAGGTTGCATCATCATATGTTGTTTGTCAAACATGCATAGCTAAATTAGATATACATTGTCTAAGCAAATACAACAAACTTAAATATGAAGTCCAAACCACCAATGCATAGAAAATCCAATGGCTTTAGTTAAAGAAAATCCGATTACTTCATGAACTTTTTTAAAATATGTGCTAAAATAATCCAAGCAAGCTAAATGATCTTCCATATGTTTGCTTTAAACTATGTTACCATCTAATTGACTTTAGATGGTTCTTAATGCACTTTTAATATATCATTGATATATGTTCAAGCATGTTGTTTTGGCCTTCTAAGCATTCCGGGTAACTCCGTTTATTTTCTTTGTGCATAGACCATTCAAAAGGTGAATCATCCCTATATATGAACATTAATCGTCTGCAAATATATTTTGTTGTATATATATACTTAAATGATTAACTTTGGAGTCCATTTAGATTTTACGATATAACAAGACATGGAAATAGGAGTAACTAAGCTTGACCAAAAATGTGATCACAACTGCGATAAATCACAAGGCAACCTCCGTAGGTGCAATGACCACATCTCAACACGGTGACTAGGAGCTGCATAAAACCGTATAGCGGGGGAAAAGGAACAATGAATTTAGCTAGGTCTTACATTTTCATCAACAGGGCCCAAAAGCATTCAACAAAAAAAGAAAAAAACACCTTGCTTTTAATTTAATAAACATGTTTTCTAAACAAACTAGGTCTAACTCCTTTTTAGATAATGATGAAGATTTTATATTATTGCTTATACATATTAATTAAATACTATATAGTATATAGCATAGAGAAATTATCAAAGTAATGCAACGAAGAATATTTGCTGAGGAAATGCACTTCCAAAACATGGCGTAGGCTATCTGATAAATATGATCCGTTTTCAAATACAGTGCACGATACATGCCCACGCGAATGTGTGGGCTACCTTCCTAGTTATATACTAAAAGTGCATTAAACTCCCTACAAGCGCTCTCAAGCAGCCACGTGACGTTCCTACAAACGCTCTTACAATCTCACCGTTGATTTCCATTTAAATTGGTGGACCCGTTATTTTAGACCAGACCATTAGATTAGATCTATGTGCTTCCTACGTCGCACAATGGAAAAAAAAAGGAACTCTCAAATCACGCACAATGGAAAAAAAACCACGGAAAAAAAAAAGAAATCGCACGTACGAACGCACAGTTGGAAAAAAACCTTTAGATGGTACATATGTACGATAAAAAAATATTAGAAAGGTACTATTTACTTGAAAAAAAATTACATACGTACGCGAGTAAAACGAAAAGCTTAAAGACCTAAAATATATAAAATATATATGAACGTCGGTAGAAAAATAGGTGGTTTTTAAAATAGTATTTTTATATTAGAAAAGCAAAATTTATTACTCTAAAATATGGTAAAAAAACGTACAATAAAAATATATGATTTAAAAATATATGTTTTTAGTTGCTCGGGTATTCTTCTTATTGGTGAGGCTTTAAAAAGTCGATCTAACAATTACAATATACAGTCACTTTCTATTTTATTTATGCATGCCGGTGAAGTGGTACAAGATGAAATAGTCACTTTCTTTTTATAATTTTTCATACATGTTTGACTGACATTCAAGGGATAGTAAATAGGTGTTAGAAGAATATGCATTTTACAAGTGAAGTAGACAACATATGTCATAAATTCTAATTGTGATTTTTATCATAAATAACACAATGGTCCAAATAAATAAAAAATGAACGAATAATTTAAAAGTTAAAAATTATGACGATCTAAAACATATTGTTACAAATAAATATATAATTTAGAAGGTTGTGGTAATTTAAACATTATTGTTGCAAATATTTTCATAAAGAGAAAAAGGGAGAAAAGTAATCAAGAGGATAAACTTCCTACAAACCCTTCTAATATGCCACATGGTACCCTATAAACGCTCCAATACCGTCATGTGATGCTTAAATAAATCATAGCAATTGTAAGAAAAAAGCAAAACATTTGACCATCGATTTTCATTTAATCTGGTGGACCCATTAATTTTTACCATTAGATCTGTCTTAAAAATTACTAATTAAATTTATATGCAAAAGATCCACGTCGTAATGCCAATACCGGCCAATATACATGCACGTAGGTATTACTCCTTAAGAAAAGTATGTACCTACGTACAATTAGTACACATTTATTCCTCCTTAAGAAAAAATATGTTCCGGTGTACTGTACGTACACACGTCAGATCCCACATCCTTATTTTTATTTCTTCTCATTTAGATTTGATGGAAAACCAAACTAATAATATAAAACCATATTAACTATGCTTTATATTGTAAAAAAATATATGCTATTTTGAGTTGTATTCAAATTAGGCGCATGCCATCGAAACATCTAAAAAAATATAAATAAATTAAAAATATAGATTATGTGGTTGTTAAATTGGACTTACATTTTCCAAAGTAAAAACAACTTCAAGTGTGGGTAGAATTTTCAAATTTTACTCACTCCCGGTTGTAAAAAATACTGATATGGCAAAAGGATGTTACCAAATTTATCATAAATATATTTTTCATGTATTATGTGTTTACACTATTCGTATATTACTAGAAAATTAAATATCAAATATATCCATTTGACACCATATCAATATCCTTTTTTCTCCTACTTAGCCTTCGTTCGATCTGGCTCATTGATTTAGCTTATCCAGAGCACACAAAAGGACACAAGTCGTTAGCACATGATTAATCGAGTATTAAATATTACAAACTTGAAAATGGATTTTATTTTTTTAGAAATCTTCTATAATAAAAATTATTTTGTAAAATACACACCATTTAGCAATTCGGTAAATGTGGTCAATCCGATAAGTACTTTAGAACTTAACCAGCTAATCCATCTCTCCTAAGAACCGACCAATCCCTGTTGATGCACGTACATACACAAGAGATGTCGAAAAACAAAAAAGAAGAGTGGATATATGGTCCACCCCGTCTGGTAGTTTTCTGTTTTTTTCTTTGTAGCCCCAAGGTTTTCCTCAAATTATGCATATATGTAGTGACCACTCTTCGTGAGGTTGACGAAGAAGCCACGCTACCATGGCACTGCTTCATGCCACCCTTGCCAATTTTCTTGAAAGTATTTTTCTTAACTAACAGTGTAAAAGGCAACCATAGGCAGTCATATAAACATGTGTACACCCAACCCAATGAATGCACATATACACACCCTACCACCTATGAGAGAAAAATATTTGTCCAAAAAAATATGGAAAAGTATGTAGATATGAGAGACTACCATTCACAAGAAAAAACTTACATACATAGGTACAATCCAAAATGTCATATGGAACCATATTTTATTATATTGTTCTCATATAAGTTGTGCTAATAATTTGTACAAATAATTTTGACAATATAGAGTATTCCTTTGTATATTATGGGTAAATTAGATGTATAATAAAAGGAAAAAAATCAACACTCATTTTATGTTTACAAAGGATGATAATAGGTAAGTTTACATATAACCGAAACAAAGCGATTTTTGTTTGAATATGATAGACATTATCATTTAGTATATCAAAATCTATTATCTATTTCATGGTATAAATATTTCCTTCTTTTAAGGCAAGGTTATGAGGCAATCTATGGTTTTTTACTATGATATATGACTTTAATTTTCTCAGTAGTTTTTTATTAAAAAAATAATAAATTACATGCGCGGACTTCCTTCCTAGTTAGAACTAAAAACATGAAACATGGCAAGCAAAAGAAGTATCGGAAGACAAAAGGATGCGGAAGAAATGTTGCAAGATGGCAGACTCATAGGACCACCAACCTGTGTTCAAAACATTAAATTCAAATTTCATTACATATTTCAAATGGTTGTATATCCCGACTTGTTGAATTTTATTGTATTTTATTTACAGAACTTGCTTCCACTACCTATTTCCATTATTAAAATTGCCCAAGACCATCTACATCTGATTATATATATGACATTACCACCACAATTTTCCATCCAACTTGTCAACGCCTGCACTCGGCACAGCAAAACCAACGGACGATAAAAGAGAAGAAGACAAGCACCGAGGAACTTAGCAGGTGCAGAGATACAATTAGCTTAGCTAGGAATAGTGGGCATCAAGAAGAAATGGCCATTCCTTTGCTCATATGTGTCCATGAGATTTGCCTGGTTGGCAGCGAGAAACAATATGTTTGCATTTTGATTTATTTGGCTAGTGAACTAAAAAACGAAAGCGTCGGAGCATGTGAAGGTATGCCGACACCGAGTGTTTAGCCTTCTCTCTTGTTTTCCATGATGGAGAATGCACTCCCTTATCAAGTTACCCCTTCACATCATCACCAATTTGTCCCTCGATCCCATCATTGATATATGCCACAAGGACAATAAGTGTTAGGCAAAAGATGCCTTAGGTTATGTTTAGTTCACGCTAAAATTAAAAGTTTGATTGAAATTAAAATGATGTGACAGAAAAGTTGGAAGTTTATGTGTGTAGGAAAGTTTTGATGTAATGAAAAAGTTGAAAGTTTGAAGAAAAAGTTTGGAACTAAACAAGGCCTTACTTACTGCCAAAATGACACGTGCTACTGACTGGAGGTAGAAATAGAGAATAGTGTCATTTCATCCAATGCTTGATTTTTCGCCTTCAATTCCTTCATTTCGCAACTGCTCTATTCAAGTCCCTTCGTACTGTTGTTGAATAAATATGCTGATGATATAGTTGTTTCGTCAATTTGCTGTTCAATGCCATCGCGAACATCCATTATTAAGATTTCCGTGTAATTTTGTTTCCTCGTGATCTTAAATTTCCGGAGCAGGGCATTCAGCTTGTCATGTGATTGCTCACATTGACAGGTGGTTGATATAAGTAGGAAAGAATGTTGCCAAGGATGAATTGATATTGTGGCAATTGCTCTCTTGACTCTGTTTTGTAGCCTAACAACTAATTTGTCCTTACTTTTTTATTTGAAGTTTGCATTTTTGACCATCTTTTTTGAAAATGAAGTGGCCATCTGACCATGATGTAACCACGTAGTTAAGAACATATTCATAAAAAAATAGAAAAGGAATTTAGAGAGGGAAGAAGACTGAACTACCCTGTGATTGTAATACTAGTTAGCCTGGTTCCGTCAGCACACACGCACCTGCGGCTTCACCACGCACGTAAGCATGTGGCTAGGGTTAGGGTTACACGAATGGCGCAGAGGCGCGCGGCGGCCGGACGGTGCGGATGGGAGGCATGCACAGTAGTATTTTAGGCCTCACTTTGGAATTACGATAAGATTTGAGATTTAGCTATTTATCAATTTCCAGTGAAATTCAGGTGATATAAATTCATGCTGAATGGCATCATTTCAATCATGGAACTTGGAACATGCATATATCCTCGGTGGGAATGAGAAGCAATAGGAAATAATTGAAAGATCTCACTTGTTTGATGTGAAATCATGTGATGATTTAATCTTATTGATGAACAGCTATTAAAGGTTAGTGTTGGTGAAATACTATGAATAGTATTTTAAGTTTTTGTCTCTGTACATGGCCAGTCAGACCAGGCAGTTGAAGCCGGTCAAATTGGATGTCCGTGGGTGGTCCAACCAAGTAGCCCAACGATCTTACCGTCGGGCAATTTCTCAAATACTCACATTTTGACAACTGTTTATCACCATGAATAAATCATTACTTGATTTCACATCCATTACTAAAGGTAAAGCATTACTTGTTTCGTTATGATAAATGAAGCAATATTGTGTACCCATTATCGGGGAATACGTACATAGTGAAACTGACTCTTGGATATCCTGTAAGGCCCTTTTTTTCTGGCAGTGTAACTTGTTTGGATGGGAATATCCACAGCATACAATATATGATTGGAAATGGACAGATTCTCTTAACTGTATTTCTAGCACGTACTGGTAACACTATATCAATGTCGCTCCTTCAGTTCTGAGGAGTTAAAACCCGCATTGATATGTGATTTTCCACCCTCCGAATCTCTGTGTCCTGGGAGTGAAAAAATCCCGCTCTGATTTTGGGTCATTAGTGACGGGTTCTTTAAATGCACCGGCAGCAACGCCTGACAGCCAAAATACTTGTAGGATCGTAAAAAACATTTTCCACTAAAAAGTTAGCCAATAAAATAAGGAGCTTCCCCACTGATATATTAGATAGTTTGCCCTTTTACAATCAATTTGAGACTATTTAACAATCTCCCCCTTCACATATTGTTGTCCCTCGGCCGTTCACCACCCTTCACCGTAACCTCCACAGTCCGTCAGGTATACAAGCGCCGCAGGCGCACACGGTCGATCAGACTTTCACATACTTTGTCCCTCAGGTCAGAGGTGTTGAACTAGCCAGTATCCGATATGTTTTCTCTACCCCAAAAGTTAGCCAATGAGGTGAGAAGCCCACTTATATGTTTGATCATTTACCCTTCTAAAACTAATGTGTGGCTATTCAAACACTTGTCACTGAAATAGGAGTTACACTGAAATGCTGAATTATTTATGTTGTATTATTTTTCCATTTTATTGAATATACTGGAGGAATAAATAATGGACTGTAAATCCCAAAATTTCTGACACAAAATTTCGGTCCGAAACACTGAACCCTGGGCACCACCATGGAGGAATGTACCAAAATTATAAAACAAGTAAACAACTGTTACATCCAAGAAATCGATGGTGGCTTCGAGATATGACCGCCAATATCCTCCACATTAATTCCAGAGCAACAATCTCAAGTACTTAATTTATGCTTGTTCATATAGCCTGTGGTCAATTGGCACCAGACAGATTGTTTATATTGACACGTGTAAATTTGTCAACTCCTACAAAAAATAATCAGTGTTCGAGTTGTTTTTTTCTCCTGACCTTGCATCTACTGCTAATTTTTTTAACTAAATGAAATAAACATTTCGGCCTTTATTAATGAGCTACAGCCAACTATTATAAAATCCACACATGAATATACTCAGCACATACTGACATAACGTAAAGTAAACACAAACTATGTAGATTGCAGTAAACACAAACTATGTAGATTGCAGTGTGTAACTAAACCTTCTATGGCCTCTTACTAACACAATTGAAGGCACAGACCTTTTATGTGATGGCTTTAAAAAAATTAGGTTAAAGCATATTATAATTAGCTTCGTTAACGGAAAAAAGTTTTCCTTTGCTGGGAAGAAGGAAGGTTGAGGAAGGCACTACGAGTAATACGAATAATGTTGGTGGGGGGGGGGGTTGCTGGTGAGGATTGGGGGTTTAATCTCCTATTGGAATACAAATTTGTTATGTACAAATCACAGAAAAACAAATTTAATTCTAATTATCCATTCTTGATATTCAAGAAAACTGATTGTTTTATTTCCTTCAAATACATAGTGGACCAATAAATCAACCAACAACCGGAGAAGTATCCGAACCTCATAGTCAAGAAAAAAAAAACCATAAGAAAATTGTTCATTGTGGTGTGTAAACAGAGGCTGGTAGTTTGCTATCACTTTCTTTGATAGGGAGATCATGTTCTGTAATCTGTAGTCCCAAAACCAAGCTCATACACTATCTCGTGCCTTCAATTAATCAATGAGATGGATGCACTAGTAGACTAACGATTTTTCCGTGCGGTCGGAATCGGTTTTCGCGTGCGGATCTTCCACCCATCTGGAATGAGCTGTCTGCGAAAATCGTGATTTCCGCGTGCGGGCGCAGGAAAATAAAAAATCGAAACAAAAAAAGAATCAAAAACACTGTCACTGCCGTTGTCACTGTCACAACTGTCGTCGTCGCCGCTTTGCCCGAGGCCCGCCACCGTCGTTCCCGCGGTCGCCGGTGATGGATCCGGCCTCCTCGCGGTCGCCGGCGATGGATTCAGCCTCCCCGCGGTGGCCGACGACGCCGCTCCACGCCGCTCCCGCCCTCCTCGTTGTCGGTGGCAGCCTCTGCGTTGCCAGCCTCCGCGCTCCCCTCCGGCTGCACTACCGCCGACACCCTTCCCCTCCACTGGATCTGGGAGGGAAGGAAGGGGAGGAGGGGAGGGGAGCGGGATCCCACGGGGGAGGGCGGCCAGCTGCCAGATCAGTGTGGGGCTTGGCCGCCACCTGTCGGATCCCGCGCGTCGTCACCGCGGCGCCACTTCTGCCATGCGCCGCTGTCGCTGTCGGGGAGGGAAGGAAGCTTAGGGGAGGAGACAAGAGGAGAGGATGGGACGTGAGGAAGTGGAGAAAGTGGATATGGTAATAGAGGAGAGGAGAAAAGGAGCAGAGGAAAGAAGGAAAAGAGAGGACAGAAAGTGGGAAAAATTCAAAGTGGGTAGGAGGGATAGAGGGGGTGGGTATTTTTCCGTGTGGTCCTCTTAAATGGACCGCACGCGAAAATGGGCCCTATTTTCCCAGTCGCGACTAGTTATGGTCCGTCTACAATCTAAATGAGTCTATGTCTAGGAAAATCTTTTGTGTAGTGTTATGGGAGCTAGAACCTCGATTTCACCTTCATCCTCCCAGATTAATTACTTTAATAGGGTATACATATGTCCATCTCTAGGGACAATTTGGTGTCTTCAAATCCTAGCCAAGTACTCATCAAGATAAAATTTCAATTCTAACTCGTTCATTCATGTCATCATCCCCCCTACATATACCACTCGTGGAGAAACCTTCTTTAGTTCCGGTTCATAATCCCCTGTAGTCCCGGTTTTCAAACCGGGACTATCGATCTTTAGTCCTGGTTGGTAACACCAACCGGGACTAAAGATGGCTCAGCCACGTGGCCAGCTGAGCCATCTTTACCAACCGGGACTAAAGATCGAGCTGCGCTTTTTTTTATTGCATGGCCCTGTTGCTGCATGGTTTATATATATATATAATATGCATATATATGTTTCAATACATGTATATGCATAATATATATATATATATATATATATATATATATTATATTTATATATGTTTCAATACATATACATGCATAATATATATGTATTTATACATATATGTATGCAAATGCATATGTATATATTAAAGCACTTAACATTTTATGTGCATATATGACCAAAATATATATTTACACTAAAGTAAATGTGTACATATAGAAAAATAGACATGCATTAATTACAATTCATTATGTCCTAGCTAGCTACGACTTCGACGTAGTAGTCGTTATCTCAGAAGCTAACGACTTATGAATTGTACTTCAGTCGTAGTAGAATTCATCCTCGGGATCAAGGACTTGTTTGTTGATGAATCCCATGAGTTGTTCTTGAACCGCCGCGATAAATTCCTTGTGTGTGAGGTTATCCCTCATGCGAATAACCTATGAATGTATGAAATTAATTAGTAAACAACAAATCGATATGCCACGCAATAAAATTTTGAATTTATTTGTACGTACATCGAGCTCTCTTGTGGTGATGATTTGGGTTGTAAGGCAGTGGTAATACTCGCATACGTAGTAGCCGCACAAGTTAGTTCCCTGGTCTTGCTTTGCACACTATATGTACATGACAAACGGCGAGAGATCTAATTAATATACACTTATATTTGAATTGGAGATTCAATATAAATGTAGAGCATGTGTACTCACAGCAAATTTAAACTTTTGCCTAAGTTTTTCTTTCCAATTTCCGCGGACCAAATGACGGAACCGATACCAAGCCCTACATGAAGTTTAAAGCTATGATTCGTAGTAGCAATTAATTATATCAAAATTCATAATAACATTGGAACTTATGATATTACCTGTCTATATATAAGTTCAAAAACCTGGTCAAACGTAGACTCTTTTTTATTCATTGAGTCATAGACATTGACTACGCAGGCCTCCAAGTCGAAGAGTAAAAGGACCCAGTGGAATCTGCAATGTGCGTCGGATGCATGACATATGAAACACTTAGCATGTATGTACGGGAATGAAATTTGGTAGGAAGACAGTAAAAACTAACTGTGTATTGTACGGCAATAGTATGAACGTCTTGTAATGCTGCTCCTTCATGAGATGGATGAGATTGTCCTCTGTGGCTTGCGGATACCTGTCGATCATTGCGACGTTTACTTTCCGAGGGTCGATGAATCCAGTATCGAAAACCGCCCGCTGTTGGGCCCTTTGAATCTCCATTCTACAACGATAAAAGGAATTATTATATATGGTGTACTTATATACAAGGACCTAATTAATTAAAGGAAACGTAATAAGAAATCTAACTGAATGATACTTACAAAATCCAACAACTCATAATAGAGACGTCGAGGGCGTCCAGCTGGTATAGCTCGTAGATACCCTTGAAATTGATCCAGAGAATATCTTCTCCTTGCAAGAAGTCCGTGTGCCTAATCCTCGCTCCGATCATATCTACCGGTGGCGATAATTTCCATGTACAGTTGATGGAATTTGTACATCTGTATCGGTAGGGACTGCAGCTGCTCAGGCTTGACAAGCGGTTTACCGAGTTCGTACTTGTATTTCACTTCCGCCTTTGGGATTGTTGTGCCTCGTAGCAATTGAGTCCTAGTTAGCCCGGTGTCAGAAATAAATTCTTTTTTTCCAATTTCTTCCTCGGTAACCAACGGCTCGACCTCCTGGTTTGGTTGCTCTCCAAGCTGAAGGACTGGTTTGGACTTTCCATAATATGCTTTCTTAATTGTTCGCTCATAGTCTGTTAGCTTTATGGCCTCCTTGGTTGGTGCAGACATACCCCTGAAGAAGTTCCTAGCACTTGGGTCTATAGGAATCTTCTTTTCTGGACTCTTAAGGATTCAATTGCCTCTTGACTTCTGCTGCCACATAAGCGTCAAGCTCCTCTTGCGTGCAATCGTACGGTGGCTCCTTGTTTTCGGCGGCGTCAACTTTCGCCTTCTTTGTTGCACTTGTGCGGACAGGCGGTGGAGCTTGGTGAGACTTTGACTTGGAAGGTGCCGGACGAGGAGCTTGAGGAGGAGTCGGCGCAGGAGCCTGAGGAGGAGTCAGTGCAGAAGCTTGAGTAGGAGGAGCCTGAGGTGGAGTCGATGCAGGAGCCTGAGGAGGAGATGGCGAAGCCGGAGGAGATGGTGCACGAGACGCCGCTTGTCGCCTAGGGAGGATGATGTACCGCTTGCGCCATAGTATAATGGCGTGGCTTGTGTCTCATAGATGCGTCTCACCGTGTCCTCTAGGGTAGTCCAACTCGAGGTCCTCATACGAGGCTTCCTGCTGGAATCGGCCTGCAGTGGTAAGTCCCTGAAGGGTCCGTTGGGATGGCCATTCCCGACGCCACCTTCACGTGATGAGAGGTTATCTATTAGTAATCAACCTAAACAGCAACTTGCGGAATGTACAAGTCAAAAATCATAAAACTACGAGCATACCTTGATTGATAAGTTATTGAAGGGAATATGCAGCTCAAATGGTGTCCGCTGCGTGATGAGTTTGCATGGCGTCCATGCTTTGTGATCCTACCTGCCCCGTTGAGGCGCAGCTGCTATGATTGCCTGATGGGCTGACCATTGAAGGAGGAATGTATGGCTGGGGATCCTGGGACCGATGTGCGGCCATGCGTTCATCCACCTTCCTTGTCACCTCCTCTTGCATGCTGAGCTCGTAGCTCGATACCCTGTACTCAAGATCTGCAATCTTCGCCTCGATGTACTCAAGATGTGCGGCCATTTAGTAGTGGCCGGTTCGATACCCCTCTCAATCAAGCTTGCCTCCATCTCCTCCCACATCGGCATTGCGACGCTATAGCCGCCTGACCGCAAGTGGTGATGGTACTTCTTCTTGGTGGCATTTTCTTTGTTTCTGTCCATCATTGCCTGCCCTTGTTGCCTTGTCTTGTAAGCAACGAACTCGTCCCAGTGATCCCTTAGCTTCGGGTATGTGTTGAAGTTCGGTGTCTGCCCCTTCAAGATGTATTTCTGGTAGAGATCTCCCTTCAAGCTCTGAAATTGTTCTACCATTTTCTTTAGAGTCCACCTTTTCACGATGTTCTCTGTACCTACAAGAAGGGTGAATGTCTCGAGCATTGTGGTCCACAGCATCTCTTTCTACGAATCTGGGACAAAGCTGTCATGATCTTCGTGTACCCTTGTTCTGCGCCAGTACATCGTACTGACAGGCACGTTATCCCTCACAACCCAACCGCTATGTCGTGCGTAATTCTTGGCTGCTTCTGCCAGGGCACTAGGTCGGCCGTCTTCGTCCACTTCTGTTATGATGTGCCGACCCTCTATCTTCTTCGCGGCACCTCGTTGTCCGCGTGCCCTTCTGTCCAGCGGAGGGTTGACTTCCACTAGCCTCCTCCTCCTCGTCCCCCTCCTCGTTCCCCTCCGCATTCCTCTCCACGTTCCCCTCCTCGTTCAAGTACTAGTTTGGATCCTCGTTCCCCTCTTCTTCGTTCCAGTACTGGCTGCTTCCCTCTGCGATTGTATCGTACAGTATCTGTTCCTCATCGCGATCAGCCATCTGTTCAAACAAGAAATATTTGCTAAGTCTATAGGTCATATTTGCTAAGTGTAATATTAAAACACTAACAATCTTATATTAAAACTCTAACAATCATATATGCTAAGTGTAAGTGTCGTATATTAGAACCCTAGATAATCATATATGCTAAGTCTAGGTTTCGTATATTAAAACTCTAATAATCTTGTATTAAAACTCTAACAATCATATATGCTAAGTCTAAGTGTCTATATTAGAACTCAAATAATCATTTATTAAAACTTTAATAATCATATATGCTAAGTCTAACACTCACATATGCTAAGTCTAATAATCTAATAATCTTATATTAAAAATCTAATAATCTTATATTAAAACTCTAACAATCATATATGCTAAGTCTAGGTGTCGTATATTAGAACTCTAGAAATCATATATGCTAAGTCTAGGTTTCGTATATTAAAACTCTAATAATCTTATATTAAAACTCTAACAATCATATATGCTAAGTCTAAGTGTCGTATATTAGAACTCAAATAATCATATATGCTAAGTCTAATTAAGTTTCGTATATTAAAACTCTAATAATCTTATATTAAAACTCTAATAATCTTATATTAAAACTGTAATAATCATATATGCTAAGTCTAACACTCACATATGCTAAGTCTAAGTGTCATATATTATAACTCAAATAATCATATATGCTAAGTCTAAGTGTCGTATATTACAACTTAAATAATCATATATGCTAAGTCTAATTAAGTTTCGTATATTAAAACTTTAATAATCTTATATTAAAACTCTAGATAATCATATCTTTACATCACTTGCTTGCACAAATTCCTCCGAGGGCTAGCTACCACTTCGGCTTGAGGACGACGACGATGTCTTTTCTGCAACATGCAAAAAAATGTATTAGTCTAAACGCCAAGGAACATATATTTTATTTCATGTTTTCAACTATATAATCATATATATATGCTAAGTCTAAAAATCGTTTAATTATCTCGTTCGTACACGTTTCGTTCACGTTAAGTCCGCGTTTCATTCACGTTTCGTTCACGTTTGTTCACGTTTCATTCACGTCAAGTTCGTTCACGTTTCATTCACGTTCATTCGCGTTTGTTCACGTTTCATTCACGTTCGTTTATGTTAAGTTCGCGTTCGTGCACGTTCGTTCACATTCGTTCGCATTTCGTTCGTGTTCATTCACGTTTGTTCACGTGCCTTCATGTTCATTCACGTTTCATTCACGTGCCTTCACGCTCATTCACCTTTCGTTCACGTTCGGCATTGACGGGGCGGCAGCGGAGCGGCGGGAGTGTGGCGCGGCGGCGGCGTGGCGAGGCGGCGGTGGCGGCGTGGTAGGGGCGTCGGCGTCGTCGGCAGGGGCGGCCGCGTCGCGGGGTCGGTGTTACATCATCGGCAGTGACGGCCGCGTCGACGTCGAGGTCGGCATCGGTGGGAGGCGGAGTTGGGGTCGGCCGCGTCGGTGTCGGCAGGCGTCGCAACGACGACGGTGACGAGGCGGCGGCGGTTTGGAGAGAGAGATCAAGATCGAGAGAGAGAGAGAGTAAACAGGTGGCGGCGGCTCTCACCCCAGAGATATGGCGGCGGCGACGACGACAGTGAGACGACGGCGACGTCGGCGCGGGGATGCCCTAGGCAGTGGCGGCGAAGGGGAAGCCGAGATCGGAGAAAAAACTTCTAAGTGTTGGTGGAGAAGACGAGGGCGCATCGGAAATATATATACCCCGAGATCTTTAGTCCCGGTTAGTGAGAACAACCGGGACTAAAGATTAGATCTTTAGTCCCGGTTGTTATCTTTAGTCCCGGTTGTTCTCACCAACCGGGACTAAAGATCTTTTCCCGCTATTTCCAAATTCTTTTCTAACCCGGTTAGGGTTAAGAACTGGGACTATAGATAGCAGCACTGCATATTAAATTTTATTACATATGGGTTTCTAAAATAGTAAATAATGCATTAAAATGATTTAAAGTCACAAAACTAATGACAAAACCTTCAAAATATATTGTTGTCTATAGTAAATGAAGTGGATAATATATAATAAGCACATGAATGATTTAAAATTGTTAAAAGTTCTAATAATCATATAATTAGCATATGCATGATTAAAAATTGTTAAAAATTCTAACTATCATATGTACATACCACATGCATGGTTTAAAATTATTAAAAATTCTAATAATCATATATAACTAGCATATGCATGATTTAAAATTGTTAAAAATTTTAATAGTCATATGTAAACACCACATGAATGATTTAAAATTATTAAAAATTCTAATAATCATATATAACTAGCATATGCGTGATTTAAAATTGTTAAAAATTTTAATAGTCATATGTAAACACCACATCAATGATTTAAAATTGTTAAAAATTCTAATAATCATATATAATAAGCATATGCATGATTAAAAACTTTTAAAAATTCTAATTATCATATATAACTAGGATATGCATGATTTAAATTTGTTTAAAATTCTAATAATCATACATAATTAATATATGCCATACAACAATTGATTTATATGGATATTCAATACATCCAAAATAGTTTACATCGTGTACACAACAATTGCGGCAATACATCGGTGGTGACGGGGTGTTCCTTCCTTGTGATCGCTACGTGAGTAAGGGGTGTCTTCATTTGATAGGAGGATGCTAGGGTCAATCGTCACCGTGAAAGAGGGTTGCGCATCAAACTGATCGTAATCCTCGTCAGTCTTGTCCTCTACTCGGACAATTTTTCTTTTGCCTGGGAGAACCACGTGGCGCTTCGGCTCGTCAGGCCCTTTGCCCTTCTTTCCTTTGCTAGACATGTCCTTCACGTGAAAAACTTGCGTTACATCATTGGCAAGGACAAAAGGTTCGTCTGAGTTTCCAACCTTGCTAAGGTCAACCGTTGTCATCCCACTGTCATCAATCGTTATGCCTCCACCAGTCAACCTAATCCATTGGCACCGGAACAGAGGGACCTTGAGAGGTCCATAGTCAAGTTCCCATATGTCCTCGATGGCACCGTAATACGTGCCAGTTGTACCATCGAGTCCCATGGCATCGATACGAACAGCACTGTTCTGGTTCGTGCTCTTCATGTCTTGGGCTCTCGTGTAGAATCTGTACCCATTGATCTCAAATCCCTGGAATGTCGCGAACGAGCTAGATGGTCCCTCGCCAGGAAGGCCAGTTGTTGGTTAATCGTCTCGTTACCCATGAGATGTTGTCGCAGCCACGCGGGGAAAGTATCAATGTGATGCCGTGTAATCCATGCATCGGACATACCGATGTTTTTGGCGCGAACTAGAGCCAAGTGCTCCTCGATGTAAGGAGCCACCAATGAAGATTGTTGCAGAACCGTGAAATGGGCTTTACGGAAGAAATTGTTGTCTACCGTCATTATTGCTTTCTTTCCGAGAGTCCCCTTTCGATTCAGGTACCCCGATTGGGTGAAGGTCTTCAATAAATTCTATGTAGAATTCAATGACCTTCTCTGTTCCATACCCCTTGGCTATGCTTGCACCTGGACAAGCACGGTTATGAACATACTTCTTCAGAACGCCCATGTACCTCTCGAAAGGAAACATGAGCCCGAGAATACCGATCTCTTTGACAAAGTGACAAAGCAGATGCGTCATTATATTGAAAAATGAAGGTGGAAATATCAACTCAAAACTGACAAGACATTGCACCACATCATTCTGAAGGGCTTCTAATCTATCCGGATCGATGACCTTTTGCGAAATTGCGTTCATGAAATAACATGAAGATACGTACTTTCTGTTTCATCCAAACAGTGAGTGCAAGCCTTGTACCCTTGTTAGACTGCCCGGATAGGTTGCTAAGTGCAGGCCAATCGTTGATGGTTATGAACAGCAGTGCACGTAGGTTAAACTCCTCCTGTTTGTCCTCGTCCCACACGGGGACACCTTCTTCCACAACAGTTTAAGATATTCGACCAGTGGTCTTAGGTACACATCAATGTCGTCACCAGGTTGCTTGGGGACTTAAATAATAATCGGCATCATTATGTACTTCCTCTTCATGCATAGCCAAGGGGGGAAGTTGTAGATACACATCGTAACGGGCCAAGTGCTATGGCTGCTGCTCATCTCTCTAAAAGGATTCATGCCATCCGTACTTAAACCAAACCGTATGTTTCGTGCGTCCTTTCCAAAGTCTTTAAATTTTCTATCGATGTTTCGCCACTGCGAACCATCGGCGGGGTGTCTTAGCATCCCGTCCTATTGACGTTCTTCAGCGTGCCAACGCATCATTCTAGCATTCCCCTTGTTCCTGAACAAACGCCTTAGCCGTGGTATTATAGAGAAACACCACATCACCTTAGCAGGAATTCTCTTCTTTGTTGGCTGCCCATCAACTTCACCTGGATCCTCTCATCTAATCTTGTATCGTAGTGCTTTACAAACATGGCATGCTTCTAGGTTCTCATACTCCTCACCGCGATATAGGATACAATCATTCGGACATGCGTGAATCTTCTGAACTTCCAGTCCTTGAGGGCAGACTATCTTCTTAGCCTCGTACGTTATCTCGGTCAATTTGTTTCCCTCCGGAAGAATGTTCTTGACGAGTTTCAATAAATCGCCAAATGTCTTGTCACTAACACCATATTTTGCCTTCTATGACAATAACTCCAGAGCGGTATCAAACTTTTTGTACCCCTGCTCGCGACCTGGGTACAACGACGTTCTGTGGTCCTCTAACATCCGCTCCAATTTATGGGCCTCCTTTTCACTTTCACAGTCCTCCTTGGCATCCTGCAACATCTGACCAAGATCATTCGCAGCGTCGTTATCGCCAGCATCCCTGTCCACCTCGCCCGTTTGATTCCCTTCAAATCCAGCGTACTAAGCCCAGTCGGGAATGTTATCGTCCTCCGCTTCATCTTCTTCCATTTCAACCCCTTGCTCACCATGCGATGTCCAATAATTATAGCTTGGCATGAACCCCGACTCAAACAAGTGGAAATGAATAGTCCTGAATGCAGAATACTCCTTCTGGTTCGTACACTTATTGCATAGACAATAAATAAAACCGTTACGCTTGTTAGCTTCGACCACTCTCAAAAAATAATGCACGCCGTTGATAAACTCTTTGGACCGCCGGTCAGCGTACATCCATTGTCGATCCATCTACATGAATAAAAAAAATCGTACATTATTAAATTTTTGTACAATAATGACAGTCAAACAATAATGATAAAATAATTAAAAACTCTTTCGACAAGCATACAATAATGACATACCATTACTCATACAATTAATAATTATAAAATAATCCAACAAACAATTCTTATTAACTATTTTTGAAGTTCTAAACTAATATTAATATTGTACTTCTCTTAATTTTCAATTTAGTTTGTTTTCTATTTTTTAAGATTAATTTTCATTATAGTTTAAACTATGAGAATAAAACTTTTTTAAGTAAATAAACAAAATTTCTATATATTCGTCTTCCCCACACAAATTTTCTCTCTCATCAACTTACAACAAAGTTTTGGAGACAGAAAAATGTGTAAAACATAGCTCCAAAAGTATATAACAATAAAAAACATTGGAGGATGAAGTAACTAACCTTTTAGACACTTGCGATTTGTATATAATCACTAAAAAAATTCACAAGAAATTTTGGCATGACCTCCCCTCTTTCTTTAAGAAATTTTGAAGCTTGCTCGGGCTGGAGGAGGAAGAAGACATATATAAAGGGGAGATTTTTAGTCCCGGTTGGATCCCGGGGGGCCTGACAATGTCTGACATCTTTATATTAGTCCCGATTGGTGTATTACCAACTGGGTCTAAAGATCACATATGCCCATTGTAGCCACCAACCGGGACTAAAAATCATCTTTAGTCCCAGTTTTTAGTGGAACCGGGACTATTGTGGATTTCGGCCGACCGACCAAAGATGGTTTCTTCACCAGTGTACACACCTCCACCCAATGTCGTTCCTGTCCTCATGAAACTAAACCATTCATCCCCTCAACTGTAGAACTAATTTTTTTGAGGTCCCATACAGATTGCAATATTATAACTAGTGGTAGTATTTTCCATGGAAATGGGAAGCACCAGAAAACTACTTTCGAAATCTCCTCAGCCTATAATTTTACATTTGCCATTTCAGTTTCTATCAGCTCGGAACGGTTGAAGTACAACTATTTCTGTCAGTACGTATGCTCCGAGCTCGGGCTTTGGGCCTTTTTGTCCATACTAGCAACTGTCCTGTAGCAATTTTATGTACTAGCTAACTTATGCACGTGTGCAGGCGTGCAGCACGAAATGCACTGACACCTGTGATGTGTTTGTTCATCATTTAATAGCTGATCGATTTATCTGATCACATGGTGCTCAACTAGATAGGTATAGATTGATAGATATTGTAACAAGCCGATCGATCACATGCATACAAAATTATTTTGACATGTCCTCATCTTTGCAGCAAACACTGCTCAGGATTGATGTTGTGAATGCACCGTGTAGTGTATTTCAGTTGGTGATGGGGTTCAGCATTTGTTTGGTGCGTGCCATAATCTAGCGGTGTAGTTCTTCATCGGTGGAGATGTCTCTTCACCTAAAGATATATGCACATTGTCAGGCATTGTTAGGTTCCAGTGGCGCGTGGTTGTGCTGTGGGGCTGTGTCCTAGCATGTGCGCGTTTTCGGGTCACCATGTCAGCCTGTCAGGCTAACGGTGGTCCAGCTATACATGAGTGGAATTGTATTAATATCCCTGTCGCAACCCTAATGATAGATCGTGAAATAAAAATACAAAATACCCAACTACCTCCTTTCCCTGTTGTTCCCAAAATTCCCCAACTCTCATCTGTATTCTTCCTCTGATATGCACTGAGCTTGGTGAGACGCCAAACCATCGTTGCATCTGTGTCAAACCTGGTATCCAAGCCCTTGTTTCTGGCGCCATCTGGGGAAGAAGATGTTGGAATTAACATATGGGCCTTAGCCCATTCGAAAATTAATTCTTTAGATAATCATAAAAGTTGACCTCATAACATGGTATGCATAGGAATTTGTTACCACATTGCCTATTCTAAGAGAGGGAGAACTCCTTATAAAGGAGGATACTCTTCTAGCCACTTGAGGCATGTGAGGTGGAAAGAATAGGGGGAACACATGCGCTCGCCCGCCTCGCCTCGCCTGGCATGGCGGCGCGCATGCACGACGTACGCGTCGAATGGTTCCTGAAATTGGTTCCTCACCCTTGCGCAGATGTGGCCTTCTTTTGCTGTTTTGTTTTGCTACGGGAAAGTTAGATTTCTTTTTTGAAACACTCTAAATAATCCGGTGGATGAAACGACGTGGAGTCTGGATGAGTTACACGTGACTTATCCGGTTAGGTTACGCGGAGTGGACATAGTGCAGGCGCCTTGATCATGCGTCCTAATATCTCTATATAAGTTGAGCCGCCGCCTACACACAACATACGTGAAATCAATGTATAGTTTGCCTCCTCCTCTGTACTGTGCCATCGTTCGTAGTCTACTCCATCCCGCTCGTCGGCGTGCACCGGCAAGGGAAGCGCTTCGCACGACTGCTTCCTGTTCGTCCACGACAGCTTGTCTTCCTCTTCGCTCGAATGCTGCGTGCCGTCGTCAATGCACGGTACTGCGAGTCCTTCCTGCTGAGCAACCAGTTTTCCAAAACCCATGGTACGGTTTAGCATATTGCTCATATTCGATCTGTTCATGTTTTACAGCCTAGTTTACATGTGTAGATCTTATGATGCGATTATGTTAGTTTACATCTGCAATTTTATGATTCATTTATGGAATAAATTGAATCATTACGTGCTTATAAATTCAACAGAAGATGACCTTACCAACCGTAACTGAGAGGATGGTAGTGCAGAATGGGAAGATCAAGTCGCTGAGCACGGCATCACTGAGCTCACCTCCAACAGCAACAACATCGTCGGTTCGTTGCAAGGGCTGGAGAAATGAATCCCAAGCGTGGATGCAGAGATCAAGGATCTTCGCCAGGTTGTGCATGGAATGGTGGCGTGGGAGACGATCCTGGAGGCAAAACCATTGGCGTCGCCGATTTAGTAAACGCCACTGCACGGAGGGCACCGCCTAAACGAGAACTACCAGGGTATTGCATTCGGGACTGCTACAGTCCAAGAATGAACCCCACTGCATAATTCTCCAATTGCCTTCGAGTTGAGCGGATTTTCTTGGAGCAGGTTGTGTGTTCACAGAGTAGCAGTCGATTTAGTGGATCTAGGTTGCCTGGAACAGATTTCCCCATGTTTGATGGAGATAACCCAAAACTTTGGAAGACTAATAGTGAAAAGTATTTTAGTATGTATCAAGTTCCCTCCGACACTTGGTCCTTGTTGCCACACTGCCTTTTACTAGTAATGCAGCGTTGTGGTTGCAGACCTATGAGAAATTATACCGCGTAGAATGTTGGGTTGAACTATGTATGTCGGTGCATCATAAATTTGGTAAGTGTAAATACCAAGAGCATCTAGAAGAGCTTAACAAATTGAGTCAAAGGGGGTAGTGTGGATGATTATCACAGTAAATTTTAGGAGCTCATGCACAGAGTGTTAGTTTATAACAAAGGCTATAATAATACTTTCTGCGTAACTAACTTTGTCGGTGGTTTGAAAGCTAAAATTAAAGCTACCATTAAGCTGCACAAGCCTAGCTAAGCCTTGCTAAAACACCTGATGAACTATTGGGGGATATCAACAAGAAGTCTTATCAAAAGCACTCATTTATGGTTGCCTACAAACCTAAAAACCAAGTTCCATTTCAAGGCAAAGGGATTCTGGGTGAGACACCAGAAGAAAAGAAGAAGATAGAAGACAAGCCGAAGTGGGAAGACAGGTTTGATTCTCTGAAGGCAAACAGAAGAACTAGAGGGGAGTGTTTGTAGTGTGGAGAGAAATAAGGTCGTGGTCACAGATGTCCTAAATCAGTGCAGCTTCATGTTGCTGAGGAATTACTAGCAGTGTTTCAGTTGCATAAGGAAGAAGAATAAGGAGAGATGGAAGTAGCAGGTTCGGATGAAGAGCTAGTGTTGTCAGAATGTGCAGTTGCTGGAACTATGGTTAGAAAAACTATGAGGTTCCATCGATTGAAGCAGAAATACAGTTGCTCATCTTGGTTAATTCTAGTAGCTCAAACAACTTTATGGCAGTGTTTGTGGTTGACAAATTAGGGCTGCACTGCAATGAAGTACCAATGACTCAAGTTACAATAGCTAATGGAGGGAAGATGCAATGCAATAGATTGGTTTCTATGGTGGAATGGTGGTGTCAGGGAAAGACATTTTAGCGCCTCATGAACACAATATTCTTAAATATGTTCAGAAAATTTACATGGTATTTATGGATGACATACTGATATACAACAACTCTCTAAAAAGAACATATAGAGTATTTGAGATAAGTGTTCTAATTGTTAAAATGGAATCAAAAATTTGTGAAGGCAAGTAAGTGACCTTTTGCTTAGCAACACCTTGATTATCTTGGCCATATCATAGTGGTGAATGGTGTTGCAACTAACCCTGAAAAGATTAAAGCAGTGTAGTGTTGGCCTATTCCCAGGAATTTGAAGCAGTTGAGAGGATTTTTGGGATTGGTGATATATTATAGAAAATTCATCAAGGCTTATGGAGTTCTTATAGTTTTGAACCACTGACGGAATTAGTGAAGAAAGATGTCAAATATAAGTGGGAGTCAAGACACCAACAGTCCTTTGATGCAATTAAACATGCCTTGATTCAGGCTCCTGTGTTAACTCTGCCTGATTTTACCAAAAGGTTTGTGGTTGGCGTAGATGGAAGTGATAAATGAATAGGGGAAATTCTAATGCAACAAGGTCAACCTATTTCTTTCATCTGTAAGGATTTAGGTGTGAAACCTCAGGCTCTATCTACATATGAAAAGGAATGCATCGCAATTCTGCTAGCAGTTAATATATAGAGACCATATCTATAGCATGCAAAGTTCAAAATTCAAACTGAGTGTAAGAGATTGATACATCTTGCAGAACAACAATTGAGTAGCAGTATGCAACAAAAAGCTTTTGTTAAGCTAATGGGCTTGAAATACATAATCAGATATAAAAGGGGGTGGATAATCAAGTTGTAGATGCTCTGTCCAAAAGGAATGAAGAGGAAAAATCTAGCCATGTCGTTGAGCACCCTTCGGTGGCTAGAAATTATGACGGAGGGGTACCAAAATGAACCACAAACAAAATAGTTGCTAACTTTCTTGTGCCTGAACCCGGCAGGAGCAAATGGTTTCCAATTAGTCAGTGGTGTGATCACATTCCAAGGAAATATTTGGCTGGGGCATCACCAAGAGGCTCAACAGCCAGTATTACTTGCTTTGCACAACAGTGGAGTGGGAGGGCAGGCAGAAATTGCTTCCACATATCAGAGGATCAAAAGCATGTTTGCTTGGCCAGGGTTCAAAAAGTATGTGCAGCAATATGTTTCCCAACGTGAGACCTATCAACTAGCACTACAAGAAATATTTTGGTCATTTGTTCATCCGACAAAGTGATTTGTAATATTGTTCACAAAATGTACATATCTCTTATATAGTTTATAAACTATAGGAGAGATATGTAAATTTTGTGAACAATGTTACTATCGCTTTATCGGATGAAGAAATAACCAAAGTAAAAGTTACAGATATTGATGAGTTATACAACTTTGTTGTTGATGACTTTTTCAGTTGAAATCATTTAGTATTTGAAAATATTGTTTGAAGTTGTCATAATTTGAAATTCAAATTCAAATTATTGAAACAAAGTCATATAGCAAAGTTCTCAAAATTTGAATTTCAATTTCATATTAGTCAAATAGAGTTAGATGGAGAAATGACCAAAATAAAATTTTTTCATCTCGATGAGTTCTACAACTTTCTTTTTGGTGACTTTTCCATTTGAAATCATTTATTAAACCCATTTTTGTTTGAAGTTGTCAAATTTTGAAAATTCAAAATTTGAATGGTTCAAATGAACTTATTTGTAAAAATGACTAATACAATAGTTGTAGATCTTGATGAGTTGTACAATTTTGTTATTTATGATTTTTTCATTTGAAACATAAAAATCAGCCTAAAATTAAATTTTAAGTTCCCATAAATTTAAGGTGAAATGTCCATTTTGTTCATACAATTTCGTAACTACTATGAACACATCGGGGACAGTTTGGTAAATTTGCATAGGATTGCTTCTTATCCATATAGTAACCAAACCTTATCATCTCCTTCTCCAATCTCACTCTTCCTCTCCTCAGATCCTCCACTCTTTTCTCCCCGCTTCACCCGTCCAATCTCGGTGGCGGCGGTGGCTCGGAGACGAGAGGAGCAGTAGTGGCAGTGGCTCCTCCCTCCCCTCTTCTCCCCTCCAATCCCGGCGGCGGCTCGGCGACAAGTAAGGACGGCAGGAGCTCGGCTCCTCCCTCCCCTGTTCTCCTCTTCACATCCCCGCTTCTCCTCTCTAACCCCGGTGGGGTGGTGTAGGTGCGGGATGTAGGATGCAGCACTGGTGGAGGAGAAGTGGCGAGCTAGGGGCGGGGCTCGGCAACGGCGGCGACGATGATGACGGCGACAAGGGAGGGGCCTTGGCAACTTCGACGACGACCGTGACGACGAAGGGCCTCGTCGACAACAACGGCGTGCAGTGGACGGCGACGAGCGGATCCGGCGGCGTCGTCCTCGGGGCGGTCGGGTCACGCGCGGATCCGGCGCCGAGGGCCCAGGAGGCGCCCCAGCGGCGGTCCAGCCGGTGCCGCCGTGCCGGGTGCCCGTGCTTCGCCTCGGCGCCCCCACGGCCTCCTATCCACCTCTTGTCTACATTGGTGTCGAAGTTGGGGTCGCGGATGGCCAGATCCGGTCGCATCAAGGTGGAGACCACCAGATCCGGTTGCACGCACAAACCTTGTACAGAGTTGATCACTAATCCATGTCATGGACTCTGTAAGTTCGGAGTGATCCTTACTTTAGTAGATGGAGCTGAGTTCTTGATTAATAGATGTATTAATGGCCTTCAGATGAAGTTTTTCCAGAACTGATTGCACTACTGCATGTTAATATTACCCTAAATTTCTGAACTACAACTCTCTATCATTTGAGGAACCAAAATTAATGCATTGCCATGTATTACATGTGATTAACTGAGTCAATTTTTCTGCCATATATTCATATCTGGAATTTTATAGCATTAAATTTTCTTTTACCCACACAACAATATTTCATTAGGTTCATCCTTTTAATCTGGATAGCACGATCATTCTGGCATGTTAACTTAATGTAATAACTATTTGTTCTTTTGTATTCCACCTCCAGGTTAGACTAAAGCGGTAATAAGAGGTGCTGATGATGGATCATCGAGGATATTGTGTGCTTTGCCAGCGTTTCAGGTTTGTTCATTTACTTTGCAATTTGGGCTGCTGGTTGTTGACTGCATTGTACAATCTTTGATCATTAGTAGGTGTAGAAAGTATGTACATCGTACTGTAGTAATTATTAGTATCTTCCATGTTCTTTTGGTAGAATTTTGAACCAGTGTTTTGGAATAGTGCCTACCTACAGGTTGGGTTATAATATGATGGGGATACATACCAAATGATTTGGATGACCTCATTCGGATGAATGAAGAAAGAGAAATACTTAAGCAAAATTATCTCAAGTTATTTGGGCTCTTTGTCCCTCCAAGTAATACTATATGCTGTTGATGTTATTTATGTTTGTCCCTACAACCATATGAATTTAACAGCAGTATATCATTGTTTTTTTTTGTCAGAATCTTGAAAGTAACTTAGGCTTGAAAGTTACGAAATTCTACTAGAGTTGCCTTGGTCTTACAGTCTTTAGTTTGATGAAGTTTCAGTAATTGGTTTTATTACATTCCTCTTGGATAGATATGCAAGCAATTTAGCTTTAACATGTTCAGTACCTGGCGAAGGTTAGAGTTTGTTTCTCCCGACAGTTGGGATTTGTTTCATACATCTGCTATGCTAATTCCCTACTTCTCAATGTTGCTCTAATTTTGACTTCTCCATATTAACTGATTTCGAAATGCTTTCACAAGGTCTGGATGCGGCATCCAGGTGGGCAGGCAGTTATCGTGAAGATCATGCCATTGGATTGGTTGTGCATGTGCATAAATCAAAGAAAAAAAAGAAGGTAAGATGGGAAGTATATTCTGAAGATCTATATATTTATGGCCTACTACAACTGAATTGTTGTAAACAATGCCTGTGATACTCTTCTACCATAATGTAAATTCTGTTAGCTGCATGCCTTTTTTTCATGATTTAACCTGCTACACCAATATATTAATGACAAACTCACCTCTTCTTAATTCTGATGCCACTGGTGCAGCGCGCAAGACGTGTGTTAAACTCTATTATTTTGTATGGTTGTCTTTTTTTTTTACTTATGTCTTACTACTGTTTGTCTTTCTGTAGGAAGTGTGTGAAAAACAAACTTAACCATGAGAATGTTTGATCTCAACAAAAGACTCGGCGTGATTTGGATGACTTTGTTTTGGTCAATGTATGAACGACTATTTGGACATGCGTCTTATGGCTGGATTTGGTTGGTTATTTTGGTAGGAGACTAGTGGCTAGTGATGTATTGAACTGGTGGTCAGTAAACCTATGATGTAACTAAACATGTTTTGGTTGTTTGGATGTAACTGAACCTGTGTTGGTCAGCAAACATATTATTTGCTTTGGTAAGTGAATATGGGATTTTGACTATGTTAGGACAGGCTGAAATGTGAGCTGGTGCTTGTGGGCTGAATGATGTTAATTGGTTTTGTATTGGATTTTAAATGGGCTAAATTTGTTTGATATATGGGCTTCTTGAGTGTGCATGTCAAGATCTTATTGCATCTAAGTATATTAAGCTTATTAAGCTTCTGTTTGGTATATTCTGCTCGTTTTAATATCTTAACATAGAGTTGTATCGGAGTATTAGCCGATACATGCTAGATCTATCTGATCGGCTACGCTATAAACAAATATAGTCTTGTTGTTAATATATATTTCGATCTAAGTGATTTATACTGTTTCGGCACGGCGACCGATCTATCCCAATCACTTGATTTAAGTATATATCGACACCAGGATTATATATTGTTAATATCTACAGCCGATCGAGTAGATTTAGTTCTTTATTATCTATTTACAACTGCCGATCGATTTAAATATGACATCGGCTCAAAGATAAAAGATACGTCATCGGCACCTAGCCGATCGGCTATCATTTATGGATTTAACCACGGTTTCTTTGTCTTTATTTCTTGTTGATTGCAGGATCAAATCAACTAGCACGCTAGCATACCCAAAGGCAAGTTTTGGACCTACACTGGAGTTAAGCAGATCTCCCAGGCCTCGTGTTTTACATCAACACCCATTAATAGGTTCCTCATTATATGGGCTTTAATAAGGTCTAGCCCAAAAACAGGTTGCTCACCACATGGGCCTTAATAGGCCATATGGTATCTCATGACGTTTTTTAGGATAGATATTGACGAATATGAGCGTCACAAAGTTATGACGACTGAAGGATCATCACTAGATTAATGATGAAAAAATAAGGTTTCGTCATAGAACACCATTAGAGACGCATGATATGTGACGAATGAATTTTCATCACACGAACGTCACAGATTATGAAATGTGACGAAGTTTTATGTGTTTGTGACGTAAATGAAGCGTCATGTCACGACCAGAAATAACCCAACGGGCGTTCCTTACGTGCGTGTATTATTCCTTGTCCCAGGAGGCAAGGTACACCAAAAGTTGATACATTTCAGAGTTTATGAAGCGGAAGCGTACATAATTAATTTATTACATGGGCGGCAAAGGCCCAGCACACACAAAGACAAACGGGAAACAGCGGAAGACTAGGGCGACGACCACAGGCGCTCGACGGCAGGCACGAGCTAGACAACAAAGCCTTCATCTTCCAGGAGCTCCTCTTCTGGGTTTGGGAAAAATTGAGCAAGACTGAGTACAACCACCGTACTCAACAAGACACACCCACAAGTGCAGAATAAATGCACGGGAGTACAAGGGAGCCATAATATAGGGGGGTTAGGGTTTGCAGCAAACAGCATTAAAAGTCACTAAGTTGCTCAAAGCTGTTTTGTAAACGCGATTCTAGGACTATGCAATATTATTAATCAAGGCCGTGAACCCACACGAACCTGCCTTAACCCAAGGCCTATGATGATTCAGACCGAACTGGCAACCCGACCCTGGGTCCCAGCTCATCCCAAGCCAACCTAGGCCAACCATTCCACATTTTAGTTGTTAAGCAGGTTTTAAGAATTTAAAACACTAACTTGGGTATATTGCTCGGCTTGCCCATGACCGAGGGCGCGGCTATTCGAATAGGTTATACTCTGATCAGAGGTGTACATCTTTACCCACAAGACACATCTTCCTCACGTGTAACCACGTGCCACATACCACCACGGTATACGGACGGAAGACGTGACATAGTTTCCAACCCATCCCAGCCATACACAAGAGTACCGACCCAACCCCAACTACGGCCGGAACCTCCGGGACAGGTAGGCAGGACTGAGCCCCTAGCAGCAGGACACCGGCCCTGTGCCGTGACATCTCGACTACCGGCCGCAGCTCGTGTAGCCTTCATTTGCCCTGGAGATGTCCATCGACCCCCGACTTCGTCTATCTCCATCCGTGTACTTTTGTTTATAACCAGACTGAGCCACAAACTAAGCCTTACCCACTAGACATATGGAAGTACGGTAGTGCTTTGCAACAGAGGCCCGAAGACCGGTCCTTATATGGCCGAGGTGCTACTATCAAAACCGTGCACCCCGAGCCCAGCCTAAAACCATTTTGAGGGTTTTGAATAGAGGGGGAGGTGTGAATCCAGTTCCACAATAATCCAATCATTCCATAATGTCCAGGTGATGAGAATATTCCCAAAGTCTAGAGTTGTAAAACCACCTAATGTTGCCTAATTAATCAGCGAAGCATCTACCTAAATCCATACTAATGGTACCATGAGTAGAGTGTCCACTAGTTGGGGTTTTGTTTAATCTAGGGTGAACAAGGTAATAATATCAATAACAATAATAATAAGGTCATAACAAAGGTAAATAGGAATAGCTAAATAAAACAGTGAATACGCGGGAATTTAAATAAAGCGATAATGCAATAACTTAAATCAAAATAATTTTATAAACTGGGATTCAATATGTTCAAGGATGATGTGACTTGCCTTGCTCGCTTTCCCAAACGTCGGCTTCAACCTCCACGAAGAGCGGATCTTCCGAAGCTGCAGCGTCTACACGACCAACGGAAAAGAAAGGCTTTTACTCTAATAAACTCCATAAAACAAGCAGGAACAAAGCACAACAATGGGTTCTTGACTTCTTAAGGAAAAATTAGAGACTTGAACGGTCCAATTCCGAGTTCAAATGGCCAAGTTGTGGCCATTTGAAGTTTATATGCTCTTTAAATGAATATTTGCGAATTTCTTCATTTAAATTTTAATTTAAAAGCGATTTATTGCGTCAGCCGAGGGGGAGGGGCGCGCGGACCGGGTCCACGGGAGTGGGGCCCACGCGGCAGCCTCACGGTCCACGGTGGACCGGGTGCACCCGGGCTCACAACGGCCGGCGCCGTGGGCCCCACGCGTCAGCCGCACCCGAGGGCGCGGGCGGCTGACGGCCGGGCCCCACGCGGCAGCCGCTCGGCGCGCCCGAAGGCGGCCACGTCGGCGCGGCCGGCGGGAGGCGGCGCGCCTGCGCCCCGATGGTCGCCGCCGGCGACCACCAGCGCGGCGGAGCGGTGGCCGAGAGAGGGGAGGGAAGGGGGAAAGGAGGCGGCGGTCCACGGCTCACCCCGAGGCGACGGCGGCGACGGAGGAGGCGGCCGGAGCGGAGGGAGGCGGCGGCGTGGTTCGGGTCGACGGGGACGGCGGCGCTCCGGCGGTCGGCGACCGAAGCGGAGGGGTGGACGAGGTCGGCGAGGATGCGGGGAAGGAGGAGGCGGCGCTGAGGTGGGAGACGGTCCGGGGCGACGACGGCGGCGGACCGGAGCTCGGCGGCGACGGCGAAGAGAGAGAGCGACGGCGCGAGCTCGAATCCGGCGAGGAGGAAGGGCGGCGAGAGGCGGAACCAAACGGAGGAGGCGCGGGAAGGGTTTAAATAGGGTTGGAAGGGGGAGAGAGCGGCCGGGGAGGGAGGAATCCGGCGCGGGTGGTCCGGCCGCCATCAATGGCGCCGGCGAGATTTGCGGGGGCAAATCCGCCCGTTTGAATGCGGGAGAGAGAGGGAAAGATGGGGGGAAAGGGAGAGGGGATCACGGGGAGTGATTCCCCCCTATTAATTTCGCGCGGGGACGATGGGAGGCGGCGGGATTCACGGCGGCGGCGGCGCTAGGGCGCGGGGGAGGCGGCGGGAGTGGCGGGAGGAAGGGGATGACGGGTGGGCCCCACCCGTCAGCGAGGGTGGCGGGCGGGCCTGCCGGTCAGCGGCGCGCGCGGGGGAGGCCGAGTGGGCCGCGGGGGAGAGGAGAGAGAGAGAGGGTGGGGGAAGGAGAGTTGGGCCGGGCCGGCCCAAGGGAGGGGAGGGGGTCTTTAGGGTTTTCTTTTTTTTTTATAAAACCTTTTTAACTTTGTTTATTTCTTAATAATTATTATTTGTGCTCTGTAAATTCCACTAAAATTTATTTACACATTTTAGGCTTTTAGGAAATATACAAAAATCCTCCAAGCCTTATTTGACTTTTACTTTGCACATTTTAATTTTTGGAGGCTTTCACACGGATTTTAATTATTCTAGGCATAATTTAAAGGGTATATTTTAGAGTCGTTCTGGGACGCGACAAACCTACCCCCCTTAAACGGAATCTCGACCCCGAGATTCGGAAGAACTGGCGAAGAGATCGGGATGGGCTGCCTTCAGCTCGTCTTCACGCTCCCAAGTAGCTTCTTCCTCAGTGTGGTTGCTCCATTGGACCTTGCAAAAACGGATTACCCGGTTCCTGGTCCTGCGCTCCATGGTGTCCAGGATTTTCACTGGCCTCTCCACGTAGGTCAAGTCTTCGCGAACTTCAATTTGCTCTGAATCGGCCTGCTCGGATGGCACTCGAAGACATTTCTTGAGCTGCGACACATGGAACACATCATGCACGTTGCCCAAGGATGCGGGCAGCTCCAACTGGTAAGCGACTTCTCCGCGTCGAGCAATGACACGGAAAGGACCCACGAACCGAGGTGCGAGCTTCCCTTTCGTCTGGAACCTGTGTACACCTCGCAATGGTGTGACCCTAAGGTACACAAAGTCATCCACTGCAAACTCCAGGTTACGGCGTCGGTTATCTGCATAGCTCTTCTGCCGGGAGTGTGCCACCTTTAGATTATCCCGAATGGTTCTGACTTTAGCTTCAGCTTCTCTCAGGATATCGGTCCCGAACACTTGGCTTTCCCCAACTTGGTCCCACAATAGCGGTGTCCGGCATTTGCGGCCATACAACGCTTCATAGGGTGCCATTTGTATGCTGGCTTGGTAGCTGTTATTGTAGGAGAACTCGGCATAGGGGAGACTCTTATCCCAGGTCTTCCCAAAATCTAGAACACAGGCACGGAGCATATCTTCTAGGATCTGATTCAGACGCTCGGTCTGTCCATCTGTCTGCGGGTGATACGCGGTGCTGAAATTTAATCGGGTACCCAACTCTTCTTGGAGCTTCTTCCAAAAGTGAGAGGTGAATTGGCTTCCCCTGTCAGATACAATTTTCTTAGGAACGCCATGGAGACTCACGATCCTAGCGAAGTAGAGTTCAGCTAGTTTGTTCCCTCCATAGGTGGTCTTCACAGGAATAAACCGAGCTACCTTGGTTAGTCGGTCCACGACTACCCATATAGAATCATATCCGCCTTGGGTTTTTGGAAGTCCGGTGATGAAATCCATCCCAATTTCATCCCATTTCCACTCTGGTACTTGGAGAGGTTGGAGAAGTCCGGCCGGTCGTTGGTGCTCTGCCTTGACACGCTGGCACACATCACAAAGGGCCACGAACTCTGCAATTTCCCGCATCATACTAACCCACCAATATTTTTCTTTCAAATCTAAATACATATTCGTACTGCCAGGGTGGATGGAATAAGGACTTTCATGAGCTTCCTGAAGTATCAACTGTTTAAGTTCCCTGTTGTCTGGAACGCATACCCGATTTCCGTTCCATAGGGTTCCGCGTTCATCCTCTGTGAAACCTGCGGCTTTACCCTGTTTCATATTCTTGAGGATCCCATGCATATCTGGATCATTTTTTTGAGCCTCGCGGATTTGAACGAGCAAGGTAGGCTTGGCTTCCAGCGTAGCCAAGAACCCACGACCAACTATGCTTAGGTTCAGGGTTTCCATCTGTTGATTAAGTTCCGGTGGAATGTCACGGACGCCAAGAGTGTTGCAACGGCTTTTTCGACTTAGAGCGTCGGCGACCACGTTGGCCTTACCAGGATGATAGTGAATTCCCACATCATAATCCTTGATGAATTCTAACCATCTCCTCTGCCGAAGATTCAGATCCGACTGAGTGAAGATGTATTTCAAACTCTTATGATCCGTATATATTTCACAACGATTCCCAATGAGATAGTGCCGCCAGATCTTTAGAGCATGAACCACAGCGGCTAACTCCAAATCATGGGTAGGGTAGTTGCCTTCATGAGGCCGTAGCTGGCGTGAGGCATAGGCTACCACATGACCTTCCTGCATAAGCACGCACCCCAACCCTTGGCGCGAAGCGTCACAGTACACCAGGAAGTCCTTGTGAGTATCTGGTAAGATTAAAACTGGCGAGGAAACCATCTTTTCTTTGAGAGTTTGGAACGCCTTCTCGCATTGCGGGCTCCACACAAATTTTTCTTCCTTCTTCAGCAATTGCGTCATAGGTCTGGCAATTTTGGAGAAATTCTCGATGAATCTTCGGTAGTACCCGGCCAAACCCAAAAAGCTGCGGACTTGAGTGACTGTCTTGGGTTGCTTCCAATCAGTGACGGTTGTCACCGTGTCGGGATCCACGGCAACTCCTTTAGCAGATATCACGTGCCCTAAGAACTTGACTTCGGACAACCGGAACTCACACTTGCTGAGCTTGGCATACAATTGGTGTTCCCGCAACTTTCCCAACACCAGACGGAGATGCTGCTGATGGTCTTCCTCTGATTGTGAGTATATCAGGATGTCGTCAATGAAAACCACAACAAACTTATCCAAGTATTCCATGAATACTTTGTTCATTAAGTTCATGAAGAAGGCAGGAGCATTGGTTAGACCGAACGACATCACCGTGAATTCATACAGTCCGTAACGCGTGGTGAATGCGGTCTTCGGGATATCTTCTTCACGAATCCGCAATTGGTGATATCCGGAACGAAGATCGATTTTAGAAAAGACAGTGGCACCCTTAAGCTGATCGAACAGATCATCAATCCGGGGAAGAGGGTACTTGTTTTTGATAGTAACTTCATTAAGAGCTCTGTAGTCAACGCACATCCTCTTTGTCTTGTCCTTCTTTTCCACAAAAATCACGGGAGCACCCCAGGGGGAAGTGCTCGGCCGTATATACCCCTTTTCTTTCAACTCTTCCAACTGTTTCTTGACTTCGGCCTGTTCATTTGCTGCCATACGGTAGGGTCGCTTGTACTGAGGAGTGGTTCCCGGAGCAAGATCTATCCGGAACTCAATCTCTCGCTTGGGCGGCATACTAGGTAGTTCTTCCGGAAACACATCTCCGAACTCTCTGACGATGGGGATTTCCGACAGTCCTATCTGATGAAGTTCTGAACTGCTGACAGAGGTTGAGGGTGCAAAGAAAACAACCGGTTGTTCTGGCCCTCGGTACAGGGTGACAGTGCGTCTTGCGCAATCCACTACTCCTTGGAATTGAGCCAATCAATTCATCCCTAGGATCACATCCAAGTTCTTGGTGTCCAGAAGAATCAGATCCGAGGGAAAAGGAATTCCCTGGATTTCTATAGGAACGGCAGGGCTATAATACTTTGCTATCATAACTCTTGCAGGGGTGGTGATGAGCAGAGGGTTCCTAAGCCTTTCTACCCCCAACTGATTTCTCCCCACGAATGGCACAGATATAAATGAGTGGAAAGCTCCAGAGTCGAACAAAATGGTAGCAGGAATGGAATGAATGAGGAATGTACCAACGATGACGTCTGGAGTTGTCAGCACATCCTCGGCAGTCACGTGGTTCACACGACCCCGAATGACATCCTTACCACCGTTGTTGGGGCGGGGAGGCGCTTGGCCTTGCTGGCGCCTCGGCTTTGGGCATTTATCCGCAAAGTGCCCGGGCTCGAAGCAGTTGAAGCACAGACGCTGTTGACCTTGAACGTCTCTGCGGCCTTGACCAGGCTGCACAACGGGCGCAGGAGGACGGGGCGCACGGGTCCCTTGCTGACTCTGCTGTTGCTGCGGCTGTGGGACGCGCACCACGAATTGAGGTCGGGGCGCGGAGCGTGGTTGCTGCTGCTGCTGCGAAGAAGATCCCCCTGGATAGGGATTGGTGTAGCGGATCCTTTGGTTAGCCCCCTGTTGATTGCGGAAATTCGCCAAGTGACGCTTGTGCGACTCTAGTTCCTTGTGCTTGGCTTCCAAGCGGATGCTCTTGTCCACCAGACGCTGGAAATCCGGATAATCCCCGGAAACTAGACGCACGGACAGCTCAGGGTCCATTCCTGCCAAGAACTTCTCTTGCTTCTCCTCATCTTCACGAACATCCTCCGGGGCGTACCGGGCCAAGTTGTTAAACTCATGCAAATACTCCATCACGGAGCGGTTGCCTTGCCTCAACTCCCGGAATTCCCTTTTCTTAAGGGCCATGACTCCGGCGGGCATATGGGTCCTCCGGAAAGCGGCGGTGAAGCGGGCCCAAGTAATAGGCTGCCCCTCTGGCTGCGTAGCCTGGAAGTGGTCCCACCATAGAGATGCGGGCCCCTGCAGTTGATGGGTGGCGAAGATGACTTTCTCCTCATCGTTGCACTGCACAGTATCTAACTTTTTCCCCACGGCATGCAACCAATCCAAAGCATCCACGGGGTTATTGGAGCTAGAGAAGGTAGGCGGACGGATGCGGAGGAACTCGGCGAGTTTGGAGTACTGCGGGGGTGGTGGTGGAGGTGGGGCATTATGCTGTGGCGGATTTTGGATGTGGTGGAGGAAAGCAGCCATCATGTTGGCCTGCTGGGCGAGGATTTGGGTGAGGATGGAGTTGGTGTCTGGTGGTGGTAGTGGAGGCGGGGGAGGAGGTGGAGGTGGGCTGCCATGGATGTTGGGGTTGCTGCCTTCGGGTTGGTTGCCATCACCGGTAGCAGCACTTCTCCTGGTTGTCACCATCTGAAAAACCAACATAGAACCGGCAGATAGAGAGAGCTGACTATAAAAACTAACCACCCACGACTACCATAGTTCTTGAATTTATTACTGCTATTAAATTGGTTCATCACGGTTCAAGTTGCTTAAGCAAATAAAATAAAGACAAGCTCCAACACAGTTATACCACACACCGGTATAACCATGCCCCACACGACACTAGCAGGAAAACAAACGAAAAGAACACACGCGCGAGCCTACTAACTGCTCGTCTACTCCTGCGACGGGCCAGGGCGGAAGGTGAGCAGCAGCGCATCCTCCGTGCTACCAACGCCAGAGGCTCCCTCCTCCTGAGGAACCACGGGCGCGGGCTCGGCACGAGGGGTCTCGACGAAGCAGGTCCATGCCAAGGACTGACGAACAAGCTCGGGCCTGGAGGTACTCTTGCGGGCGGTGATCTTCAGGCTGCGGCAGACGCGGCGGCGCTTGGGGCGACAGACCTCTCCCTGGGCGATCTTGAGCTGACACAGCTGCGTCTCCACTGCGTCTAGGTCCTTCTTCAGCTGCAGATTCTCCTGACGCAGCTCCAGGATCTTAATGTTGCTCTCGACCAACCCACGGCGCACCATATGATGGAAGTCGATACGGGCCGCGTCGTACGCCTCCACCATGCGCGCCAGATGCATGATGGTAGCGTCATCCTCCGAGCTAGCATCCCTGAAGGTGGCGTAGTCACGGGCTCCTCCGCGACGAGGGTGGTAGCGGTAGGGCGAGTGCTGCAACTCGTCTGGGTAGCGCTGGTGAAGAGTGCCGATGGCGAGGAGTGCGGCGTTCTGGCAAGCGGCGAAGAAAGAATCTCCACCCGTGGTGACTGCCAACAAAGTCCTCTCGGGAGAGCCAGTGAGAATCACTGCAGTGACCTCCCAAGCAGCGTGGGGCTCTGCATCATCACCCTCCTGCTCCGGGAGCTGCTTGCCCTAGTAGTCCACTCCATGCGGATACCCCAGGACAACGCACATGCCCCGCAGCTCCAAAACAAAGCCAGTCAGGTCCAGGCCACGACGGTTGATGCTGCCGGCCATCTACAAACAAAAACAAAAGAGAAAAGCAACATTTTAAGAATCAGATTTTGACGATAAATGAAGCAGCAGGACAGAGAGAGACTAAAGGATTTTCACAAATAAGAAGAGATTTTTATTTCGAAAATATTGCTAAGGCTTGGGATCTAAAGCTCGTCCTAGGGTCAAGGGGGCTCTGATACCAACTTGTCACGACCGGAAATAACCCAACGGGCGTTCCTTACGTGCGTGTATTATTCCTTGTCCCAGGAGGCAAGGTACACCAAAAGTTGATACATTTCAGAGTTTATCAAGCGGAAGCGTACATAATTAATTTATTACATGGGCGGCAAAGGCCCAGCACACACAAAGACAAACGGGAAACAGCGGAAGACTAGGGCGACGACCACAGGCGCTCGACGGCAGGCACGAGCTAGACACCAAAGCCTTCATCTTCCAGGAGCTCCTCTTCTGGGTTTGGGAAAAATTGAGCAAGACTGAGTACAACTACCGTACTCAACAAGACACACCCACAAGTGCAGAATAAATGCACGGGAGTACAAGGGAGCCATAATATAGAGGGGTTAGGGTTTGCAGTAAACAGCATTAAAAGTCATTTAGTTGCTCAAAGCTGTTTTGTAAACGCGATTCTAGAACTATGCAATATTATTAATCAAGGCCGTGAACCCACACGAACCTGCCTTAACCCAAGGCCTATGATGATTCAGACCGAACTGGCAACCCGACACTGGGTCCCAGCTCGTCCCAAGCCAACCCAGGCCAACCATTCCACATTTTAGTTGTTAAGCAGGTTTTAAGAATTTAAAACACTAACTTGGGTACATTGCTCGGCTTGCCCATGACCGAGGGCGCGGCTATTCGAATAGGTTATACTCTGATCAGAGGTGTACATCTTTACCCACAAGACACATCTTCCTCACGTGTAACCACTGCCACATACCACCACGGTATACGGATGGAAGACGTGAAATAGTTTCCAACCCATCCCAGCCATAGACAAGAGTACCGACCCAACCCCACCTACGGCCGGAACCTCCGGGACAGGTAGGCAGGACTGAGCCCCTAGCAGCAGGACACCGGCCCTGTGCCGTGACATCTCGACTACCGGCCGCAGCTCGTGTAGCCTTCATTTGCCCTGGAGATGTCCATCGACCCCCGACTTCGTCCATCTCCATCCGTGTACTTTTGTTTATAACCAGACTGAGCCACAAACTAAGCCTTACCCACTAGACATGTGGAAGTACGGTAGTGCTTTGCAACAGAGGCCCGAAGACCGGTCCTTATATGGCCGAGGTGCTACTATCAAAACCGTGCACCCCGAGCCCAGCCTAAAACCATTTTGAGGGTTTTGAATAGAGGGGGAGGTGTGAATCCAGTTCCACAATAATCCAATCATTCCATAATGTCCAGGTGATGAGAATATTCCCAAAATCTAGAGTTGTAAAACCACCTAATGTTGCCTAATTAATCAGCGAAGCATCTACCTAAATCCATACTAATGGTACCATGAGTAGAGTGTCCACTAGTTGGGGTTTTGTTTAATCTAGGGTGAACAAGGTAATAATATCAATAACAATAATAATAAGGTCATAACAAAGGTAAATAGGAATAGCTAAATAAAACAGTGAATACGCGGGAATTTAAATAAAGCGATAATGCAATAACTTAAATCAAAATAATTTTATAAACTGGGATTCAATATGTTCAAGGATGATGTGACTTGCCTTGCTCGCTTTCCCAAACGTCGGCTTCAACCTCCACGAAGAGCGGATCTTCCGAAGCTGCAGCGTCTACACGACCAACAGAAAAGAAAGGCTTTTACTCTAATAAACTCCATAAAACAAGCAGGAACAAAGTACAACAATGGGTTCTTGACTTCTTAAGAAAAAATTAGAGACTTGAACGGTCCAATTCCGAGTTCAAATGGCCAAGTTATGGCCATTTGAAGTTTATATGCTCTTTAAATGAATATTTGCGAATTTCTTCATTTAAATTTTAATTTAAAAGCGATTTATTGCGTCAGCCGAGGGGGAGGGGCGCGCGGACCGTGTCCATGGGAGTGGGGCCCACGTGGCAGCCTCACGGTCCACGGTGGACCGGGTGCACCCGGGCTCACAACGGCCGGCGCCGTGGGCCCCACGCGTCAGCCGCACCCGAGGGCGCGGGCGGCTGACGGCCGGGCCCCACGCGGCAGCCGCTCGGCGCGCCCGAAGGCGGCCACGTCGGCGCGGCCGGCGGGAGGCGGCGCGCCTGCGCCCCGATGGTCGCCGCCGGCGACCACCAGCGCGGCGGAGCGGCGGCCGAGAGAGGGGAGGGAAGGGGGAAAGGAGGCGGCGGTCCACGGCTCACCCCGAGGCGACGGCGGCGACGGAGGAGGCGGCCGGAGCGGAGGGAGGCGGCGGCGTGGTTCGGGTCGACGGGGACGGCGGCGCTCCGACGGTCGGCGACCGAAGCGGAGGGGTGGACGAGGTCGGCGAGGATGCGGCGAAGCCGAAGGAGGCGGCGCCGAGGCGGGCGACGGTCCGGGGCGACGACGGCGGCGGACCGGAGCTCGGCGGCGACGGCGGAGAGAGAGAGCGACGGCGCGAGCTCGAATCCGGCGAGGAGGAAGGGCGGTGAGAGGCGGAACCGGACGGAGGAGGCGCGGGAAGGGTTTAAATAGGGTTGGAAGGGGGAGAGAGCGGCCGGGGAGGGAGGAATCCGGCGCGGGAGGTCCGGCCGCCATCAATGGCGCCGGCGAGATTTGCGGGGGCAAATCCGCCCGTTTGAACGCGGGAGAGAGAGGGAAAGATGGGGGGAAAGGGAGAGGGGATCACGGGGAGTGATTCCCCCCTATTAATTTCACGCGGGGACGACGGGAGGCGGCGGGATTCACGGCGGCGGCGGCGCTAGGGCGCGGGGGAGGCGGCGGGAGCGGCGGGAGGAAGGGGATGACGGGTGGGCCCCACCCGTCAGCGAGGGTGGCGGGTGGGCCCGCCCGTCAGCGGCGCGCGCGGGGGAGGCCGAGTGAGCCGCGGGGGAGAGGAGAGAGAGAGAGGGGGGGGGAAGGAGAGTTGGGCCGGGCCGGCCCAAGGGAGGGGAGGGGGTCTTTAGGGTTTTCTTTTTTTTTTATAAAACCTTTTTAACTTTGTTTATTTCTTAATAATTATTATTTGTGCTCTGTAAATTCCACTAAAATTTATTTACACATTTTAGGCTTTTAGGAAATATACAAAAATCCTCCAAGCCTTATTTGACTTTTACTTTGCACATTTTAATTTTTGGAGGCTTTCATACGGATTTTAATTATTCTAGGCATAATTTAAAGGGTATATTTTAGAGTTGTTTTGGGACGCGACACATTACCTATAAGATCTCTTGTAGTGTAGCTAAAGTTGAACAATGTTAAATTCCTAGGCTCCTCCAACCTTTGCCAGTGCCTCTTCAGGCTTGAAGCACGCGAACATGGATTTTGTGGAGGGTTTGCCTAAGTCTTCTGAATATGACACCATTATGGTAGTGGTGGTCAAATTTTCTAAGTTTGCCAAATTCTTTAATGAGGGCAACATCGTGACCATTACTATAGACAAGTTGACACCTGATCAAAAGAAGGATTTTGAAGCAATGATGCAGCAAGCACGGAACTAGTTCGTGAGCTCATTCATGCAGACCCGCAAGGGGACAGTGGTGCAAAAGTACAAGGTGAAAGTAGTGGCTGATGTCCCTGGGATCGGTTCTTCCAAGTATGGAGGTGTGAAACAAGCTCCAGATGGCTCGACTCAACCGAGCAACAAAGGTGCTGCAGATGATTCTCAAGGAAATCAAGGTGATAACTCTCAGGGAGTTCAGGGAGTTCAAGGTGAAGGCCCTAATCAAGACGGCAATGCAACACAGTTGCAGTTCAACAACTTCAAAGATTAGTTGACTATGTTGTACACCATGCTTTGATCAATCAATCTGCAATATTAACCAATACTTTGGCAAACATGGTGAAGTCAATGGTTGATGGTTCAATAGCCGAGTATCAAGCTACAGGACCAGTCTACTTACCAGGAGGGGTGTTCTCGAATTATCGGCCATTAGTCACCGATAATCAACCAGTTGTCTAGTCGATCCCTCTTAATACACCATCGGCTCAGCCGACGGCACCATTACCAGCTCCTGCACCTGCTGCACCACCTTCGGCTCCAGGCCAATTAGTTAATCCCCGATTTTTGGTGTGAGAACAACCATAGCACAGTGGACAGAATGTGAATCGGCTAACCCAAGACTAGGTTGCATCTATGTTCTTACCTCCTCAACATGCCATTGATCCAACCCAGCAACAGTCGATTCAGCAAACACCGCTAAGGCAGCAAGTTGTGCAGCCGATTCAACAAACACCCCTAGTCCAACAGGTTGTGCAACCAATTCAGCAGACGCCACAAAGATGACAGGTTTTGCAGCCGGTTCAACAGACACCATTAAGGCAACACGTTGTTCAGCCGATTCAACAGCAAGGCTTAGTGAATGCATCGGTTGGGTTTGCGATACCTGGTGGTCAGCCTGTGCAGCATACTGCAAATCAAGTTGTCCCGGAGCACTTGGTTCATCACGTACAACCAGATGGCACAGTGATTCCTCAAGTTATTCCTGAGCATTTTGCGCGCAATATTCAGCCGGATCTTCAAAATTACCAGGGGGGCAATTAGAATTATCAGTACCTGCCGCCATCACCGCAAGTTCAATACCAACAGGCAAGATCGGCTCAACCCCAGTTTGTTCCTCAAGACAACCAATTTGAGCCCATGTCACAGCAGTCTCAAGGAACGCCTCTGCAACGACCATGGGCCGATTTGATTGCGGATGTCATGATGGAGCAATTTGGGCTTAGGCCGAAAGATGCTGGAAATTTATACCAACAGCCGTATCCTGAATGGTTTGAGAGAGTTCCTCTCCCTAACCGGTTCAAAGTTCTAGATTTTTCAAAGTTCTCAGGGCAAGATAGCACATCAACTTATGAGCATGTTAGCCAATTTTTAGCTCAGTGTGGTGAAGCATCGGCTATGGATGCCTTGAGGGTTAGGTTGTTCCGGTTGTCTTTGTCTAGATCGTCTTTCACTTGGTTTTCTTCTTTACCGTATGGGTCGATTAACAGTTGGGCCGATTTGGAGAAGCATTTTCACAGCTATTTCTATAGTGGGGTGTATGAGATGAAGTTGTTTGATTTGACAGCAATCAAGCAAAGACATGATGAGCCTGTGCATGAGTATATTCAGAGGTTCAGAGAAATGAGGAATAAGTACTACAGCTTAAGTTTGACTGATGCTCAGTTAGCCGATTTGGCTTTTCAGGGTATGATTGCTCCAATCAGGGAGAAATTCTCATCTGAGAACTTCGAAAGCTTGTCGCATCTTACACAAAAGGTGACTTTGCATGAGGAGAGGTTTGCTGAAGCTAGGAAGAATTCTAGAAAGGTTAATCATGTCTGTCCTTATATGTATGGATCGGATGATGAAGATGATGATTCTGAAATAGCTGCAGCCGAATGGGTAAGTAGCAAAAAGGTTATACCATGCCAATGGGTGAAGAGTTCTGGAAAAGAGGAGAGGTATGACTTTGATATCACCAAGGCTGACAAGATTTTTGACTTGCTACTCCGAGAGAAGCAGATTCAACTTCCTGCTGGTCACACAATTCCGTCTCATACTACTAATAATTGCAAGGTCTTCAGGCAGCAGATTCAAGCAGCTATCGAAGGAGGCAAAATCAAATTCGATGATTCTAAGAGGCCGATGAAGGTTGATGGCAATCCTTTTCCTGTCAATATGGTGCATACAGCTGGCCGAACAGCCGATGGAGGTCGTACAAGAGGTTTTCAAGTAAATTCGGCTAAGATCATCAATAAGTACCAAAGTAAGAATGATAAACAGCAGGAGATCTTTGATCCTCATTGGGGTTGTGAGTTCTTTAGATTTTGTTGGAATAAGGGTATGAGGCTGCCTTCTATTGAAGACTGTCCTGGGTGCAGCAATGTTGCAGAAAGTTCAAGCCGATCGTATAATAGAGGCAATCGGCTAGGGCAGACAAGGGTTCCTGTTCAGCAAAGATTGGGTCCAGTAAATCAAGATCACGGTCAAGACGACAATGAAAACAGGAAAACTCAATGGTGTCCTTCTGGTATCTTTACAAAGAATCAGAAGAGGAGGGTTCAAAGATTGAGGAATAGGGAGTGCTTTCAGGAAGTCGAGCAGGAAATCGATCATCGGCTAAAAAGAACAAAGCGGAGGCAGGAGTGGCGTGTTAAGAATCAAGCTCCTGTAGCCGATGAGGCCACGGTCGATGAAGCAAAGAGATTGGCCAAAGGGAAAAGTGTTGTGACCGCATCGGTTAACATGGCTTTCACATTGCCTGTTGAGTTTGGGGTCAAGCAAGCCGATGTCGATGAGGTTGAAGAGGAATTGGCTAAGTTGGTTTTGTCGCCAGAACAAGCAGTCTTCGAGAAGCTAGAAGGGACAGAGAATCGGCATCTTAAACCACTATATATAAATGGTTATGTCAATGGGAAGCCGATGTCCAAGATGATGGTCGATGGTGGGGCTGCAGTGAATTTGATGCCTTATGCTACATTTAGGAAATTGGGCAGAAATACTGAAGATCTCATCAAGATGAACATGGTGCTCAAGGACTTCAGTGGAAATCCATCCGAGACTAAAGGAGTTTTGAATGTGGAGCTGACAGTCGGCAACAAAACCATCCCTACATCGTTTTTTGTCATCGATGGGAAGGGTTCTTATAGCTTCTTGCTTGGAAGGGATTGGATTCATGCCAATTGTTGTATTCCTTCAACTATGCATCAATGCTCAATTCAGTGGCAAGGTGACAAGATTGAAATTGTGCCAGCCGACATGTCAATAAATGTTGCCAGTGCCGATTTGGCTCTTTGGGAGATGGATGGTCTTGATTGTTTGTCCGGGAAAGTTTGGGATGGAGATTTTCTAACAGTGTCCGATTCTAATATACAGCCAGTTGAAGATGGAGAACCCAAGCTATTATTTTGAGTCCGTCGTGGAGGGTTCAAACGTCTACACCAAGGACACAGTAGATGATCTCGATGACAAGCAAAGACAGGGTTTTATGTCGGCTGATGATTTGGAAGAAATTGACATAGGTCTAGGTGATCGACCAAGGCCGACGTTTATTAGTAAGAGTTTATCTGTAGAATTTAGAACCAAGTTGATAGAGCTATTGAAAGAATTCAGAGATTGCTTCGCTTGGGAGTATTATGAGATGCGAGGACTTAGCCGATCGATTGTTGAACATCGGCTACCTATCAAACCAGGGGTTAGGCCACACCAATAGCCTCCGAGGAGATGCAAAGCCGATATGCTTGAACCTGTCAAGGCTGAGATTAAATGATTGTATGATGCTGGTTTTATTCGTCCTTGCCGATATGCTGAGTGGGTTTCTAGTATAGTTCCTGTGATCAAAAAGAACGGTAAGGTTAGGGTGTGCATTGATTTCCAAAACTTGAATAAAGCTACCCAAAAAGACGAATATCCAATGCCAGTAGCCGATCAGCTGGTTGATGCTGCCTCGGGACACAAGATTTTGAGTTTTATGGATGGTAATGCAGGATACAATCAAATCTTTATGGCCGAAGAAGATATCCACAAGACGGCTTTTAGGTGTCCTGGTGCAATCAGCTTGTTTGAGTAGGGTGTAATGACTTTCGGCTTAAAGAGTGCTAGAGCTATGTACCAAAGAGCTATGAATTATATATATCACGATTTGATCGGCTGGTTGGTTGAAGTCTATATTGATGACGTGGTTGTTAAGTCTAAAGAAATAGAGAACCAGGAAATATGGCCTGAAGATGAACCCGACAAAGTGTGCTTTTGGTGTATCGGCTGGCCAGTTTTTGGGATTTCTTGTCCATGAGAGGGGGATCGAGGTGACTCAAAGGAGTGTTAATGCGATCAAGAAGATTCAGCCTCTAGAGAACAAGATAGAATTGCAAGAAATGATCGGCAAGATAAATTTTGTTAGAATGTTTATTTCTAATTTATCTGGCAGGTCAGAGCCTTTTACACCATTGTTAAGATTGAAAGCCGATCAACAGTTTACTTGGGGGCAGAGCAACAGAAGGCTTTGGATACTATTAAGGAATATCTTAGCTCTCCTCCAGTTTTGATTCCTCCACAGAAAGGAATACCTTTTAGATTATATCTGTCGGCCGGTGAGAAGTCAATCGCCAACGTCTTGATTCAAGAGCTTGAAGGGAAAGAAAGACTTGTATTTTACCTCAGTCGTCGGCTCTTGGATGCAGAAACTAGATTTTCCCCTGTGGAGAAGTTGTGCTTGTACTTATATTTTTCATGTACAAGGTTAAGACATTATCTATTGTCCAATGAGTACACTGTCATATGCAAGGCCGATGTGGTCAAGTACATGTTATCGGCTCCAATTTTGAAAGGAAGGGTTGGAAAGTGGATATTTTCTTTAACTGAGTTTGATCTTCGGTACGAGTCACCGAAGGCGATCAAAGGGCAAGCTGTAGCCGATTTTATTGTAGAATATCATAATGATTCGATCGGCTCAATTGAGATAGTGCCGTGGACTTTGTTCTTTGATGGATCAGTATGTACTCATGGTTGTGGCATTGTTTTGGTTATAATTACCCCTCGGGGGGCATGTTTTAAGTTTGCTTATACTATTAAACCTTATACAACCAACAATCAAGCTGAATATGAGGCAGTTCTCAAAAGATTGCAGTTACTCATGGAAGTTGAAGCCGATGCTATTGAAATTATGGGGGATTCTTTGCTAGTAATCAGTCAATTGGCGGGGGAATATGAGTGCAAGAATGATACATTAATGGTTTATAATGAGAAATGCCAAGAACTAATGAAGGAATTTTGGCTGGTTACTTTGAAGCATGTACCTCGAGAACAAAACACTGAAGCTAATGATTTGGCCCAAGGGGCATCAGGGTATAAGCCGATGATCAAAGACGTTGAGGTTGAAGTTGCCTCGATAACAGCCGATGATTGGAGATATGATGTGCGTCAATATCTGCAGAATCCATCTCACTCAGCTTCTCGGAAATTGAGATATAAAGCGTTGAAGTATACTTTGTTGGATGATGAACTCTATTATCGGACGATTGATGGGGTATTACTTAAGTGTTTGAGTGCCGATCAGGCTAAGGTTGCAATCGGCGAAGTTCATGAAGGGATTTGTGGTACTCGTCAATCGGCTCATAAGATGAAGTGGTTGCTTCGGCGTGCAGGGTATTTTTGGCCGACAATGCTGGAAGATTGTTTCAGGTATTACAAAGGATGTCAAGATTGTCAGAAATTTGGGGCAATTCAGCGAGCACCAGCGTCGGCTATGAATCCTATCATTAAACCATGGCCGTTTAGAGGTTGGGGAATCGATACGATCGGTATGATTAATCCACCATCGAGTAAGGGACATAAGTTTATCTTGGTGGCGACCGATTATTTCACCAAGTGGGTAGAGGCGATTTCTTTGAAGAAAGTTGATTCTGGGGATGCTATACAGTTTGTTCAAGAGCATATAATCTATCGATTTGGTATCCCTCAAACCATTACAACCGATCAAGGTTCAATTTTCGTGTCTGATAAGTTTGTTCAGTTTGCCGATAACATGGGAATCAAATTGTTGGATTCTTCACCGTATTATGCACAAGCTAATGGGTAGGTCGAGGCATCTAACAAGAGCTTGATCAAATTGATTAAGAGAAAGATTTCTGATTATCCTCGGCAATGGCATACTCGGTTAGCTGAAGCATTGTAGTCTTATCGGATGGCTTGTCATGGATCGATTCAAGTCCCTCCTTATAAGCTTGTCTATGGTCATGAGGGCGTTTTGCCATGGGAAGTTAGAATCGGCTCGAGGAGATCGGAGTTGCAAAATAATTTAACAGCCGATGAGTATTATAACCTTATGGCCGATGAGAGGGAAGATCTGGTTCAATCACGGTTACGAGCCTTTGCAAAGGTTACCAAGGATAAGGAGCGAGTTGCTTGGGATTACAACAAGAAAGTAGTGCCCAAAGATTTTTCGGAAGGTGAACTTGTATGGAAGTTGATTTTGCCGATTGGGACTCGGGATAGCAAATTCGGCAAGTGGTCGCCAAATTGGGAAGGACCGTTCCAAATTCATAAGGTGGTATCTAAAGGAGCTTACATGTTGCAAGGACTCGATGGAGAAGTTTATGGCAGAGCGCTATATGGCAAATACTTTTTTTTTTACCAGAAAATAGTGGGGGAAGCCCCCACGGTTGATTTTCAATTATAAAAGAGAAAACTGTACAAAAGTAACATTACAGAGCATCAATCCATGATTGCAAAATAGGTCTATCAGCTAACTTAAGCCTAGATAAATGTAGGCCTAACTCTTCTCTTAAATTTAGCTTCCAACACGGGACAGATGTTCGAAAGCTATTAAAGATGAAATCATTTCTTTGCTTCCAAAGCAACCATGCGGCCACCAAAAAAATTTCCATGAAACAGGCATTACCGAATCCATTTCTCTGAGAATGAATCATCTGATGAAATTCCAAAGAGTTATCCCAAGAGAGTCCAATAGAGTTCCAACAGTAGCAAAAGGGCATTGGAAGAACAGATGCTCTCTTGTCTCATGAGTTCCTAAGGAACAGAGATCACAGGAAAGAGGTAAATGGCAAATACTTGAAAAAATATTACCCAAGTGTTTGGGTTAATGCATGATCAGCTAATTTTGCCGATACATGATCGGCTGATGTTGCCGATACATGATAGCCGATGCATTTTCATCGCCTTGAGATGGCCGATATAGTTATATCGCCCTTAGTTGTTTTCGATTGTAATCGGTTGTGGTTTGCCGATGTACAATGGCCGATATGGTTATATCGCCCTTAGTCATTTTAATAATTTTATCAATGTTTTTGACATTGTAAAATTAGGGGGGGCACATAAATGGAAAATTGCAAATTTTTGAGCAAATTCTGAAGTTGTATTAGTCGATTACAAAAATTTCTTAAGGTCTATTATACAGAATGTCACTGAGACAAATATCGCTGGATAGCCGATATAGCCCTCTGCCTAATTTGTTCTACTTCTTCTATGGCTTGGGCATCTTGAGCATCGGTTCCAGGGATGACTTTCAAGGACTTGGTCATATTAGCGACATTCTTGATAGCCGATTTCAGCCTTGGCTTCTCTTCTTCAACAGCTTGCGGGAGATCGGCTAGCTTCGTGTGCTCCATATCCAGCTCGGCGTTGCATTCTTGAAGTTGTGCTATGAGATCAATCTTACGAGCTTCAAGCCGATCAATATTTGACTTGATCGGGCCCTCAGACAGATGATCAAGCTTGGACTTCTCTTCGTGCACAAGCTGCCGATTGTGTTGGATTGTGGCTTCAATATCTTTGCATTCCCGGCGAGCGGCTAATCTTTGCTTGGCCTTCTCCAGCTTGAATTGGTGTTGCTCAAGGTAGACGGCTGTAGTAAGGGCATCGGCTTGCTCATCTGGGAGTAGAGCTTGGATATCTATGAACCTTGCCCGGATCGAGCCACAGTTGGTCATTAAGTTGTCTAATGATGCCTCTAGCCGATGAGAGATATCCTCAAGCGTTCTCTTCACATCATCGGACAGAGGAGCTATGGCTTTACTGGTGGTGTCTTGCTCTGTTTCATCAAGATAATCCTTGATGTCGAAGGAAAACAGATCGGCTAGGAGCTGCAAGAGATAATATTATGGATGGTTAAGGATCAAAACATGACTGGCCGATCTCAGATTTGTGTCAACAAAAAACTTACTGGAATAGCAGGAGCAGCTGGTTGTTCTCCCTCTTCGACATTGTGACTGTCTGCAGCCGATGGAGTACAGTTGCTTGATTCTAGTTGCACAGGAGGTGAAGGAGGAGGAGGAGGCTGTAAAAGAGACAAATGTTAGGCATAATCGGCTGAGATCAATTAATGAGATAGTTGAGAATGTCTTACTGGTGTAGCCGGTTTGAGAGTTGGTGCTGCCGATTTCTTCTTCACAGCAGTTTTCTTCTTCTGCAACTATAAAATCAGTGAGCAATCGGCTATAAGTGAAGTGATTGCAAAAGGAGCTGAGGAGAGCTGCTTACTCTTGGAAAATGAGCCGGAGCAGAAGAAGTTGGAGGAGTTTGCTCGGGCGAAGCCGATGGTGTTCTTTGTGTATCGCTCCCTTCGGCTGCGCCTTGGTCAACATCATCTTCGATGTCTTCTTCATCCAGAGCTTGTTCGATAGATGGGTCTAGGGCAGGCAGATCATCAGCTGGCTTAGTTTTCTTTAATTTGGTTTTCTTCTTGGGAGCCGGAGCTGATGTGTCCACAGCCGATGATCTGGTTTTTCTCTTCTTGCTAGCATCGGCTGGTTCTCTGATGAGCCATTGAAGAATAGTTGAAGTCCTGGGGGCATTATAGCCGATGACAGGAAGGGATGGTCCACCTCCATTTGGGATTAATCCCGGAGCGTATTCAATATCCTTGCCACTGTTACTCTGGTGAGGAGGAGAGGATTCTGCTGTCTGCAGGTTAGAAGAAAAGATTAGTCAAGGTTCAAGTCGGCTACCAATTGTTCAAGCAAGATTGGTAAAGTAAAGATTTACCTGAGGAATAACGTCGGGGAATAGATCTGTCATGTACATAGAAGCTGGTTGATAGAAGATATGTTGTTTCCATTCACCCCACCATCTGTCAAAGTTCTTGCTCCTGAAATTTGCCAGCTCTATGTTCTCAATACTGCCCAAGGAAGGTCCTGGGATGTTGAGTAGCCGATCCATCATCAGTGTTGATGAAATTTCTCCTCGGCAATGGATTTTATTGGCAAAGAACAGGCCGATTGGTAGTTGTCTCATTCCGAACTATATGGCAGAGCTCATCGAATGGTAGAATTCATAAGAAACTTATATATTTCTTCCTTGATGAATGCCAACAGGAAGGATGCATGGGCTGATCGAAGTTGATAAAACTTCTCTAGATTTCTGGTATCTCTCATGATTGATGTCTTCAAATCTGAAGTCCGATGGGAGATCCAAATCGGCTGAATTCTCATAGAAGAACCAAACACGGGCATCTTTCTAGAAGCCTTCATAAAAGCTGCAGAACCAGTCCTTAAGCAGCTCAGCCGATAACTTTGCTCCTGCATCGGCTAGTGTGGATGCATATTCCCCATAGGACATACACCTGCGGTGGGTGCGCTCTTCTCCATCCTCATCTGTAATCGGTTCTAATCTTGGAAATTCAGCTTCTGTCACAGATGGCCGATTGACAGCTTTCATGACTACTAGGTTTAGCCAGGTTTGCATCAACCACCTTGGCCCGCCTGCACTAACAATTGAGCCGACAGCAATCTTGGCCGATGCGTTATTCAGTGTTTGATACAAGTAGCCGAGGAGGATCTTGCCTAAGGGAAATTGCTTCTTTGTTTCTAGTGTTTCGGCTAAGAACTGCCAATTGGTTGTAGGGCCACAACTTGATCCATAAAAGAGAAATTTCTCCAGCCACATCAGCAGAAAGGCTACATGCTCTCGAGGAGTGACAGGTCCTTTGCCCATATATGCCGCTACGTAGCCAGACCAACCCCCTATGCTTTTGGTCTTAAAATCAAATTGATTCTTGGTGTTCATGCTCATAGGGTTAGCCGATGAGGTTACATCTAATCCAGTGATCATAGTGATGTCAATCAGTATTGGGGTCATCAGCGCTTGGTTGAACAAAAATGCATTGATGGTATTGGACCAAAAATAGGCGGCAGCGGCCATTAGGGGTTCATCCTTAGCTTAATTGGCTATAATAAGGGCGAGTGCCTGGCCAATTCCAATTACGTCCCAAAGAACCTGCTTGCTAGTCGATATGCGCTTGTACCATGTAGCCCGGCTTTTCTCAGGAGTGGTTTTCTCGAGGGATGGCCAAGACTCGATGGTGTTTTTCCAGTGATTCAAGTTAGGGTTGGCCAATCTAAAGAGTATTCTATTGGTTTCGGCGTTGATGAATTAAGTGGGGTCGAGATCACCGATTGGGCCAAGAAAATAGTGGTTCTCATGCGACAGACTTGGAATCGTAACCAGATTGGACAGACGCTACAGATGCAAATAGGGATAGAGAAGAAGAAAACAAGATGAGGCAAGAGAAAATCAATATGCTGCGAAAGAAAGAGATCTAGCCGATGGGTACTAACCTCTGCGTATTCGGCCGATGGTGTGGCGGATGGATTGGCGGAGGTCAACATTGCTGCGGGCGGAAAATTGGCTGGGGAGGAGGTCGCCTTGAAATCGCCTGTGCACCGAGGGGATCGCTGGAGAGAGAGAAAACGTGGTTTGCTTCAGCGGTGAAAACGGAGGAAACAGTGTGAAGTTTCTCGGGGGTGACGGTTACTATTTAAAGAGCTGGAGTAACGGTCGGAAAACGGCAAGTGCGATATTCACTCGGAGTCGATATATGGCAAATCCGAAACATTACCAAATATTCTGGACTTGGGGGGCATGTGTTTGACTAAATTTGGTAATATCAGTGTCGGAGATAAAGACTAGTTTGAAGCGGAATCGAAGACGAAGATCGTTGCGGAAACAGAGCAAGAATCTGCTGCAATCCGAATCGGCTACGGTCAGGATCAGCAGAGTTCGAGTTAGACAAGGCTAGCCGATACAGCCGATTCCAAGAATACGACTCGGTGTACATCATCGGATTGAGTTAATGTGCTTCACATGAGTTGCTACACACGGATTGAGTCCTAAGAAGGCAATTATATCTATTAATTAGAATATTTTATGTAATTTCCTTAGAGATATGTTTGGGCAAAAGTCTACTGCAAAGACTTATGGTATCTTAGAGTTTGTTAGAGATAAGAGTCGTGTCTGATATGGACATAGTTTGTAATTCTCGAGTGTAAATAGACCCCGAACCCTATGTAATCAATTAACACACACGTTCAATACAATCTCGGTGCATCGCCACCCTTTTTGCTTTTGTTTTATTTCGACAAGTTCTTGCTTTCAGGTTGAGCTGCATCGGTTTCAATCTTCAACACGAGGTAAAACTTGTTATGGCGGCTTGCGTTCTCGAATGAGTGCTTCCATCTTTATGATACTCTAATCTTGTTTATGTAATTCGTCGAGTTATCATATATCTTGCATAATCTCTAGCAATATCACTATCTAACCTACAATCGGCTAACATCTGTCGGTAGAGGGCAGCCGATTAGGTTAGACATCGATGTTGACATAGATTATACTGGATATCTACCACTCTATGAAACTTCCAGCGGATTGATTGTCTAGATATTTTTCTTCTTTTCATACTTAATGCTGCATCAGTTGAGTTTGATCTATTAAGTTGTGCTTAGAATATCAATCTCTAGCCTGCCTTCTAGTTGCCGATTAGGGTAGCATCGGGGTTTCAGCCGATCTTATCTGATTTAACTACATTTGCTTTATGTGTTTTATTGATATATTAAATCTGCCCTTTATGTCAAGATCTTATTGCATCTAAGTATATTAAGCTTCTGTTTGGTATACTCTGCTTGTTTTAATATCTTAACATAGAGTTGTATCAGCGTATTAGCCGATACATGCTAGATCTATCTGATCGGCTACGGTATGAACATATATAGTCTTGTTGTTAATATATATTTCGATCTAAGTGATTTAAACTATCTCGGCACGGCGACCGATCTATCCCAATCACTTGATTTAAGTATATATCGACACCAGGATCATATATTGTTAATATCTACAGCCGATCGAGTAGATTTAGTTCTTTATTATCTATTTACAACTGCCGATCGATTTAAATATGACATCGGCTCAAAGATAAATGATACGTCATCGGCACCTAGCCGATCGGCTACCATTTATGGATTTAACCACGGTTTCTTTGTCTTTATTTCTTGTTGATTGCAGGATCAAATGAACTGGCACGCTAGCATACCCAAAGGCAAGTTTTGGACCTACACTGGAGTTAAGCAGATCTCCCAGGCCTCGTGTTTTACATCAACACCCATCAATAAGTTCCTCACTATATGGGCTTTAATAAGGTCTAGCCCAAAAACAGGTTGCTCACCACATGGGCCTTAACAGGCCATATGGTATCTCATGACGTTTTTTAGGCTAGATAATGACGAATATGAGCGTCACAAAGTTATGACGACTGAAGGATCATCACTAGATTAATGACTAAAAAATAAGGTTTTGTCATAGAACGCCATTAGAGACGCATGATAGGTGACGAATGAATTTTCGTCACGCGAATGTCACAGATTACGAAATGTGACGAAGTTTTATGTGTTTGTGACGTAAACGAAACGTCACCTATAAGATCTCTTGTAGTGTAGCTAAAGTTGATCAATGTTAAATTCCTAGGCTCATCCAACCTTTGCCAGTGCCACTTTAGGCTTGAAGCACGCGACCATGGATTTTGTGGAGGGTTTGCCTAAGTCTTCTGAATATGACACCATTATGGTAGTGGTGGTCAAATTTTCTAAGTTTGCCAAATTCATTCCATTCACCCATCCATTCACTGCATACACCGTGGCACACACATTTATTCAATTGTTTATGATGTGTTGGGATGCCTCAGGTATTCATATCTAAGAGGGACAGAATCTTCACCAGTGCTCTATGACATGAGTTGATTCATTTGGTTGATGTGAAATTGAACATGAATTCATCTCATCAGCTGCAAAGTGAGAGGCTAAATTAGTGTGCGGATGCTTTTCTCATATGCATAGCACTCTAAACTCCTAACTAATGGTCCAGCTTAACACTGGTATAACACTTCTTACAATGTTGTCTTAGACAAATCACCATAGGAAGTACTCTTTGCCAGGAGACCAACTCACTTAGGTGTCCTCGATGTGGGTACTAGTACTGTCCCTGACATCGAAGCGTGGTTGCAAGAACGTGCCCAAAATGAATGAAATATTGCATCAACTGCTCACTTGAGAACAACAAAGAATGAAGAACCAGGCAAACAAAAAGACGTCTGAACGTCAGTTTTCTCTATAGCAGCCGTTTTGCTCAATTATCAGTTGCTCGTCAGTCTTGCCAGAAACTCAGTATTGGTTATTTTTGGGCCTTACACCATACTGGAGAAATTTGGGAACGCTGTCGTTTGGATCTTCCTGCTGATAGCCATATCCGTCCTCTGGTTCATGTGCCATTGTTGAAAGTTGCCATCAAACCTGACACTGTGGTGAGTGCTGAGCAACCACTGCAGACAGCTGAAATTAAACTTGATGCCAAGCCTGAAGCAATTCTTCGCCGCAACCTGACTAAACGTGACAACTGACAAGACTGTTGTTGCATCTGGATTATTCAAGTGTATAGGTGTGCCCGATGAGCTAACGATATGGGAAAACATGCGACAACTGAAATCGAGGTTTAGCGGGGGTCATGCTGTTGCTTAAGCATGGGGAGTTGTGAGGCATCGTTGGGTGAGTTGGTTACTCTATCTTTTCTCGGATAGCTACTGTATTTCTAGTGCCGCGTTGTTGTATTGCTCGGCTGAGTCCTGCCTTGTGCAAGTGTGTCAGGTTAGCGGCGCTCTAGCTGTGCATGAATCTGAGTTATATAAATATCCCTGTCGCCACACTGGCAAGTGAATATTGTAAAATGAAAATACAAAATACCAACTACTTCCTTCCCCTGTTCTTCCCAAAACCGCCCAACTATCCTCTAAATTCTTCCTCTTATTTGCACTGAGCTTGGCGAGACGCCAAACGATCGTCGCATCCGTGGCACCCATATATGAAAGCCATAATTTATTAATTATCGTAGCAACCCAATAAATTAAGGGATATGCAGTATGAAGGGAATCATTCATGTCTTTACATGCTACCTACTCGTCAAGGTAAAAATTCAATTCTAGCTTGTTCAAGTCATATATCATTCCAACCTATATATACCTCCCCAAAGTTCTAGCCCTCACGAAACTAAACTATTAATCTTCCCAACTCTAGTTGGGCATGTCAAACCGACTTTTTGAATGTCCCATACGGAAATTAATATAATATTGAAGGCTGCTAGTGATACTATTATTTTTCCAATTAAATGAGAGGCAACAGAAAACTAAATTTCTTCGGCCGTTTAATTCATATTTTGGCTTTTCATTCACTACGGAAAAACTGATCTTTACTGGGTCACCCCAAAACCACAATAGTCCCGATTCCAATAAACCGGGACTAAAGATCAGTTTACTCCCAATTTAAAACCCTACAGCCATTCTATCATCTTTAGTCCCGGTTCATCCCTTGTCAGTGCCTTATCAGAGGGGCGAGGATCTTTAGTCCCGGTTAGTGTTACAAATCGGGACTAAAGATCACCACTTTAGTCCCGGTTGGTAATACCAACCGTAACTAAAGATCTAGAAGATTTTTATTCCCGGTTGGTATTACCAACCGGGCAATGTGTAGTTTATAATCCCTCTCACCTATCCTCTCCTCCACAACCAGCCTCCTCACACTTATCCTCCCCTCGACAACCGGCCTCTCCTCTCCTCAGATCTTCTCAGCAACCGGCCTCTCAGATCGATCTTCCTTCCTCCTCCCCCCTCCTCCCCTTCCTCCTCCCATCCCTAGCCCTCTCATCCCCCTCCTCCCTTCCCATCCAGCGCCCCGCGGGGGCCGCCTCCTCCCCTTCCTCCTTCCATCCCCGGCCCTCTCCTTTCCCTCCTCCCTTCCCATCCGGTGCCCAGCGGGGGCCGCACGCGGTAGGCGGCCGGCGGGGCCACGCCCGGCGGGGCCGCACGCGGGCGGTGGCCGGCGGGGCCGCGCACGGGCCGAGTGGCGAGCGGCGGCAGCCGCTGCCGGCATCCTTTCCTCTTGTTTTTTTACAATTTGTGATTCATTGAGATGTATAATTTTCGATTTGTTGCAAGGATTTGAGATGTATAATATGTGATGTATTTGGTTTGTGTGTAATTTTTTTAAGATTTGTGATGTATTTGATTTGTGTGTATAAGTAACTTAAGATTTGTGATGCGAATGTTTTGGAATGTTACTTTGATTTAGGGTTTGATTTGGGGATATGCATCCCACTCGATTTGGGAGAAAATACAAGGATTAAACTCTAGCTAAAAAACAATGAAAAAAAAGAGACTTACTGGGACTGCCGCTACCCTCTCTTTAGTCAACCGGGAATAAAGATTCTTATCTTTAGTCCCAGTTGGTAACAGCAACCAGGACTAAAGATGTCTTTAGTCCCGGATTCCTAGTCCGGGTTAGAAAACCGGGACTAAGGAGGTTAGCAACCGGGAGTATAAATGGCTTCTACACCGGTGATTTTCTATGAGCTCAGAGCGCTCGAAGTACAACGATGCTAGTTTCAATCATGTGGCAGTTTTCTGTACATCCCGTCCTATTCTCGAACGAGATGCACGGCACAACCCCATGTTTCTAGGATGCTCTAGCTGTAGAAAACTGTCTTTTATTTTGCTAGGCAACAACTCAACAAGTTAATTCGGTAACTGCTACTCACTTGTGACGAAACAAGGATACCGACGATTGTGTTTCTAACTTGTACATGTCGAATAGCACTTCCCGGGCGCTGTCCAATGTTTCTTTGATTCTTTTCGACATGCTCAGGCGACAACGTCTTCTAGCTAACTCGAGTTAAGCAAAAATGTACTCAATTCAGATGAAGGGCCTATTCAGATTGTAGCCAAAATAAATCTTACTAAATTTTGGTAAAGTTGTCAAATATGTGTATCCATTTATTTTTATTTTACCAAACTCTAGTAAATATACGAGAAATCCTGTCAAAACTTGGCAATATTGCTAAATTGCTAAAATTTTATTATTGCCAAAATTTAGTAAGGTTCATTTCAGCTAAAATGTGAACATGCCTGAAGTGATGAACAAGCTTGGGTCTTGGGCTCTTGATGATCAGAACAAAAGTAAAGAAGTCCAGAAGTTTTAGCAAATAATTAAATTTTATATCAGAGATCATAACCGATGTTGGATGACTTTCAGAAACCACCGAATTTTTCGTAATTTCTCTGCGACCAAAAAATTTCATGAACTTCGTGAATTTTTAGATTTTTTTTCCATGAAATTATTTAAAATTTTTATGAATTTTGGTTGAATTTGACTATATTTTAAACCAATTTTTAAAAAAATTGAGAGGGGGATTCCGAAATTTCAATCCCTGGCATGACTTCATTATACATATTACTTGGTATCACCAAATTCTGGAGCTTGGTTGTATATAGGGCTGGACAAAAAACTTGTGACTTGTGAACTCGTCGGCTCGTGCCTGGCTCGGCTCATTTGGATTTGTTAACAAGCCGAGCCAGGCTTTGAGCTCGTTAGCGATAACTAGCCAGCTCGCAAGCTGCTTGCGAGCCAAACGAGCCAAGGCCCAAAACAAACAGCAGGACAAGCCAAGAACCAAAAGTCCAACAAGGCCAACGAAAAACATTCACAAGCCCATAAGTAGAGATCGATGCCCAAAAAGGCCCAATAAACCCACTATTCTAACCCTAAAATCTCTCCCTACCTCCTCCAATCGCTCATTTTCCTTCTCCCGTAGCGCCGCAATCGCTCGCCGTCTCCCGTAGCGCCGGAAGCCCGCAATCGCTCTCAAGTCTCATCCTGTCAACATCGTCATCACCGCCCAGGAGTCACAGCCCTCAGCGCTACATCCCCATCATCTGCTGGCCGCCTACAAGATCGACGCCGTCTCCCCTGCCTACCTCCGGCCGCCCCAAGCCCCCAACCCTCCTACCTCGCAAATTTCCAAGTCAACCGCGTGGCCGCCGTCTGACGCCCTTGTGGTCATGCTTCCTCATCCTCATGCTTGCCCTTCCTTCGTTGGCTCACGAGCCAAACGAGCCAACTCGAGCTGGGCAACGAGTCGAGCCGAGCTGGGTTTCTAGATCATTAAGATAACGAGCCGAGCTAGACAGAGCCGAACTGAGCCAGCTCGACATCCACCCCTAGCTGTATATCATATATCGAGATGTTGGGAGTGAAAAAGCGGAAAATCCAGAAAATGCGACTTAACGATTTTTTTAACTAAAAACAGTGTATATGTAGATATCAATATTTTTTTATGTCAATTATTTGGTAGTCCCTAGACTGTCTGTACACATGTGTTCACCATTTAACAGCTAATCGATTTCTGATAACATTGGTCGTGCTCAACAAGATTAGATAGATAGATAGATAGATAGATAGATAGATAGATATAGGCAGAAAGATATTGGGTTGACATCATATAATAAAACAAATAAATACTTGTTTATTTTATCTGCATTGAAGAGAAATATATAGACTCATACACTGCGCAGCTGAGAAATTAATTACATGCATGAAATTATTTTGTCACGCCCGCGTCATCCTTTTTGCAGCAACACTGCTCGGGATTGGTGTTGTGAATACACCGCGCAGTGTATTTCGGATGGTGATGGGTTCTGCATTTGTTGGTGCATGCCACAATCTTGCAGTGTGGTACATCGGTGCATGTCTCCTCACCTAGAGATACATTCAATATGCAATGCACAGCCCAATATTAATTAACGCATGAATTGATTGAATCAAACAGAAATTGGCCGGTTAATCGATCAAATCTAACTAGTCAGTATTAAAATTGAAGTATCTGCGCTATATATATATATATACCTCCATAGCATGATGGCATGGTCGACATAATCACAAAAACAATGCAAACAGCAACAGCTATCGAGTATAGGGGCCTCGACATATTGCTTTTCAATGGTGCCGTGATGACAATGGTGCTACTGTATAGTATCTCTGCACTATTTCTGTTTAATTTGGTGGAACTTAAAACTGGAAACCCCTTTGTTGTTGTTTATATATAAGCAAAACAAAATCGCAGGGATAAGATTTATAGATAGATATAGATACATGTTGGTCTCCTCAATTTAATGCTCTGTATTTTATTGTGATGTTTAATGTTACGATATCTGATTCCAGTTTTGTGTTTTCTATTTAATTCCTTTATTTAGATTGGCATTTATTGCTTTGGGTTCCACTATAAAACCAACTAAAATGAGTAAATATATCTTTATCATCAATCAAATATAGTGGCATTATTTATTACTCTCTAGCTCTATGAAAGAGTGGTTGATTGGACTCAACCACTCTTTCATGTTTTTCTTCCGACGTGTGTGTATGTGGGGGGGGGGGGGGTGTGATTCGCTAATTGTCAGTCAGCATGCGCTGCATAAGCTTAAAGATAGTAAGATACACGGGCGACAAGGTTCGGGAGCTTGGCGAGGGCAGGATGCTGGAGGCGGAGGTGCGTAGCCCCGTGAGGCGGTGGCCAGCATATGATAGTGTTTGCAGCCTGGAGGAAGGGCAGTGAAATCAAATTCTATAAATAGTTTCTTACCATCAAAGGAATTGAAATTTCGTTGTCCTCATGAATTTCTACAGATATGATGATACATCCTGGGGTCAAGTGAAACTTATTTCAATGCACCCTAGTGTAAAGGATTTGCTAAACCTAGTATAAAATTAAAAAGGGTCTAACCTAACTGGTGCAAAGTGTAATTTGTTCTAAAATAAAACCATTTCAGCAGGAGCTTTTCATGATATGTAACTGTAAGAACACTTCACTTTATTTTACTATATGTAAAAACCACCGCGGATTGGGTCGAGAGGGGTAATTCGTCCGGGTTGCATATCTGGGGGTGAAGAATGTTTGGTTTTATGGTTCAGGGGATAATTCGGTCGACCGCGATAGTTCGGGGGGAGGGGGGTGATTCGTACTTTTCCTTTAGTATATTAACTATAAAGCTTTATGTCGACAATAAGTTATTATTCTTTTAAGAGTAAATTTCACTAAGCCCAAGCCATTGGGGCACCTGTAACACAAAACCTCAGTTATTGTAATTTATTTCCAGGAATCCCATATTTTGGGGCAAAATGTATCAAGAAACACATATATATATAAAACATTCATATTTCGTTATCATTTATGATTGTTTCAACATAAATTCATAATAGTTGAGTCAAATTACATATCCCTCTCGTTTACTTTATTTTTATTCTCAATTTTGCACTAAAAATTTAAAAAATCTTAACCGACAATGACATGAGTAATCAAACCGTGGTGCTCAACAATTGTTGAAAACGACTTACCTGGATATATATGTACTAAAAACTATCTCATAAATTTGTTCACAATTATTATAGACAAATGTATTACTTATATGGACTATATAAGCTTGAGCCCAATGTTTTATGAAATATTTTGTCCTAAAACCTAGTGTTTCATGAAACAAATAGCAAAACATGGGGTTTTGTGTTATGAAAGCCCTGAAATGTAGTGTTTTCTCAAATTTATTCCTTTTAAATTGCAAAAAAAATTTGCATGCTTTAACTAAAATGCAAAACCTCAATTAATTTTTGCAAAAATGAAAATGGCCCAAAAACTGGGGTTTCATGATTAATGATTAACAGCTGTTTTTTCATTGTTTTGACTAAAGTAGATGCATCAAAATGTACCGCCACTGGTGGAGAAACCATCTTTCGTCGGTCGGCCGAATTCCACAATAGTCCCGGTTGCAATAAAAACCGGGACTAAAGATCAGCTTTAGTCCCAGTTAAAAAGGGTAACGGGCATATTTGATCTTTAGTCCTGGTTGGTAACACCAACCGGGACTAAAGATGATCTTTAGTCCCGGTTCAAATGCTGACAGGGCTTGTCAGGCTCCCCGGGATCTTTCGTCCCGGTTGGTAACACCAACCGGGACTAAAGTTCATAACTTTAGTCCCGGTTGGTATTACCAACCTGGACTAAAGATCCCTGCGATCTTTAGCCCCGGTTCATAACACCAACCGGGACTAAAGTCCCACCCCTATATATATATCTTCTTCCTTCTCCAGCCCGAGCAAGCTTCAAAATTTCTCCAAAAAAGAGGAGAGGTCATGCCAAAATTTCTAGTGAATTTATTTTGGTGATTATATACAAATCGGAGGTGCCTAAAAGGTTAGCAACTTAATCCTCCAATGTTTTTTTCGTCATATTACATTTGAAGCTATGTTTTGCACACTTTTTTGCCTCCAAAATTTTGTTGTAAGTTGATGAGAGAGAAAATTTGTGTGGGGAAAAAATATATAGAAATTTAGTTTATTTGCTAAAGAAGGTTTTATAAAATAGTTGAGAAGGAAAATATAGTGAAAGTTAATCTTAAATAATAGAAAACAAACTAAAATGAAAATTAAAAGAAATACAACACATTAATATTAGTTTAAAACTTTAGAAATAGTAAATAAGAATTATTTGGTGTAATATTTTATAGTTTTTATATGAATAATGATATGTCATTATTGTATGACTGTTGAAAGAGTTTGTAATTATTTTATCATTATTGTATGACTGTCATTATTGTACGAATAATTATTTGTGTACGATTTTTGTCCATTTCATGTAGATGGATCGGCAATGGATGTACGCTGACCGACAGTCCAAAGAGTTTATTAACAGCGTGCATTATTTTTTGAGAGTGGCCGAAGCTAGCAGGCATAAGGGTTTTATTTGTTGTCCATGTAATAAGTGTAAGAATCAGAAGGAGTATTCTGCATCCAGGACTATTCATTTCCACTTGTTTGAGTCGGGGTTCATGCCAAGCTATAATTGTTGGACATCCCACAGAGAGCAAGGGGTTGAAATGGAAGAAGATGAAGTGGAAGACGACAATATTCTGGACTTTGCTCAGTATGCTGGATTTGAAGGAAATCAAACGGGTGAGGAGGACAGGGATGCTGATGATAACGACGGTGTGGATGATCTTGGTCAGATGTTGCAAGACGCCAAGGAGGACTGCGAAAGTGAAAAGGGGGCCCATAAATTGGACAAGATGTTAGAGGACCACAAAACGTCATTGTACCCAGGTTGCGAGCAGGGGCACAAAAAGTTGGATACCACTCTGGAGTTCTTGCAATGGAAGGCAAAAAATGGTGTTAGCGACAAAGCATTTGGCGATTTATTGAAACTATTCAAGAACATTCTTCCGGAGGGAAACAAATTGCCCGAGACAACGTACGAGGCTAAGAAGATAGTCTGCCCTCTAGGACTGGAAGTTCAGAAGATTCATGCATGTCTGAATGATTGTATCCTATATCGCGGTGAGGAGTACGAGAACCTAGAAGCATGCCCTGTTTGTAAAGCACTACGATACAAGATTAGACGAGATGATCCAGGTAAGGTTGACAGGCAGCTAACGAAGAAGAGAATTCCTGCTAAGGTGATGTGGTATTTTCCTATAATACCACGGCTAAGGCGTTTGTTCAGGAATAAGGGGAATGCTAGAATGATGCGTTGGCACGCTGAAGAGCGTCAATAGGACAGGATGCTGAGACACCCCGCCGATGGTTCGCAGTGGCGAAACAACGACAGAAAATTTAAAGACTTTGGAAAGGACGCACGAAACATATGGTTTTGTTTAAGTATGGGTGGCATGAATCCTTTTGGAGAGATGAGCAGCGGCCATAGCACTTGGCCCGTTACGATGTGTATCTACAACCTCCCCCCTTGGCTATGCATGAAGAGGAAGTACATAATGATGCCGATTATTATTCAAGGCCCCAAGCAACCTGGTAACGACATCGATGTATACCTAAGACCACTGGTCGAAGATCTTAAACTGTTGTGGAAGAAGGAAGGTGTCCCCGTATGGGACGAGGACAAATAGGAGGAGTTTAACGTACGAGTGATGCTGTTCGTAGCCATCAACGATTGGCCTGCACTTAGCAACCTATCCGGGCAGTCTAACAAAGGGTACAAGGCTTGCACTCACTGTTTGGATGAAACAGAAAGTACGTATCTTCAGTACTGTAGGAAGGTTGTGTACATGGGTCATCGTCGATTCCTTGCTGCAAACCACCTAGTACGGAAGAAAGGCAAGCACATTGAACATAAGGCGGACCACCGTACGAAGCCTAAATATCGCAGCGGGAAAACAATGTTTGCTATGGTGAAAGATCTTAAAGTAGTGTTTGGAAAGGGGCCTGGCAGCCAGCCTATGGAGAGCGAAGATGGTCACGTGGCGATGTGGAAAAAGAACTCCATATTTTGGGAGTTACCCTATTGGGAATTCTTGGATGTCCGCCACGCAATCGACGTGATGCACCTCACTAAGAATCTTTGCGTAAACCTTCTTTGCTTTCTAGGTGTATATGGAAAGTCGAAAGATACACTGGAAGCACGTAATGATCTGAAGCATATGGAACAACGTGGCAACCTTCACCCGGAACCAAAGGAGAAAGGAAGCCATTACTTGAGTCCAGCCAGCTACACTCTTAGCAAGGCAGAGAAGGACAGTATGTTTGAATGCTTGGAGAGCATCAAGGTACCGTCAGGATACTCCACGAATATAAAGCAAATAATAAGCATGAAGGAGAAGAAGTTCACAAACCTAAAGTCTCATGACTGTCACATGTTGATGACACAACTGCTACCGGTTGTAATAAGGGGTATCCTCCCAGACAATGTCCAGGCAACAATAACAAAGCTATGTGCTTTCATGAACGCAATTTCACAGAAGGTCATCGATCCGGATAGATTAGAAGCCCTTCAGAATGATGTGGTGCAATGTCTTGTCAGCTTTGAGTTGATATTTCCACCTTCATTTTTCAATATAATGACGCATCTGCTTTGTCACTTTGTCAAAGAGATCGGTATTCTCGGCCCTGTGTACCTACACAACATGTTTCCTTTCGAGAGGTACATGGGCGTTCTGAAGAAATATGTTCGTAACTGTGCGCGTCCAGAGGCAAGCATCGCCAAGGGGTATGGAACAGAGGAGGTCATTGAATTTTGCGTATAATTTATTGAAGACCTCGGAAGGGGACTCTTGGAAGGAAAGCAATACTGACGGTAGACAACAATTTATTTCGTAAAGCCCATTTCACGGTTCTGCAACAATCTTCATTGGTGGCTCCTTACATCGAGGAGCACTTGGCTCTAGTTCGTACCAGAAACATCGGTAAGTCCGATGATGCATGGATTACACGGCATCACATTGATACTTTCTCCGCGTGGCTGCGAGAACATCTCATGGGTAACGAGATGATTAACCAACTACTGGCCTTCCTGGCGAGGGGACCATCTGGCTCGATCGCGACATTCCAGAGATATGAAATCAATGGGTACAGATTCTACACAAGAGCCCAAGACATGAAGAGCACGAACCAGAACAGTACTGTTCGGATCGATGCCATGGGACTCGATGGTACAACTGGCACGTATTATGGTGCCATCGAGGACATATGGGAACTTGACTATGAACCTCTAAAGTTCCCTCTGTTCCGGTGCCAATGGATTAGGTTGACTGGTGGAGGCGTAACGATTGATAACAATGGGATGACAACGGTTGACCTTAACAAGGTTGGATACTAGGACGAACCTTTTGTCCTTGCCAATGATGTAACGCAAGTTTTTTACGTCAAGGACATGTCTAGAAAAGGAAAAAAGGGCAAATGGCCTGACAAGCCGAAGCGCCACGTGGTTCTCCCAGGAAAAAGAAAAATCGTCGGAGTAGAGGACAAGACTGACAAGGATTACGATCAGTTTGATGGGCAACCCCCTTTCACGGTGACGATTGACCCTGGCATCCTCCTATCAAATGAAGACACCCCTCACTCACGTAGTGATCACACGGAAGGAACAATAGTGAGGAGAAAGTACGTGCGGTCAACCGTCACCGCCGATGTATTGCTGTAATTGTTGTGTACACGATGTAAACTATTTTGGATGTATTGAATATCCATACAAATCAATTGTTGTATGCCATATGTTAATTATGTATGATTATTAGAATTTTTATCAAATTGAAATCATCCATATGCTAGTTATATATGATTATTAGAATTTTTAAAAGTCTTAAATCATGCACGTGGTATTTACATATGTTAATTAGAATTTTCAACAATTTATTATCATGATATGCTAATTATATATGATTATTAGAATTTTTATTAATTTTAAATCATGCGTGTGGTATTTACATATGTTAATTAGAATTTTCAACAATTTAATATCATCATATGCTAATTATATATGATTATTAGAATTTTTATTAATTTTAAATCATGCATATTGTATTTACATATGTTAATTAGAATTTTTAACAATTTAATATCGTGCATATGCTAATTATATATGATTATTAGAATTTTTAACAATTTTAAATCATTCATGTGCTAATTATATATTATCCATTTAGTTTACTACAGACAACAATAACTTTTCGAAGGTTTTGTCATTAATTTTTCGACTTTAAATAGTTGTAATGCATTATTTACTATTTTAGAAACACATATATAATGAAATTCAAAATTCAGTGCTATTATCTTTAGTCCCGGTTCTTAATCCTAACCGGGTTTTAAAAGAATTTGGAAATAGTGGGAAAAGATCTTTAGTCCCGGTTGGTGAGAACATCTGGGAGTAAATATATCTTTACTCCCGGATGTTCTCACCAACCGGGACTTAATATCCGGGGGTATATATATTCCCGGTGAGCCCTTGTCTTCTCCACCAACACTTAGACGTTTTTCCATCGAGATCGATCGTGGCTTCTCCTTCGCCGCCACTGCCTAGGGCAACCCCGCGCCGACGCCGTCATCGTCTCTCACCGTCACTTGGCAGTCCTCGCCGCCTCCGCCGCAGACGCCGCCACCGCATCTCTTGGGTGAGAGCCGCCACTGCCTCTCTCTCTCTCTCTGTCGATCTCGATCTCTCTCTCTCTCCAAACCGCCGCCGCCTAGCTCGTTGCCGACGCCACTACCACGTCGCAGTCAACCGCCACCGCCGACTACCGACTTCGACGCAGCTGCCACCTCCGACGACGCCGACGCCACTGCCACGCCACCACCCCCGCCTCGAGCTCACCACGCCGCCGGGCCGCTACGCCACGCCGCCGCGACACCACGCTGCCGCCGCGCCCCCACGCCGCCGCGACGCCACGCCGCCGAGCCAGCCCACGGCGCCAGACTGCACCCCGACGCCGCCGCGAGACCCCATCGCCGCGCCGCCACGCCACCGCTCCGCCGACACCACTGCCGCGCGCCCCGACAGTGACCGAACGCGAACAAACGTGACCGAACGCGAACGACCGTGAACGAACGCTTAAGGAACGTGAACGAACATGAACGAAACGTTAACGAACGCGAATGAACATGAACGAAACGCGAACGAACGTGAACGAAACGTTAACGAACGCGAATGAACGTGAATGATACGCTTACAAACGTGAATGCACTTGTACTAAAAGTGTGAGAACGAACGCAAGCGAAACGTGTACGAACGAGATAATTAAATGATTATTAAACTTAGCATACATATATGATTATATATATAGGTTCAAACGCGAAATACAATATATGTAACTTGGCCCGTTTAGACTAATACATTTTCTTGGTAATGTTGCAGAGAAGACGTCGTCGTCGTCCCTTATGCCGAAGTGGTAGCTAGCCATCGAAGGAATTCGCGCAGGCAAGTGATGTAAAGAAGTGATTGTTAGAGATTTAATATAAGATTATTAGAGTTTTAATATAAGATTATTAGATTATTAGAGTTTTAATATAAGATTATTATATTATTAGAGATTTAATATAAGATTGTTAGACTTAGCATATATATATATATATATATATATATATATGATTGTTGAGGAGTGATCCTCTCGAGCGGGAGATTGTGAGACCCCCCTTTTTTCGTTCGGCCAGGGGAAAAGGCTCGCCTCTGGAAATCACGTACTGCCCACTAGATTATCAGCTAATATGCACAAAACAAGATTATACAGGTTCGGGCCGCTTAGGAGCGTAATGCCCTACTCCTGTGTGTGTGGGATTTAGATTAAAGTTACCAAGGTACCTATGTTCTGGAGATGGCTTTTGCTTCTGTCACGCCCGGAATTTCTATCCAAAATTTCAAACGCTTACATGTGTGTAAACCCTCGTCCAGGCATCAGCCGAGGCACACAATAACAAATTGATAATAGAGTACAATTATTACTCTAATTAATGGGCGAATAAAATTGTCATTACAGAGGTGGATAGTTCCTCTCAAACATTAAAGATCTAAGCAGCGGAAAATAAAGATAAACAGCGCAGACGACTCCACTCCACAGGCAACTTGACAAGGACTACGCCAAATCCTCACCACCATCAGCTTCACTGTAGAACTCCTCCTCTGATGAATGATTGCAAGGTGAGTATATGACATACTCAGCAAGCCACGCAGCAAATATGCAAGTGCACAAGATAAACAAGGATGGCATAATATAGGCTTCTTTGCATAAACAGCATTTGATAAACATTTCAGAATTTAATAAAACCGTAGAGTATTAATTAAACAGTATTAATCCAACACTATACAACATACCCTGTTGTATAGGCCCAACCATATAGTACAACCAATCCCGGCTGCACAGTTCTAATCTCCAAACCAGGAATATACCATTCCAAACCAGGAGCTGATCAATTTTAACCAGTTATAGCATCTCTCATTATTGTGGGAAGGGTGAGACTAATCACGAAAGACATTGTTAGACCTGCCCATAACCGCGGGCACGGCTATTCGAATAGTTTTACTCTGATCAGAGATGTACCACTGTACCCACAAGACACAGCCCCACATCATGTCACCATGTGCCTCAATACCACCACGGTACCTCGGAAAGGAGCTGTGACATTACCTCTCACACAACACAATTCACTACAGTGCACCATTCCCGGATCATAGTCACCCCCTTATAAACAAGGCATGGACTCCCCAGCGACCCCCGTGGGCTTATCTCCGCCACTTCTCAGTCTGGTGCTCCGTAATAAACTATGCTATGTAAAAGATAAAGCCGTTGCCCACGCTGGCTTGTGGTTGGCACGGTTAATGTTTCACAACCGAAGTTCGTGAACCGGTCCTTAACTGTCATGAGCACGACCATCAAAACCATGTACTCACAACCCACCATTATCAGGTTTTAGTTGTCACATTAATTAATTAACCAATCACGATTAGCCATCGTGAACTATCATTAAGCCATCATTAAATAATAGTGAATCATAAGTTATCCCATTAGTGTGCTAAAGTTTCTAAGCATGGCTAAGCAATTACATCTAATCATCTAGTTGAACCAATATAAAGCTCGGCTAGTCAAGTTAATATAACCCAAGGTATCAAGGAATAGGATAATCAAGAACAAAAGGGCTATAACAAACAATAGGCTAATTCCACCCAATGTCATTCAAAAATAAATGCAATAGTTGAATAGAAACAATAGCTTTAAACGGGATCAACATGCTCAAAGGATTGATTAGGATCTGTGTGACTTGCCTTGCTGGCCTTGGAACTCTTCTAAATCTTCTCCTGCAAAAGCGGACTCTCCGGAAACGTCGGATTCTAAACGGAAAAGAATAAAAAGACCAAAACAGCACATAAGCAAGCATGAACAGTACATGTGGATATTTTTAACATGTAGATCTCAATTTTAGAAAAATTTAGAGACTTGAACCAACTAAATCCGAGCTAAGATGAATTAGTTATGAATTTTTAAAGATTTAATCGGTTTAAATCATTTATATAAATTTTAATTGAATTATGACGCAATAATGAATTATTTTTGAAAAGAAAAAGGGCTTTATTGCGTCAGCGGGCTCGGGGTCTACGGTGGACCGGGTCCACGGCAACGGTCTACGGGAACGAACGGCCGAGATCTAATCCGACCGAACGGACGGCCGAGATTAAACGGCTCACGGCCGGCTCACGGCTGACGGCACTGATGACGTCAGCGATGACGTCATCCCGACCGACGGCGACGACGGCGACTCGGACTCGCGTGCTCGCCGGCGATCTACGGCGCGGCAGCGCGAATGGAGGACACCAAAAGGACGCGGGCATCGCGGCGAACTCATCGGCGACCAAAGCAACGGCGGAGAGGCAACGGACAACGCCGGCGTCGAGGACGAAGCGGCGGAGAGCTTCGGGTCGACGGCGACGGCGATGTTCCGGCGGTCCACAGCGACGGCGAAGGGTCGGACGAGGACGGCGACGCGACGGCGACCACGATGGCGAGCTCCCCGAACGACGGCGATGACCGGAGCGACGGCGACGCACGACTGGAGCGGCGGCGGTGACGGCGGCGCACGGGATGCACGACGCTAGGGCGACTCGGGCGACGAGAGGCAAAGGCGAGGGCGGCGGAGGGTAGAAGAGAGCTCGGGGATCCTTTTAAAGGGGTCGGGAGGCGGCGGCGAAGCCCACGGCGGCCCGGCGACGGCGAAGGAAAGCTAGGGTTCGCCGACTCCGAATCGAGCTCGATTTCCCGATCTTCCAAAGCGAATCGGCCGACGTTTCCAAAAGGGAAAAGGCGGAGGAGATCACGGGACACCTTTCCCCTCAATCAATTGCATCGGATCGGGAAAGGGGCGGCGAAATTGGAAAGGCGGCGGCGGCGGCGCTCGGCTAGGGTTTCGGCCCGAGGAGGACGACGGGCCTGACAGGCGGGCCCCACCTGTCAGCGACAGGAGAGAGAGGAGAGCGGCGGCTCGCGCGCGCGGCTCGGCTTGCTGGGCCGGCTTGGGCCGGGGAGGAGAGAGAAAGGTTTTGGGCCGACTTTCGGCCCAAAGCCAAAAGAGACTTTTTAAAACCTTTTTCAATTTAAATAATTCATAAAATGCAATTCCATTTATTAAAAATACTTCCTTAGCTCAAATAATTCCCAGAAAAATCTAGAAATTATAGAATTAAGCAAAGTATTTAATAAAATTTTATCTGGCCCAATTTTATATTGGAATTTATTATTTAGAATTAAATCTTTTCTTCCAGACTTTTTAAAAATTATTTCTAAAATTCCATTTACACAATAATTTATATTTTTGGGATTTTTAGTGTGTGACAGCTTCCCTTCTCCTAGAGCTCAGGGTTCCTTAGAGTCGTCCTCTTTCTCGGCGGGCAATGTCTTCCTTTTATACCTCAAGGGGATACCATATGCACCGCCTCTACCTACTCTACTCTCGGGTGGGGGCCCACCCTATCTTGACCGGACCTGGACCCGTGCCTTCGCCTGGAAGCTAAGCCACGATTTTTCCTTGAGTGGGGCCCAGCGCCGTCCCTTGCCTGACATGGGGGACACCCCTGTCAATCTCCCATTAATGGATGAAGAATTGTGGTGGTCGTCCTCTGACGAGGAGGATCTCAAATGACCCTCCCGATGGGACGGGTCATACCTGCCTCCACTCCGCCGGAGGCAGATGCGATCTGGGGGCACAGCTGTCCGTCCAGTCAGATGTGACTGGTGACAAACTGGTCACAGACCGGTCATTCCTGTCCACCGCGCGCCACTCGCGCACGCCGCACGTCTGCCCCTACTGCATTGAATGCGGCAGGGGGCAGTTGGGGCACTGTGTTCATTAAAGGAGGCTCGGTTTGGGCTCCCTCTCCGCTCGCTCCCCCCTCCAGATGGCGGACAGGCGGGGGCCTCGGGGCAAAACGGCACGATGTCCCGAGGGGCACGACGTGGCACCCCGAGGCCTCGGGGCAAAACGGCGCGAGGGCCCGAGGGGGCACGACGTGGCACCCCAAGGCCCCCCGACCGCTCCTACGACCCGCGGGGTACGGGGGTAGGGCCAGGCTGTAGGTCATGCGCCAGGATGGGAAGGTACATTCCCCTCATTCCATATACCCCTGGGCCCACTTCACCGACAGTAGCCCCCCGCACCGCGTCGAATGTTGGCCTCCTGAGGTTGGTCTGACGTGGCGCCTCTTGACCTCCCAAGCTGGGGTTGTGGGCCCGGCGGAGAATCTTAACGGACGCTACCGAGCGGCCAGATTGGCGTGCTGATAATAACGGTGATTTGACCGCCACTAACCGCGCTGATGATGGAGGCGCTTTAGGCACGAGAATTGGGGGGTCGGCTGGACCACACCTCGATCTCCTCATCTGCCATATACGCGGCGATACAGATGGCGGCCCGCCTAGTCTGCGCCTGTGAATGTCGCACGCTCTACGCCGAGTGCGCCGCTGACAGGCGCACTAAATGTGGGGCGCGGATTCAGCGAGCGACGTGATGAGTGGTTGCGGGAAACGATGAGGCAACTGCAGGCGCAAGAATCATGGGGGCAACCGCGAGGGCGTGAAACGAGGAGGCGGGCGCGGGCAAGGCAAGGATAAAAGGATACGGCGGCGGGGACTTTGCCTCCTATCTTTCGCCGAATGCTCACCCGCACTCTCGCTCCTTAAGCCCTTACAGTCTGGCCTCTCCACGCTACTCCACACACCAAGCCCCTCGTCGTTTCACCGCCAGTCATCATGGCCCAAGATGCTGGCGATGCTGTGCTTCCGGCATCGCGCATCATGGCTGATAGGCACCTTAGCCTCCCCCACAAGATCATGCCGGAGGGGACCGCCGTGAGGGCGGGGGAGTCGCGACCGCGACAGCGGTACCCAGAGCGATCCGTGCACCTCCTGTCCTTCGCCATAGCGGGGTTGGTCCCGCCATTCTCAAGGTTCTTCCACGAGGTTTTGGATTTCTATGAGATCCACGCCTTGCATCTCGCACCCAACGCCGTGATGACGCTGGCCATCTTCGCGCATCTGTGCGAGATGTTCGTTGTGGTACAGCCGACGATGTGACTGTTCCAGTTCTTCTTCGTTCCGCAGCTGTTGCAAGGTGCGGTGGTGGGGGGATGCTACTTCCAGCCCCGGCCCGGCACGGCGGGCAATACATTGAGAGTCATCTCCGCAAGAAGTGGGAGGACTGGAAGAAGGACTGATTCTACACCACGCTGCTGGACCACCCGCGACTTCGACTCCCCGCCAGCCCTCCCGAACGATCCGCCACATGGTTGGTGGCTTCGGAACTGGACGAGGAGTACGACGCCGTGCGGGACCGCCTCAGGGGCCTGCGAAGCCAGGGCCTTATGGGGGCGATGGTGTTTGGTGATTACTTCCGCCGCCGCATCGCACCTCTCCAAGAGCGGTCCCGCGAGGCATGGAAGTATACTGGACCCAACAATCCCATGCGCACTCATGTGGGCGAGCATTGGGACTGGGGCGAGGAAAACACGAAGACGGTGATTCAGCGGGTGCTGGGTCTGGACTCCGCCGAGCAAACATTGATTCCAGACGGAATCCTTCCCTTCTGCAGCGACCGCGACCGGGAGAGAATCCTGGTGGTAATGTCTGCCGTCGGCGCCGGCGGGGATCGGTCCCGTTGGAGCAGCGCAAGTGGGGTGCCGTTGGTGCGGGCAGTAGCGGCGCAACCGCAGGCGGGAGTCGGGCCAGCGGCCCCAGCGGGGGTGGCAGCTCCAGGGCACCCGGGGGGAGATTCGGCCAGCGACCCGAGAGGGATGCAAAAAATGACCGAATCCCGACTGCCCTCTCCCCCGCGCGGAGGGGGTGCCGAACGCCCTGTCGCACCCGAAGTTGCATGGAAGAAGAAGCGGCTCCGGAAGATAGGCCAGACAGAGCCGTGCCGGGGGAGCTTTATCGAGCCCCCGAAGTGGACCTTCAACCGCCCCCCCCTCGCCCCGTAGGTACGATTGCCGGCATCCGCCTCGGTGCTCTTTACTCATCTCGGCCCCTTGTTGCTTCTTCTTCTCTTCCTTTGTTAACGCGATCAGGGATCTTCTACAGCGAGATTCCTTCCCATGGGGTGTCGGCGTCCGACCCCTTACAGGGGTCGAAGTCCGAGCGACCGGAGCGGCCCGGGCTCGGCCGATCCAGCGCCGCGGGGCCTTCGCGGCCTTCTGGCGGGGCCCACGGTCTGGCTTCGGGTCCACCTCAGCCGGAGCACAACCTGCCGCAGGCGATAGCGGTGGCGGCGTCCTCCCCGGGGGCAGCTCCGAGGGACAGACCCGCACGGTGCGCCTCCCTGGAGAGGGGGCCGAGGGGGGTCGTGGCCCAGGAGTCGAGGCTGGAGGCAGCCCTGAGCCCGAGGTCGAGGCCGAAGCTGGGGGCGGGCCCGAGCCCGAGGCCGAGGCCGAGTCTGCCCGAGGGCCCGAAACAGGAGGTGAGAGGGACAGCCGCTCCCCCTTGCGTTTGGGGCACCTTCGGGGCTGGCCACGCGGGAGGGGGGTTGAGAGTAGCCCCCAGTCCCGCGGGGGATCCAGTTGCACCCCGTCGTCCCACGGGCGGACCGCAACCTTCTGTTCTCCGACTCCGGCAAGCATGGAGCCACTCCTGCAGGTGCTCGCCGCCGCCGATTCCATTGTCCGGGAGGGCCTCAACGCCCAAGTTCAAGCCCTGGCGGAGGAGCGGGCGGCCCTAGAGGCGGAGTGGGCACAGCTCGCGGCGGATCACACGCGGGTTGACGAGGGGTGCTGCGCCGTGGATGTCATGGTGGAAGTGGGGCACAAGATGCGCCAAGCCCAACTGGCAGAGATCCAAGCGCGCGAGGAAGCACTGGACTCTGTCATGCGGGAGACAGAGAAAGAGCGGCAGGCGGCACTAATCGCCTCAAGGGTCCTGGATGAGGCGCTGGACGATATCCGTCTGCAATACGAGGCCCATGCCGAGGACCTAGCGAAGAGGGCCGAAAACGCCCGCGGTGTCCTTGAGGCGGCTGCCGCCCAAGAGCGGCGGGCATCAGAGACCGATGCCTCACTGCGGGTTCGAACGGCGGCGCTCGAGGCCGAACGCAAGGTCTTGGACAAGCGCACCCGTTCTGTGCAAGAGTTTGAGGCCACGATTCGTCGGCGAATTGAGGTTCTCGACTCGAAACAGCGCGAGCAGGACGCGCGCAGCCGGGAGCAGGCGCAGCGAGCCCGGGAGCTAGAGGGGCTAGCTCGGGCGCTGGAGGAGCGAGCACGTATGCTAGACCAGCGGGAGTCCACCTTGGCCACCCACGAGAGGGCGGAGGTGGAGGTGGAGACCTCCCTTCGTCTCTGCGAGGAGGTCGTAGCTGAGCGCAACTGGACCACCCTTGCCACGAAGGCTTCGGCGGCCCATTGCTCGGAGGAGCTAAGGCTCCGGGAAGAGGCGTGCCAGGAACGGGACTCTGTGCTCGCCGAACGCGAGGCCGAAGTGAGCCGCCATGAGGTGGCGGCGCGCCGGCTGGGCGAGCAACTCGCGAAATGTGAGGAGGCTGTCGCCGGGCACGAGGCCCGGCATTTGGAGAGCGTTCGAGCCGAGCGCGCGGCATTGGCGGTAAGGGCTTCTGAGCTGGAGGCCCGGGAGAAGGTCCTAGCGGTGGGCGGCCAGCACAGCGGCGTGGAGTTGGCGAGCCAGCTTGCCACGGCTCAGAGCGCTCTTGCTGACCTAGGGCGCCTGGTGCAAGATCAAGCTGGGGAGATTGCGGCCCTTCGCCTTACCAACGAGATCGGGCCCGGGCAACTCTCCGATGCCGTCGCCCGGCTGGAGCGCGCAGAGCGCCGAGTGGGCATCTCCATACACCAGGACAGGAAGCTCCCGCCCACTCAACCGACACTCATGCTCCGGCTGGATGGGCTGGCGGCTGACCTGGAGAGGCTAGAGGAAGAGGTCGGCGAGACCATCAAGTCGTCGTCTGCTTCGTTGGCGCGGGCTGCGATGGAATTAGTCCTCGCCAGCTACCAAGCCCACGACCCCGACTTCGCCCCATGGCACGCGCTCGAGGAATTTCCCCCGGGAACCGAGGCCAGGGCTCGGGAGCAAGTCCGGGAGGTGGCCGACGCGATCGTCTCTAACTTCGAGGGGTCGGCCCCTCAGTTCACCTCCGGGCTTGCCTCGGACGAGGAGAGCGGGAGTGAAGACGAGGGGAGCAGAAGCGGAGACGGTGGTGACGACGTTGGTGGTGAGGATTGGGATGACGTGGTCAGCGGCGCCAGCCTCGGGAGCTTGGGCACTCCGTGATTATCCCCGCTTTTAACTTCCTTTTGTTATGTGCCTGCATCGGACACCTCTTATCTATAGGCCATCGTGCCTTCTTAACTGTAAATAAACCTCTTTCTTCGCATTTTCTACCCTTTCACTTTCTTCATTAAATGCCTGCGGCACAGAAAGAAGAAAAACTAGAGCAAAAATATTCAATTAAATTCCCTATGATTGAATAGCCATTTTTACCCCTTCCCCCCCAGGCTCGTCCTTGCGAAAAGGTAAACTCGCGCTCGGCCCGTGGAGCCTAAATGGTAAGGGGCGAGGCTACCGCCCCGTGGGAGCCGCCCGGCGGGTCTGGCCAGACCGAGGCTACGACGACCGAGGGTCGGGGACGGCCGTGTGTAGGCCCTTCCGAGCTCCCGGGGTTTGCCGCAGCCCGGGGCGCTGCCCGCACTCAGGCTCTCTTTCGATGGTTTTCAGGTCGCCCAACGCCACTTAGGTTTCGGAGCAAGCGCGAATTATCTTTTGAACCAGGACGAGCCAGAGGAAAGGGCAAAAAAAAGGGTGCGTAGCGGCGTCCACCGAATTTATTGCTTGGAAAGGGAAAGAGATACAAAGTACTGCACAGTGGTAGCCCCCGGCCAAGTCCGCGCAAGCTGAAGGGTTGTGCGGGGCTTGGCCCGAGCTCCTGGAAAGCAAACAAGAAATGCGACGCTATGGATAGAAGTGGCGGAGGTGTTCGATATTCCATGGAATAGGCAGCTCTGTGCCGTCGTCCGTGGCTAACCGAATAGAGCCTGGTCGGGGAACCCCGATCACTTTGTATGGCCCTTCCCACATTGGTGAGAGCTTGCTCAGCCCCAAGCACGACTGCACGCAACGTAGGACGAGGTCGCCAACTTGTAGTGATCGGGCCCGGACGTGGCGCTGGTGATAGCGCCGCAGGCTTTGCTAATAACGCGCCGCCCGCAGGGCCGCGCGCCTCCTCCTTTCTTCCAAGTAGTCAAGATCGTCGCGGCGGAAGACATCCTGAGTGGCCTCATTGTACACCGCGACACGAGGCGAACCTAGGGAAAGCTCCGTTCGCAGGACCGCCTCGGCGCCATACACCAGGAAAAAGGGGGTTTCTCCTATGGCACGACTTGGCTCGCTCAACTTGGCCGTTACTCTTGGGGTGGGCAGGCGAGGCGAAGCATAGCTTGATACCCATGTCGTCGCAATAGTCGCCAAACAGTTCACTGGTGAACTGGGTGCCATTATCCGTAATGATACGGTTGGGCACCCCGAACCGGGACGTGATGCCCCTAATGAACTTGAGGGTGGAATGCTTGTCGATTTTGACGACCGGGTAAGCTTCGGGCCACTTGGTGAATTTGTCGATGGCGACATAAAGCTGCTGATACCCGCCTCGAGCCGCTTTGAACGGCCCAAGGATGTCTAGCCCCCTGACTGCGAGGGCCAAGAGAGCAGGATGACCTGTAAGGCCTGGGCCGGCTGGTGGGTTTGCTTGGTGTGGAACTGGCCCACCTTGCATCGCTAGACCCATTCCTGTGCGACTTGTGTAACACCCTGAAAATTCGACCGACAAATCGAAACTCTAAAAATACGGATTTTCAAAAACTTTTTAAAATAAATTGCATCATGCCGATTTTGTTCGCCCGTTCCGTTGAATTTCGATTTCGGAGTTTGGAGATTGCGAATAGAGAACAATTAATTAAGAATAAGCCCTAAAAATAAATATAAATTAAAATAAATAATAGGTGTGGATGGAGGTAAATAAGATATTATCGCAAACAAATTTATATCAATTACATTTAAATGCGATGGAATAAGAATTAACACTAATTAAAAATTTAAATAAATTATATAAATAAAAATGTGAACAATGTTAAGTTGGGATAACACAAATATTGGGTAAAATTCATATATGCAAATATTAGGAATTATAGAATCAAATTTATATAATAAATAAAAATAATAAAATAATAAAATAAAAATTAAATAGGAAAAATTGGGAAATGCACTGTTCATTGCACCTAAGGTGCTCGACGTGGTTCCCCTAACCTAGCCCCTCCTCTGCCACACCGCCTCGCGCCCCGCGCGCCGCGCGCCGCTCCGCCTCCCCTCTGCCGTCGCCGTCGCATCGCCGCTGCCGCCTGTCACGTCATCCCGAGCCCCGTGCCGCCGCCTTGCGCCCCACGCCCGTGCCGTCGCGCGTCGCTCGTCGCCATCCCGTCGCGCTTTCCCATCCCCGCTGCTGCCGCCCGCCGTCGCATCGCCGCTGCCGAGCCGTCGCCGTCGCTGCTCCGCGCCCCGCGCCGCGCCGCGCGCCGTCCCGCGCCCCGCGCCCCGCCGCGCCGCTCGCCCGCCGCGTCACCGCTCGTCGCATCGCCGCTGTCGCCGTCGCCGTCGACATCCCGTCGCCGCGCGCGCGTCCCATCGCCGCGTCGAGCCCCATGCCCCCCCCGTCACGTCACCCGCCTCGAGCCCCGCACCGCCGCCTGTCGCATCGCCGCTCCGAGCCCCGCGCCGCCATCGCGTCGCCGCCCGCGCGTCGCCGTCGTCCCGCCCCGAGCGCCGCCGTCGCATCGCCATCGCGCCACCGCCCCTTCCCCTCTTCTTCTCCCCTCTCTACAAATACCCCTCCTCTCTCCATTCTCCCCCACCCCATCTCACCCATCCTCCCCTCTTCCCTCTACACTGCGCCGCCGCTCTCGTGCCACCGCGCCGCCGTTCCGTGCCGCCGCGCCGCCGTTCCCGTGCCGCCGTGCCGCCGCTCCCGCGCCGCCGTGCGCCACCGTCGCCGCCGCCGTCGTCGCCGCTGCCGCCGTCGGTGAGCTGCCCTCCTTTCCCCTCGCGTCCACCGCCGCCGCCGCTCGGGTGGGAAAGAGCCGAGAGAGAGAGGGAGAGGAAAGAGAGGCCGGCCGAGAGAGAGAGAGAAAAAGAGAGAGAGGGAGAAAAGAAAGGAAAAGAGAAAGAGAGAAAAAGAAAGAAAAAGAAGAAGAGAGAAAAGAAAGAAAAAAAAAGAAATAAATAAATAAAAAATATATAATAATAATAATATAATAATGAAAAAGAATTAGAGGAAAATTAGAGAAGTTTAGAAAATTTAAAATAATTAGAATTTAAATTATAGATTAATTTCTCGTCGTAGGATTGCAAAAATTTAATATAAATTATAGATTATTCTTGGTAATTTCTAGAAGAAATCAATTCGCGGTAGTAGTTTAGATGTAATTAGTGACTAAACAATTAGATGAATTTTTATAGACAATTACAGATTAGTTTTGGATAATCTCTATAAGTAATCGATTCACGGTAAAAGTTTGGATTTAATCACTAGGAATCTTAGACGCATATTATACTTAATCGGTTAGTCATAGACTAAATTAAATCGTATAATATTATAAGATAATTTTCGGATTCCGTCCGATATTCAGCTTGCGATAGAAAATTTCTAACCTATTATATGGATATAATACTCGGGAATGTTAAATTAAAAACTTATGACAACAAAATGATTATACTCACAAATGATTTAAATCAAAAATGGGTTTGCCTTAGTTCGCGAATAGTAAAGTTAATATAAAGGAATCGACTTTCGCATTCGACTTTTCATTTGGATTTACTTGGATTTTTATTAGAATTCTAACCGAATTCAAATCAATTTTTCGCACGTAACTATAGAGCCCGAGGAAGCTGCGGATCCAAGCGAAGGTCAAGACCCGCAAGACTTTGAGCAAGGCAAGTCATCACTATTCCTTGAACATGTTGATCCTATTTGCGAAATTGTTTTGTTTACAAATAAAATTGCATGCAATGATAAACATCCTACTTGTGATTATGCCATGCCTTGATTATTGTTTACCCCTTATTCCTTCGTAACCATGTTTACGTATGAGTCCCTAGTCAACTATGATAATTGCTTAGAAATGCTATTCTAGAATCATGCATACTCATATTTATCAAAATGCTTTATGCTTGGGCAATTACCTTTGGGAAGGTAATTGAGATGCGGCATGTGGAGACATGAGCGCCACATTGCCATGATATTGATGACATGATTTGTGAAAGGAGAAATAAAACTAAACAACTGTTTTCGACTGGGGCGGACGGAGGATTTGGGTGGTATCCGGAAAAGGCTAGTGCCGTCCCTGGTCAATTAAGGACCGAGCCATGAAGCTAAGCATGAAACGACCCCCGTACGACCGCACTTCTCGTATGGGTATAGACCTAGCGGAGTACATAGCTGAGCGGGGGCAGTATCCATGCATAGTGGTTTCTTTTAGGTGTGTGAATCGACAAGCAGTCTGCTGGCGGATGCCCTGTCAGGAGGGCCAGAGGCTGACTTGTAGTCTACTGGCGGATGCCCTGACAGGAGGGCCAGAGATTGACTTGTAGTTTGCTGGTGGATGCCCGTTACGGATGGCCAGAGACTGACTTGATAAGACTACGAGAAGGAACCCAAAAGAGGACAGCTGAAATGGATTGGGTTCAACTACCAAATGCAATGTTAGGAATGCATGTGTGAGTTTTCCCTCCTCGGGAGCGCCAGAACTCCTCTCACTGTTAGAAATCGTATTACGCCTAGAGTGCATGAGGATTTAAAGTTCGTGGAGCGGGTACTGCCAATGCGAGGTTATCGAAAAGCTTTGCCGTGACGCGTCTCATGTGTTGGGACGAGGCTCATGTGTTGGGCAGTCGCGGAGTGCGGGTAAAGTGTACATCCACTGCAGTGTGAGTGAACCAAATCTATTCAAATAGCCGTGCTCGCGGTTATTGAGCACCGGGACGTGTATTACACTTGGCTAGACTCTAAATTCTTAACTTGTGTGGGATGGGATGTTGCATAATGATTTCTATGCTGATGGAGCCACTTCCTGAGAGGAGGGAAGGTGGACGTCCTCAGAAAACCATGACGACTCAATGGCGGGAAGCTATCCTTGGGATCACAATGGATGGTGGACAGAACCGTCATTGTTTAATATGAACACTGGTACTAAAATTTGATCGGTCTATGCTAGGTCTTAGGCTTGTGAAAAGAATTACAAAACTTGCTTTGTGCAAAAGAACCATAGCCATTCCTTGAATCCCCTTTATCATGTGCAATGTTGCTGTGGTGGCTTGCTGAGTACGGTTGGTACTCACCCTTGCAAATATAAACTTAATCAGAGGCCGGAGATGAAGCTTCGGAGGATCCCTATGCCTATTACCAGGAGGGTGATGAAGACGATGGCACTCAATAGGTCTTAGTTACGGTCGTTGCCTATGGCAATGGCGTGCCGCTGCCTTACCTACTTCTATTTTTGGAATGTATTCCGGACCGCTCGGTCCGATGATTTAAGACTATGCCTGCGGGCTATTGATGTAATAATTCGTACTAGACACTTGTGTATGTGCACTGGGTATTTCAGCTATGAATTCGTGTGTACCAGACTACTTGATCCAGGGAAATGGTACTGTTTACACGATTGATTCCGGTTATAAAAACGGGGGTCCACAACTTGCAACGCGGTTGGCTAGTGAAAACCTTGCCGGAAGGCTTTACCGACCAAGGTGCGCGAGGCGGAATGCGCCCCACACTCACCCTCATGGGCGTCGGCAATGAGCTCGACGCACTATTCCCGAGAGATACACTTCAAGAGCATCCCGTTGGCGGCGCGTCGGTAGAGGGTCCCCTCTACGAGCACGTACCGCTTAGAGAGGCGCGCAAGCTTCTCAATTTCTGTGCGATCCTTGGGAAGAGTATTATTGTCGAGGTACGCCCGGATGTCAGTCATCCATGCGACGTGACGAGGGGGGTCGGGGTCGACCCCCTCGGGCCCCGTGGCCCGCGGGTTATCGGGGCTCGGGGCGGAGTGTCACGCCCTAAAAATCGCTTAAATTAATAATCCATATTTTAAATCATTTTTAGAAATTATTTTGAAAGCCTACAAGTTAAACTCTAATAATCTAGGAAAAATTTCAACATAAAATTGAGCTAGATAAAATTTCATTAAATACTTTGCTTGTTTATCTATTTTCTAGATTTTTCTGGGAATTATTTGAGCAAGGAAAGTATTTTTAATAAATGAAACAACATTTCACGAATTATTTTAATTGGAAAAGTCTTAAAAAATCCCTCCCCTAAGCCGTTGGGCCGATTTCGGCCCAACATTTTCTCTCTCCGCGCGGGCGAGCCGGCCCAAGCCGGCCCAGCCGACGCCGCCCGGCCCCTCCTCCTCCAACCGCCGACAGGTGGGGCCCACCTGTCGGGGCTTTCTTCAACCTCCGGCCGGCCGAGCGAGTCCGAGCCGCCGCCATCCTCCGCAAAATCCGCCGCCTCCGGTCGCCCTCGAGTCCGATTGATTGAGGGGTTTTGATCCCCTCATTCTCCTCTATCTTTACCCCCAAGATTCGGAGCAAATCGTTGAGTATTTTAACCGAATCAAACTCGTTTTCGAGTTTATCCCCAAAATCGAATTTCGATTTTCCGGGTTCGATTCCTCTCGGTTGGGGCCCGATCTTTTCGATCCAAGGCTATAAATAGGACCCCCTAGTCGTCCTCTTTCGTTTGCCCCCTTTCCCGAGCTCTCTAGTGCTCCGTAGCGTCGCCGCCGCGTCGCCCTAGCCGCTTGCCGTCGCCGGCCGACCTCCGGTCGTGTCGCGCCGCCGTTTGCGTCGTCGCCGCCGCGTGTCGTCGCCGCCGTTACGTGCGCGTGAGGGAGTAGAAGCCCGGCCGCCCCTTCTCCATCGTTGCCGGTCGCCGTAGCGCCGCCGCCACCGTCGACCGAGCCGCCGCCGCCGTGTCTGTCGTCGCCGGTCGTCGTCGGTCGCCGTTCGTCGTTTCGGTGAGCACCATTGGGTTCGAGTCGTTGCCCTCTGCGTGTAGGTGTCCTCCAAAACCCCGGCCAACCCTCCTAGCGCCGGCGAGGTCGCCGTCCGAGCCAAGCCGCCCTTGATGACGTCATGCTGACGTCATCATCCCCTCTTTTTCAGTTTTTTTTAATAGATGAAATAGATTAAAACTTCGGAAAATCATAACTAATTAACCGTAGCTCCGATTCGAGTGGTTCAAGTTTCTAAATTTTTCTAAAATCGTGATCTACATGCTAAAAATATCCACATGTACTGTTTATGCTTTTTTTTACTGTTTTATTGATTTTGTCTATTTGCTTTAGTTTCTGTCACGCCCGGAATTTCTATCCAAAATTCCAAACGCTTACATGTGTGTAAACCCTCGTCCAGGCATCAGCCGAGGCACACAATAACAAATTGATAGTAGAGTACAATTATTACTCTAATTAATGGGCGAATAAAATGTCATTACAGAGGTGGATAGTTCCTCTCCAAACAATAAAGATCTAAGCAGCGGAAAATAAAAAATAAACAGCGCAGACGACACCACTCCGCAGGCAACTTGACAAGGACTACGCCAAATCCTCACCACCATCAGCTTCACTGTAGAACTCCTCCTCTGATGAATGATTGCAAGGTGAGTATATGACATACTCAGCAAGCCACGCAGCAAATATACAAGTGCACAGGATAACCAAGGATGGCATAATATAGGCTTCTTTGCATAAACAGCATTTAATAAATATTTCAGAATTTAATAAAACAGTAGAGTATTAATTAAACAGTATTAATCCAACACTGTACAACATACCCTGTTGTATAGGCCCAACCATTCTGAACAACCAACCCCGGCTGCACAGTTCTAATCTCCAAACCAGGAATATACCATTCCAAACCAGGAGCTAATCAAATATGACCAGTTATGGCATCTTTCATTAAAGTGGGAAGGGTGAGACTAATCACGAAAGACATTGTTAGACCCGCCCATAACCGCGGGCACGGCTATTCGAATAGTTTTACTCTGATCAGAGGTGTACCACTGTACCCACAAGACACAGCCCCACATCATGTCACCATGTGCCTCAATACCACCACGGTACCTCGGAAAGGAGCTGTGACATTACCCCTCACACAACACAATTCACTACAGTGCACCATTCCTGGATCATAGTCACCCCCTTATAAACAAGGCATGGACTCCCCAGCGACCCCCGTGGGCTTATCTCCGCCACTTCTCAGTCTGGTGCTCCGTAATGAACTATGCTATGCAAAAGATAAAGCCGTTGCCCACGCTGGCTTGTGGTTGGCACGGTTAATGTTTCACAACCGAAGTTTGTGAACCGGTCCTTAATTGTCATGAGCACGACCATCAAAACCATGTACTCACAACCCACCATTATCAGGTTTTAGTTGTCAAATTAATTAATCAACCAATCACGATTGACCATCGTGAACTATCATTAAGCCATCATTAAATAAGAGTGAATCATAAGTTATCCCATTAGTGTGCTAAAGTTTCTAAGCATGGCTAAGCAATTACATCTAATCATCTAGTCGAACCAATATAATGCTCAACTAGTCAAGTTATAATAACCCAAGGTATCAAGGAATAAGATAATCAAGAACAAAAGGGCTATAACAAACAATAGGCTAATTCCACCCAATGACATTCAAAAATAAATGCAATAGTTGAATAGAAATAATAGCTTTAAACAGGATCAACATGCTCAAAGGATTGATTAGGATCTGTGTGACTTGCCTTGCTGGCCTTGGAACTCTTCTAAATCTTCTCCTGCAAAAGCGGACTCTCCGGAAACGTCGGATTCTAAACAGAAAAGAGTAAAAACACCAAAACAGCACATAAGCAAGCATGAACAGTACATGTGGATATTTTTAACATGTAGATCTCAATTTTAGAAAAATTTAGAGACTTGAACCAACTAAATCCGAGCTAAGATGAATTAGTTATGAATTTTTAAAGATTTAATCGGATTAAATCATTTATATAAATTTTAATTGAATTATGACGCAATAATGAATTATTTTTGAAAAGAAAAAGGGGCTTTATTGCGTCAGCGGGCTCGGGTCTACGGTGGACTGGGTCCACGGCAACGGTCTACGGGAATGGACGGCCGAGATCGATCGGACCGAACGGACGGCTCACGGCCGGCTCACGGGCGACAGCGGTGATGACGTCAGCACTGACGTCATCCCCGACCGACAGCGGCGACGGCGGCTCGGACTCGCATGCCCGCCGGCGAACGACGGCGCGGCGACGCGAACGGAGAGCAGCAACGGGATGCGGAGAGCACGGCGAACTCACCGACGACCGAACTAGCGGCGGAGGAGCAACGGACGACGCCGGCGATGAGGATGAAGTGGCGGAGAGGTTCGGGTTGTCGACGGCGACGATGTTCCGGCGGTCCACAGCAACGGCGAAGGGTCGGACGAGGACGGCGATGCGACGACGACCACGTTGGCGAGCTCCCCGAGCGACGGCGATGACCGGAGCGACGGCGGCGCACGGCTGGAGCAGCGGCGGCAACGGCGGCGCACGAGTGCACGGCGCTAGGGCGATTCGCGCGACGAGAGGCGAAGGCGAGGGCGGCGGAGGGTAGAGGAGAGCGCGGGGAACCTTTTATAGGGGTCGGGAGGCAGCGGCGAAGCCCACGGCGGCCCGGCGACGGCGATGGAAACCTCGGGTTCGGCCGAATCCGATCCGAGCTCGAATCCTCCCTTTCCAAAGCGAGATAGCGGTCGATTCCAAAGAGAGAAAGGTAGAGGAGATCCCGGGGCACCTTTCCCCTCAATCAATTGCACCGGAAACGGAAGGGCGCGGCCGAATTGGAAGGGCGGCGGCGGCGGCGCTCGGCTAGGGTTCCGGCCCGAGGAAGACGACGGGCCTGATAGGTGGGCCCCACCTGTCAGCGAGCGGGAGAGAGAGAGGAGAGCGGCTCACGCGCGCGCGGCTCGGCTGCTGGGCCGGCTTGGGCTGGCCTGGGCCGAGGAGAGAGTGAAGAGAGGTTTTGGGCCGACTTTCGGCCCAAAGCCCAAAAGAAGAATTTTAAAACCTTTTTCAATTTAAATAATTCATAAAATGCTCTTTCATTTATTAAAAATACTTCCTTAGCTCAAATAAATCCCAGAAAAATCTAGGAATTATAGAATTAAGCAAAGTATTTAATAAAATTTTATCTGGCCCCATTTTATATTGGAATTTATCATTTAAAATTAAATCTTTTCTTCTAGGCTTTTAAAAATCATTTCTAAAATTCCATTTACACAATAATTTATATAAGTGAGATTTTAGGGTGTGACAGTTTCCGACGTTCCTAAGGAGAGCATTTTCGTTGAAGAAGGTTCGGAAGTGTTTGCAGAAGCTCAAGGCAAGTCACACAGATCCCAAACAACCCTTTGAGCATGTTGAACCCATTTAAAGCTATTGTTTTATTTCAACTTATGCATTATTTTTGAATGCCATTGGGTGGTGAGCCTTTCCCAATTAATTAATGGCCGAAGATAACCTTATTATCCTATGGGTTATAATTTGATTAGCTTGAACCTTATATATTGGATTGGTTTAGCTAAATGCTATATATATATAATTGCTTAGCCATGCTTAGAAAGATAAGCTCATTAATGGGATGAATCATATATACTACATTGTTACTTATGGTTATGTTTAGCTCACGATGGTTACTCGTGTTATGATAGTTAGTTGATAATTAAAACTTGGTTAAAGGTGGGTTGTGAGCACATGGTTTTGAAGGTCGTGCTCATGGCAATTAAGGACCGGTTCACGAGCTACTGTTGTGAAAAATTTACCGTGCCAACCACAAGCCAGCATGGGCAACGGCTTTATCTTTTGTATAGCATGATTCATTATGGTGTGCCAGACTGTGAAGCGGTGAGAAGTCCGTGGGGGTCGCTGGGGAGTCCATTGCCTCTGGTTTTGAGGGGGAGATTATGATTCAGGAACGGTGCACTGTGGTGAGTTGTGTTGTGCGAGGGGTATTGTCACAGTTCCTTTCCAATGTACCGTGGTGGTACTAAGGCGCATGGTAACATGTTGTGGGATTGTGTCTTGTGGGTACAGTGGTATACCTCTGATCAGAGTAAAACTATTCGAATAGCCGTGCCCGCGGTTATGGGTGAGTTGAGCAATGTTTTTCGTGATTAGTCTCACACTACTCATTATTGGTGATAAAATATGATCATTAAATTGACTCCTGGTTTGGAATGGTATATTCCTGGTTTGGAGGTTTGATTTGTACAACCGTGGTTGGTTGTTCAGATGAGGTTGGGCCTATGCAACACGGGTGTGTTGTATGGTGTTTATTTAATATTGATTAATTAATCAACTGTTTTACTATTCTCTTAAATATTTATTAAATGCTGTTTATGCAAATGAGCTATATTATGTCATCCTTTATTATCCTGTGCACTTGCATATTTGCTGTGTGGCTTGTTGAGTATGTCATATGCTCATTCTTGCAATATTCATTCATCAGAGGAGGAGTACTACAGTGAAGGTGATGATCTGGTGGATTAGGTTTTGTCCGGGTTAAGTTGCCTGTGGAGTGGAGTCGTCATAGCTGTTCCGTAGTTTGCTTTATTTTTCCGCTGCGTAGAATTTTATTCTTTGAGAGGAACTATCTACCTCTGTAATGATTTATTATATCGTGAATATTAATTAGCTGTTTATTAGTACTCTATTATCTATTTATTATTGTGTGCCTCGGCTGATTCCTGGACGAGGATTTAACACACATGTAAGCGTTTGGAATTTTGGATAGAAATTCCGGGCGTGACAAGTTGGTATCAGAGCCACCTTGACCTTAGGACAAGCCAAATGGTAAACCTTAAGTGGCCTTCAAAATATTTTGAAAAAAAATAGGACTGCTCTTCTCTATTCTCTTACAAACTAATTAAGTTGGCAGCACATGCAAGGTTATGCACAAAATTTATTTAATTCTATTTCTTTTCTTATAAAGCAAAAGGTTGTTCTTCTCAAAATTTTTCTTTCTTTTTCTTTACTACTCAGGGAATTAAATAGTTTTCTGAACCTCATTGATTAGTCGGCACTGTATATCTATTATGGTATCGATTTAATCAGGATAGCACTAGTACTACTCATCCCTCTTAATGGTGATACTGTACCGTGCTTATAGTAGATCTTAAGTACTTTAGTTTTATTTTATTCTTTGGTCGAAAATTATTTGTCTCTGTCCAAAGTTGATTTAATTTCTACTCAAGAAAAGAAAAATGTATTTGTTTAAGTTCTGTATGTTTTCTTTTCTTTTATTTTTCTTCCTTTTTGGGTCAAATCAATTAAGTCTAGTTTGTGCAACTAACTTAAAAATATGCATCAATTCCTCCTTCCATGTTCCTTTAGATGCCGCCCCATCCACCGAAAAATTTGATCAAGGTGCTAGGATTCGTCAGGGAGCTGAGATTGATGGCATTTGAAGTAGGCTATGAGGTTGTTCCTGAGTATCTCCAGATTCCCCATGACCCCAACGAGGAGAAGTGTCGTGTTCGCGTTACGTTGGCTAGTGATCGTGAAGACCTTCCGTCGATAAAGTTCGAAGCTGGGGGAAGAAAGTACAGCCATGCTTGTCAGAAAGCAGCTTTGGTGGCCATTGGAGAGCTGCGTCATCGTTTTGATGAGGAGTTAGAGTCATCAGCTTTCCAGTATCATCCACACAAGCCTCATGGTCAAGGCTATGGAACTTACACCTGTCCTGATGGTGAAGAGAGTGCTACTCTGACGCATGCTGTGCATATGCTTAGTGCTATGGATGCAGTAGGTGTGGAGCGAGAGAAAGCAACTCATGATAGGGAAAATTGGAACCGTGGCAAGATTTGCAGGTTGGAAAGCAAGGTGTATCGTCTATAGAAGGAATTAGCTGAGCTTAAGGGAGAAGCACTGCCGCCAGCACCCAAGTTTCGCCTCACTGCAAGGAAGAGAGCCTATCCACCACCTCGTCTCCAGTTAGCTTCGAAGATTTGTGTGGTGGGAGACGTTGTGCCTGATCATGCTGAACCTGTCATCCATGTCTTAAGTGATGAAGAAGAGGAAGATCCAGAAGAAAGAGAGCCAGCTACTCCAGAGGAGGAAGATCCGTCTCTTTGTTCCGACGCAAGGCAAGAGTAGTTGCCTAGTTAGACCGTTGCCGTAGTTCGCTGTGTTAGTTTGCTTGTTTAGGTTTGCTTGTGTGTGTGTGGGTATTAGCATGTTGCTTACATCATTGGTGGGATGTAACTACATGAGCTAGGTTCTTTTGCTTGTCAGAGAGTAAGTTAGTTGGTGAGATAGTGTTAATGCAATTTAAATGTAATCATACACAGTTAAGAGCAATATAGAATTTAAATTAATTAAAGTTCTCCGTTCTAAGGGTATCTCTCTGTCGCTCTTTCCTATTGCCCATGCTTTTCCTCAGATGGTGAACACCCACACCGGAAGTGGAAGTGGAAGTGGAAATGGTCACAATGAAGGAGATCCCACGCTTGCCCAAGTTTTGGCCCAGCAGACTCAATTGATTAATCTGTTAGTGCAGCAAGCGCAGAACCAGCAGGCAAACCACCACAATCAACCACCACCTCCACAGAACAAGTTGGCAGATTTTCTACGTGTGAGACCACCTACCTTCTCAAGCACCACTAACCCGGTAGAGGCAGGAGATTGGCTGCATGCTGTTGAGAAGAAGTTGGACTTGATTCAGTGCACTGAGCAGGAAAAGGTTTCTTTTGCTTCGCATCAGTTGCATGGTCCTGCTGCTGAGTGGTGGGATCACTTCCGCCAGAACAGAGCTGAAGAAGAGCCTATCACTTGGCGGGAGTTTACTGCTGCTTTCAAGAAGACACATATACCATCAGGGGTTGTGGCCCTGAAGAAGAGAGAGTTCAGAGCACTCAACCAGGGATCCCGTTCTGCTACGGAGTACCTCCATGATTTTAATCGCTTAGCTCGCTATGCCCTAGAAGATGTTCGCTCTGATGAAGAACGTCAGAAGAAGTTTTTAGAGGGACTGAATGATGAGTTGTCTTATGCATTGATGTCTTCGGATTACCGGGATTTCCAGCAGTTGGTGGACAAGGCGATTCGCCAGGAAGACAAGTATAACAGGATGGAGCAGAAGAAGCGTAGGGCTGCTCAATTCAAGGCTCAACAGGGTAGTAACCAGAGGCCGCGCATTGCTTTGGGACCTCAAGCTGCACCATACCTACAGGGAGGATCCTCTTCAGTTGCTCGCCCTCAACGCCAGTTCTACAACAACAACACTGGTAATCGCAGCAATGACAATCGTAATGTGGTCGTTCGTCCTGTAGCAGCTCCAACTCAGAATCAGCCTGTCAGGAAGGAACAAGGAAGCAAGCCAGGGGTGTGCTTCAATTGTGGTGATCCAGGTCATTATGCTGATAAATGCCCAAAGCCTCGACGGGTGAAGAATGCTCCGGTCCAGAGCAGCTCCAACGCTCCAGCACCGAAGGCTCGTGTTAATCATGTTGTAGCTGCAGAAGCCCAGAATGCACCTGATGTGGTTTTGGGTACGTTTCCTGTTAACTCTATACCCGCAACTGTGCTTTTTGATTCCGGTGCTACGCATTCCTTTTTGTCTAAAAGTTTTGCAAGCAATCATGGGATGGAAGTTATTAATCTTGGGAGACCTTTACTAGTTAATACCCCAGGTAATCAAGTATCTTCAACGCAGTACTGTCCTTCCGTTATTATAGAAATAGAAGGAATTCCTTTCCCATCCTCACTTATCTTGCTCGAATCCAAGGATCTGGATGTTATCTAAGGGATGGATTGGTTATCTCGTCATAGAGGAGTTATAGATTGTGCTAACCGTAAGGTGACTTTAACCAGTAGCAATGGGGAAACAGTGTCTTTCTTTGTGTCATCCTCTAAATCTCATGGTTTGACATTAAATCAAGTTGCTTTGCAAGAGATCCCGATAGTACAAGACTATCCAGATGTGTTTCCTGAGGAGTTGCCAGGAATGCCACCTAAGAGAGACATAGAGTTCCGGATAGACTTAGTACCTGGGACCAACCCTATCCATAAGAGACCATACAGAATGGCAGCTAATGAGTTAGCAGAGGTAAAGAGACAGGTGGATGATTTGCTTCAGAAAGGATATATCAGACCCAGTACTTCACCATGGGGAGCACCAGTCATTTTTGTGGAGAAGAAAGATCATACTCAAAGAATGTGTGTGGACTATCGTGCGTTGAATGAGGTCACTATCAAGAATAAGTATCCTCTACCTAGGATTGATGACTTGTTTGATCAACTGGAGGGTGCTACAGTTTTCTCCAAGATAGATCTCCGTTCCGGATATCACCAACTTCGAATCCGTGAGGAGGATATACCAAAGACCGCCTTTACTCGGTATGGTTTGTTCGAATGTACCCTTATGTCGTTTGGACTCACTAACGCCCCGGCCTTTTTCATGAACTTGATGAACAAGGTGTTTATGGAGTATCTGGATAAGTTTGTCGTGGTGTTTATTGATGACATTCTTATTTACTCCAGGACAAAAGAAGAGCATGAAGAGCATCTTCGTCTTGCTTTAGAGAAGCTACGTGAGCATCAGCTGTATGCCAAGTTCAGTAAATGTGAATTTTGGTTGCCCGAAGTGAAGTTTCTTGGACATGTCATCTCAGCTGGAGGAGTGGCCGTAGATCCAAGTAATGTGGAGTCAGTGTTAAATTGGAAGCAACCCAAGACGGTGTTAGAGATTCGTAGTTTCCTTGGACTTGCGGGGTACTACCGCAGGTTTATTGAGAACTTCTCAAAGATCGCCAGACCAATGACTCGTCTACTTCAGAAGGATGTGAACTATTAGTGGACGGAAGAGTGTGAGCAAAGTTTCCAAGAGCTGAAGAAAAGGCTAGTGACTGCGCCTGTGTTAGTATTGCCTGATCCAAGGAAAGGTTTTCAAGTATACTGTGATGCATCCCGACTTGGTTTGGGTTGTGTTTTGATGCAAGATGGGAAGCTGGTTGCCTATGCATCTAGGCAGTTACGCCCTCATGAGAATAACTACCCAACGCATGATCTAGAGATGGCAGCTGTGGTTCATGCATTGAAGATTTGGCGTCATTGCCTTTTTGGTAACCGTACGAAGATGTATACGGATCATAAAAGTTTGAAGTACATTTTCACTCAACCGGATTTGAACATGCGTCAGCGAAGATGGTTAGAGTTGATCAAGGATTATGATATGGAAATTCACTATCATCCAGGTAAAGCAAATGTTGTAGCAGATGCTCTCAGCAGGAAAAGCTACTGTAATATGTTTTATTTCAACTTATGCATTATTTTCGAATGTCATTGGGTGGTGAGCCTTTCCCAATTAATTAATGGCCGAAGATGACCTTATTTTCCTATGGGTTATAATTTGATTAGCTTGAACCTTATATATTGGATTGGTTCAGCTAAATGCTATATATATATAATTGCTTAGCCATGCTTAGAAAGATAAGCTCATTAATGGGATGAATCATATATACTACATTGTTACTTATGGTTATATTTAGCTCATGATGGTTACTCGTGTTATGATAGTTAGTTGATAATTAAAACTTGGTTAAAGGTGGGTTGTGAGCACATGGTTTTGAAGGTCGTGCTCATGGCAATTAAGGACCGGTTCACGAGCTACTGTTGTGAAACATTTACTGTGCCAACCACAAGCCAGCATGGGCAACGGCTTTATCTTTTGTATAGCATGATTCATTATGGTGTGCCAGACTGTGAAGCGGCGAGAAGTCCGTGGGGGTCGCTGGGGAGTCCATTGCCTCTGGTTTTGAGGGGGAGATTATGATCCAGGAACGGTGCACTGTGGTGAGTTGTGTTGTGCGAGGGGTATTGTCACAGTTCCTTTCCAAGGTACCGTGGTGGTACTGAGGCGCATGGTAACATGTTGTGGGATTGTGTCTTGTAGGTACAGTGGTACACCTCTGATCAGAGTAAAACTATTCGAATAGCCGTGCCCGCGGTTATGGGTAAGTTGAGCAATGTTTTTCGTGATTAGTGTCACACTACTCATTATTGGTGATAAAATGTGATCATTAAATTGACTCCTGGTTTGGAATGGTATATTCCTGGTTTGGAGGTTTGATTTGTACAACCGGGGTTGGTTGTTCAGATGAGGTTGGGCCTATGCAACACGGGTGTGTTGTATGGTGTTTATTTAATATTGATTAATTAATCAACTGTTTTACTATTCTCTTAAATATTTATTAAATGCTGTTTATGCAAATGAGCTATATTATGCCATCCTTTGTTATCCTGTGCACTTGCATATTTGCTGTGTGGCTTGTTGAGTATGTCATATGCTCATTCTTGCAATATTCATTCATCAGAGGAGGAGTACTACAGTGAAGGTGATGATCTGGTGGATTAGGTTTTGTCCGGGTTAAGTTGCCTGTGGAGTGGAGTCGTCATAGCTGTTCCGTAGTTTGCTTTATTTTTCCGCTGCGTAGAATTTTATTCTTTGAGAGGAACTATCTACCTCTGTAATGATTTATTATATCGCGAATATTAATTAGCTGTTTATTAGTACTCTATTATCAATTTGTTATTGTGTGCCTCGGCTGATTCCTAGACGAGGATTTAACACACATGTAAGCATTTGGAATTTTGGATAGAAATTCCGGGCGTGACACGGAGGTTGTGGCGCCGGGGTCCTTCGGGGGGCCCAAATGTGTCGTCGGCCACACGAGCCTTTCCTCGAAGGTCCCCGGGGGGAATGGAGCTCGCGCCGACGCAATACGCGACAACTCATCAGCAGTTGCGTTGTCGCGTCGGGGCACGTGTCGGAGCTCGAGTCCGTCGAAGTGGCGCTCCATACGCCGCACTTCACGTACGTACGCCTCCATTTGCGGGTCGGTGCACTGGTATTCCTTCGAGACCTGATTCACGACCAACTGGAAATCGCCTAAGACTAGGAGGTGGTGGATGCCCATTCCGGCCGCCGCCCTCAACCCTGTGAGGAGTCCTTCATATTCCTCCATATTGTTCGTGGCTCGGAAATCGAGCCAAACGACGTACTTGAGGACATCCTCGATTGGTGAAGTTAGTATTACTCCAGCCCCGCACCATGAAGGTTGCGGGAGCCATCGAAGTGCATAACCCAGTGCCCGGCATGAATGTCGGCGCTCGGGTCTTTACCGTCTCCGGGGAGGGAGGGGAGATCATATGGGAGAGGGTCATCCACCGGCGTCCATTCTGCGATGAAGTTAGCCAGGACCTGGCTTTTGATCGCGTGCCGCGGTTCGAAGTGCAGGTCGAATTCAGCAAGCTCGATGGCCCACTTCACTACCCGACCGGTGCCCTCTCGGTTATGTAATATCTGGCCAAGAGGGTACGACGTTACGATGGAAACCTGATGCGCTTGGAAGTAATGGCGCAATTTCCTAGAGGCCATCAAGACTGCATAAAGCATCTTCTGCGCCTGTGGATATCGGGTTCTCGCGTCTCGGAGCACCTCACTGACAAAGTAGACGGGCCGCAGCACCTTTCGGTGGGGCCGGTCCGTGGTGTCAGGGGCAACTGGTCCGGGGCACTCGTGCTCGTGAGCCCCAGGGGGATCTCGGACCATGTCGCGATTGTAGGCCTCGGGGGCGCCTGCCAGAGCCTCTCCTCTTCCCGCTGGGGCCTCGGGGCCCTCCGAGGGGTTGTAGGCCTCGGGGGCGCCTGCCAGAGCCTCTCCTCTTCCCACGGGGGCCTCGGGGCCCTCCGAGGGGCTGGGGGCTTCGGACATCGGGCCTTGGGGGGACGAGGGGCCATCACCAGTTGAGGGGGCCCCTAGCCTACTCTTGTCGCGTTCCACTACTTGGGCGGTACCCACCGCGTGGGGGGTTGCAGCCAAGTAGAGTGGCAACGGCTCCTCTGGTCCTGGGGCTACTAGGATGGGGGGGAGGTGAGGTAAGCTTTCAGCTGATTGAGAGCTTGCTCTGCTTCCTCCGGCCATACAAACAGCCTGAGGCGCTTGAGGAGCTTGAATAGGGGCAGCGCCCTCTCTCCCAGCCTCGATATGAATCGACTCAGGGCGGCCATGCATACAGTGACGCACTGCACATCACTGAGCTTGCTGGGGGGGCGCATCCTCTCTATCGCGCGTATTTTCTTGGGATTAGCTTCTATGCCTCGGGAGGAGACTAAAAAACCGAGTTCACCCGCCGGCACACCGAACACACACTTGTCGGGGTTCAGTTTCATGCGCGTGGACCTAAGACTATCAAAAGTCTCGGCCAAATCATGCAACAATGTATCCTGGTGTCGCGTCTTTACCACCAGGTCATCAACATATGCCTCTACATTGTGCCCTATCTGATTACTCAAAGTAATACGAGTCATACGCTGAAAGGTAGGGCCTACATTTTTTAAACCAAAAGGCATAGTTGTATAACAAAAGGTGCCCACAGGAGTGATGAAAGCAGTATTTTCCTCATCTTCCCTAGCCATGCGGATCTGGTGATACCCAGAGTAGGCATCTAGAAAACACAAAAGGTCGCACCTCGCAGTGGAGTCGACTATCTGATCTATGCGTGGCAAAGGGAAAGGATCTTAGGGGCATGCCTTATTGAGGTCCGTGTAGTCGACGCACATCCGGAGTTTGCCGTTGGCCTTCGGGACAACCACCGGGTTTGCCAGCCACTCCAAATGGATCACCTCGCGGATGAAGCCTGCCTCGAGGAACCGCGCCACCTCCTCTCGGATGAAGGCTTGCCGCTCCGGGGCTTGACGCCGCACTTTCTGCCGGACGGGCCGCGTGTCCGGCCGCACGGCGAGGCGGTGCTCGATCACCTCCCTAGGACCCCGGGCATGTCCGACGGCTTCCATGCGAAGACCTCGGGGTTTGCCCGCAAGAAGGAGACGAGCGCGTTTTCCTATGCGGCGTCCAAGGTCCCGCCAATTTTGGCGTTCTTGGACGGATCATCGCCAAGGGGGATTTCCTTGACGGGTACCTCGTCAGCCGAGGCGAGGCGCGGGACGCGGAGGCCTCCAGGGCCTGCTGCCCCGTGGCCACTGATAGGTTGTCGACGCGCAGCTCCGCGCAGGCGAGGGCGACCTTGACATCGCCAAAGACTGTGATGGAACCACTAGGGCCCGGCATCTTCATCTGGAGGTAGGCGTAGTGGGTGGCAGCCATGAACTTTACCAACGCCGGCCTGCCCAGGACCGCGTTGTAGGGCAGATTGAGATCCGCCACGTTGAAGTCGATCCGCTCGATGCGGAAGTTGGTGGAGTCGCCGAAGGTTACCGGGAGGTCAACGTGGCCGAGAGGCCACGTGTGCCTCGGGGTCGCGCCGATGATTGGCACGGAGATGATGCTCAAGCTGGAGCTTCATCCCCGGGGCCTTGAGCACGTCGAAGGCAGCCGGGGAGATGATGCTTAAGCTGGCCCCCCCATCGACCAGGACTCGCTTCATCTTGACGTTGTGGATGGTCGGGGAGACCACAAGAGCCAACTTCCCACCCCGAGCGAGCACCATCGGATGGTCGCTCTGATCAAAGGTGAGCTTCACCTCCGACCAACGCGCCTTCCATGCCGCCTCGTGAGTCGGGACGGCGGCCAGAAGCTCACGCCTCATGGTCTTGATTCCACGACGGGATGTGTAAGTGCAAGCCCCCCCATCGAGAGTGGTGACAGTTCCCTGAGGTATCTGGAATTCCAGACCCTCGGTGTCATTGCCACCGTCGGCGGGGGCCTTCTTCTTAGACTCCTCCCGCCGATCATTGGCGGGGGTCGCAGGGGCTTTGCCCTCCCGTCGACCCTGCCGCTTCTCCTCGTCAGCTTTCCGAAACCGCTTGGCCAAGTTCTTGACCGAGCGGCAGTCGACAAGACTGTGCCGATAAGTATTGTGCACCGAGCACCACTTGTCCGCCGACCGACCCTCACCGGAAGGGGCGGCAGTGCTCGGCTTGCCGTTGGTGGCCCTTTCCTTGCGCGGGGCCCGCGAGGGCCCATCAGTCGCAAGGACATGGCCCTCGTCATCAGAGCGGGCTGACTTCCGCTTGCCCCTTCTGTCCCGCCGCTTGGAGTGGGGGGCAGTCCCAGGGGCGGCCAACGCCGTCGCACCGGTGCTAGGGGAGTTCCAAGCCCACGCCTCCTCCTTCCGAGCCACCTTGTCCGCTAGCTGGAAGAGCTCGGCGGTGGTCTTAGGCTCCTATTAGGCGATTTTCTCCAACATGCGGTTGTGCCGCACGCCGTTCCGAAACGCATAAACGACCGCGTGGGCCGGGATGCACGGAATAGTGTTGCGGACCTGGCAGAAGCGTTGTATGTATGAGCGGTGGGACTCACCATCCTTCCGCTGCACAGCGTGTAGGTCCGTCTCATCCCCCGGGCGGGGGTATGTGCCCTGGAAGTTTGTGATAAACTGCAGGCACAGGTCCTCCCAGGAGTGGATGGAGTCGAGGGGCTGGGTCATAAGCCATCCGTGCGCCTGACTCTAAGAGCCATGGGGAAATAATTTGCCATGACCCGGTCATCCCCCCCCTCCCCCGCCGCCACGATGATCGTGGTATAGATCTGGAGGAACTCGGAGGGATTGATGCTGCCATCATACTTCTCCGTGAGGTTGGGGCGAAACTTCGGGGGCCACCGGACATTCCGGAGACTCACCACGAAGGCCCTGCAACTAGTTCCCCCTGGGGTGGATGTTAGGGGCGGGCCGCCACGCAAGGAGGAACGCGACACTCCAGACGAGGAGGTGCTTTCTCCCATGCGGGCAGCGCGGCGCTCGTCTCGACGACGCTCAATGTTGACTCGAGCGTCCTGCCCCCCGTACAGGCCATCGTGATGCCTCCAGCTTTTCGAGACCCCTGACGACGTTGGGGTCGCAGATCGCCTCAAGGCTGTGGCTGTCCGACGGGTCCTTCTCCTTGCTGACGAGGAGAGGGCGGTGGAGGTACGTGACGTACCTGTGGCGGCGGAACGGCCACTCGCAGCCAACTGCCGCTGGGCAGTGGTGACCAAGTTGGCGACGTCGTCCAACCATCGTTAGACGGGGGCCTCCGGATCCGCGTCCACCGGAGGATGGCCCAGGAGGGCTCCCGCTGCCTGAAGTGCACCCTGAGGCGAGCTGCCGTCGCGGTAGGTCAGGCGGTGGCGCTGTAGACCCCCGTTTTTATAACAGGAATCAATCGTGTAAACAGTACCATTTCCCTGGATCAAGTAGTCTGGTACACACGAATTCATAGCTGAAATACCAAGTGCACATACACGAGTGTCTAGTACGAATTATTACATCATAAGCCCGCAGGCATAGTCTTAAATCATCGGACCGAGCGGTCCGAAATATATTCCAAAAACAGAAGTAGGTAAGGCAGCGGAGTCAAGGCAGCGGCACGCCATTGCCATAGGCAACGACCGTAACTAAGACGTACTGAGCGCCATCGTCTTCATCACCCTCCTGGTAATAGGCATAGGGATCCTCCGAAGCTCCATCTCCAGCCTCTGATTAAGTTTATATTTGCAAGGGTGAGTACCAACCATACTCAACAAGCCACCACAGGAACAATGCATATGACAGGGGTATTCAAAAGATGGCTATGGTTCTTTTGCGCAAAGCAAGTTTTGTAATTCTTTTCACAAACCTAAGACTAGCACAGACTGATCAAATTTTAGTACCAGTGTTCATATTAAACAATGACGGTTCTGTCCACCATCCATTGTGATCCCAAGGATAGCTTCCCGCCATTGAATCGTCATGGTTTTCTGAGGACGTCCACCTTCCCTCCTCTCAGGAAGTGGCTCCATCAGCATAGAAATCATCATGCAACATCCCATCCCACACAAGTTAAGAATTTAGAGTCTAGCCAAGTGTAATACATGTCCCGGTGCTCAATAACCGCGAGCATGGCTATTTGAATAGATTTGGTCTACTCACACTGCAGTGGATGTACACTTTACCCGCACTCCGCGACTGCCCAACACATGAGCCTCGTCCCAACACATGAGATGCGTCACGGCAAAGCTTTTCGATAACCTCGCATTGGAAGTACCCACTCCATGAACTTTACATCCTCATGCACTCTAGGCGTACACGGTTTCTAGCAGTGAGAGGAGTTCTGGCACACCCAGGAAGGGAAGACTCACATATGCATTAAGTTATAATTATGTTTAAATTCTCTCATGGCAGTCCTACCGATGGCGACACCACTGTAGACACCCGCCTCGCGGTTCTACCAATGGCTCCCTCACCGTAGAGTCCCTGCCTCTGACATCAAGAAACCACTATGCATGGATACTGCCTCCGCTCAGCTATCTATTCCGCTAGGTCTATACCCAAACGAGAAGTGCGGTTGTACGGAGGTCGTTTCATGCTTAACTTCATGGCTCGGCCCTTAATTGACCGGGGACGGCACTAGCCTTTTCCGAATACCACCCAAATCCTCGAGCCGCCCCAGTTGAAAATAGTTGTTTAGTTTTTTTTTATTTCTCCTTTCACAAATCATGTCATCAACATCATGGCAATGTGGTGCTCATGTCTCCACATGCCGCATCTCAATTACCTTCCCAAAGGTAATTGCCCAAGCATATAACATTTGATAAATATGAGTATGCATGATTCTAAAATAGCATTTCTAAGCAATTGTCATAATTGACTAGGGACTCATACGTAAACATGGTTACAAGGATTTTAAGGGTAAACAATAATCAAGGCATGGCATAATCACAAGTAGGATGTTTATCATTGCATGCAATTTTATTTGTAAACAAAATAATTTCGCAATTGGGATCAACATGTTCAGAGAATAGTGATGACTTGCCTTGCTCAAAGTCTTGCGGGTCTTGGCCTTCACTTGGATCCGCCAAGAATTTTGTACGCCACAGCGGTTGGGTTGTGAGGGACAACGTGCCTGTCAGCACGGTGTACTGGCGCAGAACAAGGGCACGCGGGGATAATGACAGCTTTGTCCCAGAATCAGAGAAAGAGATGTTGTGGACCACAATGCTCGAGACGTTCACGCTAACCGCGGGTACGGAGAACATAGTGAAACAGTGGACTCTGAAGAAAATGGTAGAACAGTTTCAGAGCTTCAAGGGAGATCTCTACAAGAAATACATCCTGAAGGAACTAACACCGAACTTCGACGTATTCCCAAAGCTAAGGGATCATTGGGACGAGTTCATTGCTTACAAGACAGGTAAACAAGGGCAAGCGATGATGGCCAGAAACAAAGAAAATGCCGCCAAGATGAAGTACCATCACCACTTGGGGCCAGGCGGATATAGCGTCGCAATGCCGAAGTGGGAGGAGATGGAGGCAAGATTGATTGAGAGGGGTATCGAACCGGCCACCGCTAAATGGCCGGAACGATCGAAGTTCTGGTACTATGCTCATGGTGGAACGCTTAACCTAGTTGATGGCTCCCTTGTCTTCAGCGATGAGATACGCGAGGCTGCCAGTTGACTAACGGACGCAGTGGAAGCCTCTTCTCAGGGCACATTCCGACCCGACAGAGAGAAGGACGAGCTGTCGCTCGCCCTACAGACTCCCGAGCATCCAGGACGAACACGAGGGTAAGGCGTGATTCCCTGGAAGATTGGATTCAAGGAGGACATCCACACGTACAGGAGTCGGATGAGGAGCAAGAGAGATACCAAGGTGAAGATTGCAGATCTTGAGTACAGGGTATCGAGCTACGAGCTCAGCATGCAAGAGGAGGTGGCAAGGAAGGTGGATGAACGCATGGCCGCATCGGTCCCAGGATCCCCAGCCGTACATTCCTCCTGCAATGGTCAGCCCATCAGGCAATCGTAGCAGCTGCGCCTCAACGGGGCAGGTAGGATCACAAAGCATGGACGGCATGCAAACCCAGGACAAAACCACCTGCCCCGTTGATGAGATCACGAAACAGACACCATGTGAGCTGCATATTCCCTTCAAGAACTTATCAATCAAGGTATGCTCATAGTTTTATGATTTTTTGACTTGTACATTCCGCAAGTTGCTGCTTAGGTTGATTACTAATAGATAACCTCTCATCACGTGAAGGTGGCGTCAGGAATGGCCATCCCAACGGACATTTCAGGGACTTACCACTGCAGGCCGATTCCAGCAGGATACTCGAGGGTCGAAGTTGAGCTGGTGGAAGCTGCGTACGAGGACCTCGAGTTGGACTACCCAGGAGATGGTGAAACGCATCTACGAGACACAAGCCACGCCATTATACTATGGCGCAAGCGGTACATCATCCTCCCTAGGCGACAAGCGGCATCTCGTGCACCATGTCCTCCGGCTCCGCCATCTCCTCCTGCACCATATCCTCTGGTTCCTCCGCCACGTCCTCCTGCACCATCTCCTCTGGCTCCTCCGCCACCTCCTTGTCACACCCTGAAGTTTCACCCCCTTTTCTTGCTTTAAAAATTGGTTAAATAAATTGCCCGAAGAAACTATCTTAATTAACCTAGAGCTAAATCCCTAGTTAATAAATGCAATTAATAATCGGAAATAGCGTGGTGGAATTTTTCTTGAGTTCCCCATGCTCTAATGCATTAACAAGATTTTTAGTGGAATTTTCAGAGCCTTGGAAATAATTTTAACCAATTAAAAATCACCAAAGTGCAATTTTAAATCCCAGGAAAAATCCTTTCTTCTTTTTCTTTTTCTTTTCCTTCTTTTTCTCTATTGGGCCGTCGGCCCACTCCCTCCCACGCTCGGCCTCCTTCCTTTGGGCCGGCCCGTTCCCCTTTTCCCTCTCTATCCGGGACGCTGACAGGTGGGGCCCACCTGTCAGGTCGTCCCCTTCCTCCAGCCGCCCGCCCACGACGGCAACCGCCGCCGAAACCGCCCGCGCCGCCGCCTTCTCCGCTCCACGTCGCGCCTCCACTCCGCGCCCGCACCTCGCGCTCACGTCGCCACCCTTTCCCCCCGCATCTCCCGCGCGCGCGCGCCCGCAAGTGGTGGGGGATTTGAAATCCCCCAACACCCTCTATCTCTCCTCCACCTCTCCACGTCGCCGGCCAAATAGAGGCCATCCCCTGCCGTTTCCGCCCCTCCCTCGCCCATAAAAACCCTCACTCGAGCTCTCTCTCTCGTCTCCCCCATTCACCGTCCTCTCCCACGCCCTCTACCACCATCGCGCCGCGCTCGCCGAGCTCCGCCGCCGCCGTCCATCTCCGGCCGCGTGCTGTCGCCACTAGGGCCGCCGCCGCGCCAAGCCGCCGCCGCCGCTAGCTCCGCAGCCGTGTGGGCCATCTCGGCCACCGCCTCGCGTCACCAGAACCCCACCGGAACCCCTTCTCCCTCGCGAGCCGGTGAGCTATCCATCCCCCTCCGTCTCCGGCCAGCCACTTTGGTCGTCGCGGTCGCCCTCTCCATCCCTAACTCCTCTCCTCCCCTCCTCTAGGTGTCGCCGCCGCTCGTCCGCCCCTCCTCTCCTCGGGTCGTCGTCGCCGCCTTCGTCTTCCGCTCCGGCCGCCGTGTCGCCGGTGAGTCCTCCCTCCCCCTCCTTTCCTCACCTTCCCACGAGCGCCGGCCACGCCTCTGCTCCGGCCATGCGCCGCCGCCTTTCGGCCGTCGCCGCCGCTTCCCGCAACGCCGGTCACCGCCGTCGGTGGCCGTGCTTCGCCGCCGCCTCGCCTTGGTCGGCCGGTCGGCCTTGAGGCCGAGCCGAGCCCGGCCGGCGCCTCCCTCGCCTTCCCTTTGAGCCACCGCCTGGTGGAGCCCACCTGCCAGGCGCCACCTCCCTCCCTTTGGAGCCGCTGACCCGTGGGGTCCACGTGCCGGCGCCCCCCCCCCCTTTCGCTGACGTCAGCCCTAGGCTTTATTGCGCAATAAAATGATTAAGGCTTTTTCTTTATTAGTAAAAACACAGTTTATCTTCTAAAATTCATAAGTAATTCATCCGAGCTCCGTTTAAGTCCATTCAAGTCTCAGTAAATCAAGAAAAATGCAAAGAATCCATTAAAAATGGTTTTGTTTCCTGTTTCAGTAGTCTTATAGCATGTTTTGCTTGTGTGCTTTGTTTGTCGCGTAGGTTTCGGCCGTTTCGTCGATCCGCGGTTCCTCGAAGACGTTGCTGAGATCTCATCAGTTCGAGAGCAAGGCAAGTCATGCAATACGTTTGATCATATTGTACCCAATTTACCAATATCCCGCATTTCTATTAAATGTTGCATTCTTTTACAATGTAATGTGGGATGGGTCCTATTCCTCAGCCACATATTGGTTACCTTATGCCATTGATAATCTGGGTATCAAAATGACTAGATGTTGGCTTAGGAAATGCTTAGCCATGCTTAGTTCAACTAGTACACAAATGGGGATCACATTATTATATAGACTCTGACTATTGGCGTAGCTTTAGATTGGTGCCACCGCGATGGTGTTAGTTAATTAAAATACACTGAATGGTGGGTTGTGGGTGCATGGTTTTGCTGGTCGCACCCATGGCAGTTAAGGACCGGTTCGCGGGAAACCCTGGGAGACTTACCGTGCTTACCACAAGCGGGAGTGGGTAACTGCTTGATCTGAAGTATAGCTCGACCCTTTCCTAGGCACCGGTGGGGAGGGTGGGCGTGATGGAGTTGGGTCGGCCGAGGTGTTCGGTTGTCCAGCTGCCGGATTCACCGCGGCGCAAGAGGGGACCGCCCACCGCCTTTTGAGGGGTGGGGGTGAAACCTTAGCGTAGTGTGGATGGTTAGGGGAGGGTTATGTGGAGGGTCTTGTCACGATTTCCCCCTTTGTAGTATCATGGTGATACTTCGGGGCATGGCAACATGTGTGGAATCGTGTCTTATGGGTACAGTTGTACACCTCTGGCCAGAGTAAAACTATTCGAATAGCCGTGCCCGCGGTTATGGGCGATCAACCAGATTTACCGTGATTAGTCTCACCCCTAGTTTAGCTTAATGAACTGGTGTAGTTCAGGTGGATGGTTGGGCCTGTTGCAACGTGGTGTAGCGTTGGACAGTGATTGGTTAATATTGATTAATTACTACAGCTGTTTTACTGCTTTCAACTACTGTTTTGAAATGCTTGCTTTATGCAAAAGAACCCCTAGCTTCCTTTGGTTATATCCTGCATCATACCTCCTCTTCCGGTGTGACTTGCTGAGTACAGTGGGTAGTACTCAGTCTTGCTCTCTTCTCCCCCACACCAGAGTTGAAGTTCTTCTCAGTTGGAGCTGTCTCAGGGAGGTTGGTTTCGTCGCTGCCATCAAGATTTGCCTGTGGAGTGGAGTCGCCCGCTGCTGAAGTCAAGCTTCCCAGTCTAGCTCGTTTTATCTTTTCCGCTGCATTTGTAATCTTTTATATTTTTGTAAGATGTGGATCTGTATGTCAACCATTGTCGGTTGTGTACCCTGGCTGGTCCTGGACAGGGGTTTAATACACATTCAGCTTAGAAATTCGGGTTCGTGAATTTCTGGGCGTGACAAGTTGGTATCAGAGCCGACCTTGACCGTAGGACAAGCCAAATGGAAAACCCTAAGAGCCCTCTGAATCCTTTTCATTGCATATGCCCTTTTGCACTTGGATTTTGTTTCGGGAAAGTTTTGGGGTTTGTTCTTTTGGTTTGTGGGAAAAATCTTGGTCGCTTATTTAATTGGATTTCTTGACTAGGGACAGTCTAGGGATTTAGTAAAAGTTTATTCGGAATTTATTCGGCAGTCGGTCGGGAATTGTCGGGTGATATGCATTAGGTCGTGTCTATGTTCGGTGGGGTAAGTTTATGCGTATCAGTATGACTATGCATCTATTTCATGCATTAAGTTATTGTTTAGTCAGTTGCATTAGTGTCTTTTGTCTCGGTTCGTGAAAATGTTGTTCTATGCATAAAAATCATCATGCTCGGTTATTTATTTGAGTCTTCTTTTGCTTTGTTTAATTTGGATTTGAGCATGAATTGGTTCCTATCCCTTGTCTACTTTAGATGTCAGTCCTATCCCTCGTTTGCAAGCGCCGCCCCAAGCTTCAGAGTCGCCGCCCTTAGCTTTATCGCCTTCTTAGTCTGTTTGCTTGCTAGTTTTCGTGTTTAGGTTTGTTGCTTGTGGGTTAGTCGGCGGTCGATATCATGTGTCAGTGGTATGACTGCCTCAATTAGGAGTTGCGTGCCTCTTTTTCAGTGTTTTAATCAAGATTAAGATAATTGCACTTAAATTCATAAGCAAGATTAGTTTCTGAGCCCCCTGTTTTTCTTCCTTTTCTCATATTTCTACCTATCCCCTTCAGATGGAGATAAGGAATGGTTCACGCGATTCCAACAACGCCAGTGGCAGCGAAGAGCCGATCAATGGAGCACGTGCCAATAGTGCATCTGACAACAGTCCGACCCCACCGCCCGAGAACCCAACAATTGCTCAGGTGTTGGACAATCAGACTCAGATGATGACAATGATGATGCAGCAGATGCAGCAACAGTACCATCAGGTGTTGCAGCAGGTGTAGCAGCAAGCACAGCAGCAGAACCTGCAGTTTGGTCCTCCACCTCCTCAGTCCAAACTGTTAGAATTTCTTCGTGTCGAGCCGCCCACTTTCTCAAGCACCACCAACCCAATCGAGGCCCACGACTGGCTTCATGCCATTGAGAAGAAGCTGAATCTTTTGCAATGCAACGAGCAAGAGAAGGTTGCTTTTGCTACACACCAGCTGCAAGGTCCCGCTTCTGTTTGGTGGGACAACTACATGGTGACCCGTCCAGCTGGGGCAGGGGTTACTTGGATAGAGTTTTGCCATAGTTTCAATAAAGCCCAGGTTCCCGAGGGAGTTGTGGTGCAAAAGAAGAGAGAATTCCACTCCCTGCAACAAGGAACCAGAACAGTTATAGAGTATTTGCATGAGTTCAACCGCCTCGCGCGCTACGCCCCTGAGGACGTGCGTACCGATGCCGAGAAGCAGGAGAAGTTTCTGTCTGGCCTTGATGATGAATTGACTAACCAGTTGATCTCTAGAGATTATGAGGACTTTGAGAAGCTGGTGGATAAGGCAATCCGTCAGGAGGAGCACTGTAACAAAATAAACTGTAAGAGGAAGGCAGCTCAGTTCAAGACTCCCCAGGGGAAGTGTCAGAAGCCTCATTTCACGATGGGATATCAGGGTGGACCTTCCACCATGATTATCCGACAGCACCGTCCCTACCATCCGGGTAATTTCAACAAGAACAACAACAGTGGCAGTCACAGAAATAGTGAGCAGCACAGCCTCAACCCTACCCTAAGTCCTTTAATGATTCCAGCTCAGCCCGCTCTGCCAGCTCAACTAGAACAGCCCAAGAAGTTTGGAGAAAAGCCCGAACTCTGCTTCAATTGTAACGAGCCCGGACACACGGTTGGAAAGTGCCCGAAGCCAAGACATGCTGGACCCAAGTTTGTGCAGGCCCGTGTCAAACATGCGTCTGCAGAGGAGGCGCAGTCAGCACCAGAGGTTATATTGGGCACATTTCCTGTCAACTCGACACCGGCAAAAATATTGTTTGATTTTGGTGCAACTCATTCCTTCATTTCTAAGCGTTTTGCTGGTGCACACGGGTTATCTTTGGTGAAGCTTAAGATGCCTATGCGAGTCCATACTCCTGGAGGAGGCATGACCACAACTCACTATTGCCCATCAGTGACAGTTGAAATCCAAGGGTTGATTTTTCCAGCCAACCTCATTCTTCTCGAATCCAAGGACCTAGATGTCATACTTGGAATGGATTGGTTGACAAGGCACAGAGGAGTGATTGATTGCGCTAGCCGCACCATCAAGTTGACCAATGTGAAAGGAGAAGTGGTAACCTTCCAGTCTCCAGCGCCGCAGAAGCAAGGGATCAATTTAAACCAGGCTGCGAGTGAAGAACAAGAGGTAGTAGTGGAGAAAACCACTAAGAAGTTGGAGGATATTCCCATAGTCCGAGAGTATCCAGAGGTTTTTCCGGATGATCTGACAACAATGCCACCAAAAAGGGATATCGAGTTCCGGATTGACTTGGTACCTGGAACTGCACCGATCCACAAGAGGCCTTACAGAATGGGAGCCAACGAGTTGGCGGAAGTCAAGAAGCAAGTTGATGAACAGTTACAGAAGGGATACATCCGCCCGAGCACGTCGCCTTGGGGTGCTCCGGTTATCTTTGTGGAGAAGAAAGACAAAACCAAGAGGATGTGCGTTGACTACCGCGCACTCAATGAGGTCACCATCAAGAACAAGTATCCTTTGCCAAGGATTGATGATCTGTTTGATCAGTTGAAAGGAGCTACTGTGTTCTCTAAGATAGACCTGCGATCAGGCTATCACCAGTTGAGGATCCGCGAAGAGGATATTCCAAAGACAGCATTCATCACTCGGTACGGGTTGTTCGAATGCACAGTTATGTCTTTCGGACTCACTAATGCACCTGCCTTCTTCATGAATTTGATGAACAAGGTGTTTATGGAATTTCTAGACAAGTTTGTCGTGGTTTTCATCGATGACATACTTATCTACTCCAAGTCCGAGGAAGAACATGAGCAGCATCTCCGGCTGGTACTTGAAAAGTTAAAAGAGCACCAGCTATATGCCAAGTTCAGCAAGTGCGACTTCTGGCTTAAGGAAGTTCAGTTTCTCGGTCACATCGTGAATGCTCAAGGAGTAGCTGTGGATCCAGCAAATGTGGAGTCAGTTACCAAATGGACCCCACCAAGGACTGTCACTCAGGTTCGGAGTTTCTTAGGACTTGCGGGCTATTACCGCCGGTTCATTGAGAACTTCTCTAAAATTGCTAAGCCAATGACACAGCTATTGAAGAAGGAAGAAAAGTTTATCTGGTCTGCTGAATGCAATAGGAGTTTTGAAGAACTCAAACGACGGTTGGTGTCTGCACCAGTCTTAATCCTGCCTGATCAGACGAAAGATTTCCAGGTCTATTGTGATGCATCTCGCCAGGGGCTAGGATGTGTGTTGATGCAGGAGGGCAAAGTGGTTTCTTATGCTTCACGGCAGTTGCGTCCTCATGAAGGCAACTACCCAACGCATGATCTGGAATTGGCCGCAGTTGTTCATGCTTTAAAGATTTGGCGGCACTATCTCATCGGTAACCGTTGTGAGGTATATACAGATCACAAAAGTCTAAAGTACATCTTCACTCAACCTGATTTGAATCTCAGACAGCGAAGATGGTTGGAGCTGATTAAGGATTATGATATGGGAATACATTATCATCCCGGCAAGGCTAATGTGGTTGCAGATGCCTTGAGCAGGAAGAGCTACTGCAATGTTGCATGGGTAGAGCAACTATGTTGTGAGGTTCAACGCGATTTGGAACATCTGAACCTTGGTATAGTTGAGCACGGATTCGTGGTTGCCCTAGAGGCACAGCCCACACTGGTGGAGCAGGTTCGCATAGCTCAAGCAAGTGATCCTGAAATAGCAGAGCTCAAAAAGAACATGAGAGTTGGAAAAGCCCGAGGTTTTGTTGAGGATGAACAAGGAACAATCTGGATGGGAGAAAGATTGTGTGTACCCGAAAACAAGGAATTAAAAGACCTGATACTAACCGAGGCTCATCAAACTCAGTATTCCATTCATCCCGGTAGTACTAAGATGTACCAAGACCTCAAAAAGAAGTTCTGGTGGGTCAGCATGAGAAGGGAAATAGCTGAATTCGTAGCACTCTGTGACGTCTGTCAACGAGTAAAGGCAGAACACCAAAGGCCAGCAGGTTTGCTACAGCCACTTCAGATTCCAGAATGGAAGTGGGAAGAAATCAGAATGGATTTCATCACCGGTTTGCCCAGGACATCATCGGGGCATGATTCTATTTGGGTAGTCGTTGACCGACTCACCAAAGTGGCTCACTTCATTCCGGTGCACACTACCTACTCAGGGAAGAAATTAGCAGAACTCTATCTGGCAAGAATTATGTGTTTACATGGTGTACCTAAGAAGATCGTGTCTGATCGAGGAAGCCAATTCACTTCAAAGTTCTGGCAGAAATTACAAGAAGAATTGGGAACCCGGTTGAATTTCAGCACTGCTTACCATCCACAAACAGATGGCCAGACTGAGCGAGTCAATCAAATACTAGAGGATATGTTGAGAGCCTGTGCGCTTGACTTTGGTGGAGCATGGGACAAAAGCTTGCCGTATGCTGAGTTCTCTTACAACAACAGTTACCAAGCTAGTCTGCAGATGGCACCGTTTGAAGCATTGTATGGATGAAGGTGTCATACTCCGCTCTTCTGGGATCAGACAGGGGAACGCCAGTTGTTTGGTACAGAAGTTTTAAATGAGGCAGAAGAGAAAGTCAGAGCTGTCAGGGAAAGATTGAGAATCGCGCAATCTCGGCAGAGAAGCTATGCAGACAACCGCCGAAGGGAGCTCGCTTTCGAAACAGGGGATTATGTGTATCTCCGTGTCACTCCGCTTAGGGGAGTACATCGTTTCCAATCCAAAGGAAAGTTGGCACCACGCTTTGTGGGACCATACAGGATCTTGGAACGTAGAGGTGAAGTTGCTTACCAGCTTGAGCTTCCCTCCAATATGCTTGGCATCCACAACGTGTTCCACGTCTCTCAGTTGAAGAAATGTTTGAGAGTTCCTGAGGAACAGGCAAGTCCGGATCACATCGAAATTCAGGAAGACCTGACGTATGTGGAGAAGCCGACTCGTATCCTCGAAACCAGCGAGAGAAGGACCAGAAACAAAGTAATCAGATTCTGCAAGGTTCAGTGGAGTCATCACTCAGAAGAAGGGGACACTTGGGAAAGAGAAGATGAGTTGAAGGCCACCCACCCGCACCTCTTCGCCAGCTCTTCCGAATCTCGAGGTCGAGATTCCGTTTAAGGGGGGTAGGTTTGTCACACCCTGAAGTTTCACCCCCTTTTCTTGCTTTAAATATTGGTTAAATAAATTGCCCGAAGAAACTATCTTAATTAACCTAGAGCTAAATCCCTAGTTAATAAATGCAATTAATAATCGGAAATAGCATGGTGGAATTTTTCTTGAGTTCCCCATGCTCTAATGCATTAACAAGATTTTTAGTGGAATTTTCAGAGCCTTGGAAATAATTTTAACCAATTAAAAATCACCAAAGTGCAATTTTAAATCCCAGGAAAAATCGTTTCTTCTTTTTCTTTTTCTTTTCCTTCTTTTTCTCTATTGGGCCGTCGGCCCACTCCCTCCCGCGCTCGGCCTCCTTCCTTTGGGCCGGCCCGTTCCCCTTTTCCCTCTCTCTCCGGGACGCTGACAGGTGGGGCCCACCTGTCAGGTCGTCCCCTTCCTCCAGCCGCCCGCCCACGACGGCAACCGCCGCCGAAACCGCCCGCGCCGCCGCCTTCTCCGCTCCACGTCGCGCCTCCACTCCGCGCCCGCACCTCGCGCTCACGTCGCCACCCTTTCCCCCCGCATCTCCCGCGCGCGCGCGCCCGCAAGTGGTGGGGGATTTGAAATCCCCCAACACCCTCTATCTCTCCTCCACCTCTCCACGTCGCCGGCCAAATAGGGGCCATCCCCGGCCGTTTCCGCCCCTCCCTCGCCCATAAAAACCCTCACTCGAGCTCTCTCTCTCGTCTCCCCCATTCACCATCCTCTCCCACGCCCTCTACCACCGTCGCGCCGCGCTCGCCGAGCTCCGCCGCCGCCGTCCATCTCCGGCCGCGTGCCGTCGCCACTAGGGCCGCCGCCGCGCCAAGCCGCCGCCGCCGCTAGCTCCGCCGCCGTGTGGGCCATCTCGGCCACCGCCTCGCGTCACCGGAACCCCACCGGAACCCCTTCTCCCTCGCGAGCCGGTGAGCTATCCATCCCCCTCCGTCTCCGGCCAGCCACTTTGGTCGTCGCGGTCGCCCTCTCCATCCCTAACTCCTCTCCTCCCCTCCTCTAGGTGTCGCCGCCGCTCGTCCGCCCCTCCTCTCCTCGGGTCGTCGTCGCCGCCTTCGTCTTCCGCTCCGGCCGCCGTGTCGCCGGTGAGTCCTCCCTCCCCCTCCTTTCCTCACCTTCCCACGAGCGCCGGCCACGCCGCTGCTCCGGCCATGCGCCGCCGCCTTTCGGCCGTCGCCGCCGCTTCCCGCAACGCCGGTCACCGCCGTCGGTGGCCGTGCTTCGCCGCCGCCTCGCCTTGGTCGGCCGGTCGGCCTTGAGGCCGAGCCGAGCCCGGCCGGCGCCTCCCTCGCCTTCCCTTTGAGCCACCGCCTGGTGGGGCCCACCTGCCAGGCGCCACCTCCCTCCCTTTGGAGCCGCTGACCTGTGGGGTCCACGTGCCGGTGCCCCCCCCCCTTTCGCTGACGTCAGCCCTGGGCTTTATTGCGCAATAAAATGATTAAGGCTTTTTCTTTATTAGTAAAAACACAGTTTATCTTCTAAAATTCATAAGTAATTCATCCGAGCTCCGTTTAAGTCCATTCAAGTCTCAGTAAATCAAGAAAAATGCAAAGAATCCATAAAAAATGGTTTTGTTTCCTGTTTCAGTAGTCTTATAGCATGTTTTGCTTGTGTGCTTTGTTTGTCGCGTAGGTTTCGGCCGTTTCGTCGATCCGCGGTTCCTCGAAGACGTTGCTGAGATCTCATCAGTTCGAGAGCAAGGCAAGTCATGCAATACGTTTGATCATATTGTACCCAATTTACCAATATCCCGCATTTCTATTAAATGTTGCATTCTTTTACAATGTAATGTGGGATGGGTCCTATTCCTCAGCCACATATTGGTTACCTTATGCCATTGATAATCTGGGTATCAAAATGACTAGATGTTGGCTTAGGAAATTCTTAGCCATGCTTAGTTCAACTAGTACACAAATGGGGATCACATTATTATATAGACTCTGACTATTGGCGTAGCTTTAGATTGGTGCCACCGCGATGGTGTTAGTTAATTAAAATACACTGAATGGTGGGTTGTGGGTGCATGGTTTTGCTGGTCGCACCCATGGCAGTTAAGGACCGGTTCGCGGGAAACCCTGGGAGACTTACCGTGCTTACCACAAGCGGGAGTGGGTAACTGCTTGATCTGAAGTATAGCTCGACCCTTTCCTAGGCACCGGTGGCGAGGGTGGGCGTGATGGAGTTGGGTCGGCCGAGGTGTTCGGTTGTCCAGCTGCCGGATTCACCGCGGTGCAAGAGGGGACCGCCCACCGCCTTTTGAGGGGTGGGGGTGAAACCTTAGCGTGGTGTGGATGGTTAGGGGAGGGTTATGTGGAGGGTCTTGTCACGATTTCCCCCTTTGCAGTATCATGGTGATACTTCGGGGCATGGCAACATGTGTGGAATCGTGTCTTGTGGGTACAGTTGTACACCTCTGGCCAGAGTAAAACTATTCGAATAGCCGTGCCCGCGGTTATGGGCGATCAACCAGATTCACCGTGATTAGTCTCACCCCTAGTTGAGCTTAATGAACTGGTGTAGTTCAGGTGGATGGTTGGGCCTGTTGCAACGTGGTGTAGCGTTGGACAGTGATTGGTTAATATTGATTAATTACTACAGCTGTTTTACTGCTTTCAACTACTGTTTTGAAATGCTTGCTTTATGCAAAAGAACCCCTAGCTTCCTTTGGTTATATCCTGCATCATACCTCCTCTTCCGGTGTGACTTGCTGAGTACAGTGGGTAGTACTCAGTCTTGCTCTCTTCTCCCCCACACCAGAGTTGAAGTTCTTCTCAGTTGGAGCTGTCTCAGGGAGGTTGGTTTCGTCGTTGCCGTCAAGATTTGCCTGTGGAGTGGAGTCGCCCGCTGCTGAAGTCAAGCTTCCCAGTCTAGCTCGTTTTATCTTTTCCGCTGCATTTGTAATCTTTTATATTTTTGTAAGATGTGGATCTGTATGTCAACCATTGTCGGTTGTGTACCCTGGCTGGTCCTGGACAGGGGTTTAATACACATTCAGCTTAGAAATTCGGGTTCGTGAATTTCTGGGCGTGACACTCCTCCTGCACCATCTCCTCCGGCTCCTCCGCCTCCTCCACCTCCACCGTGTCCGCCTGCACCTCCCAAGACAATGTCTAGCCAAGCTCCACCGCCTGCCCACACAAGGGCAACGAAGAAGGCGAAAGTTGACGCCACCAAAAACAAGGAGCCGTCGTACACTTGCAGTTAAGAGGAGCTTGATGCTTATGTGGCAGGAGAAGAGAAGAGGCAACTCAAGCCTCGAGCCCTGAAAAGAAGATACCTATTGACCCGAGCGTGAAGAACTTCTTCAAGGGAATGTTCACAACAAACAAGGCGGCCTTAAAGATATCGGACTATGACCGAACACTTCAGAAAGCCTATCACAAGAAGTCCAAACCAGTCCCTCAGCTTGGAGAACAACCAAACCAAGAGGTCGATCCATTGGTGACCGGCGAAGATTTTGGCATAACGGATTTCATTTCAGACACTGGTCTAACTGTGGATCAGCTGATTGGAGCCGCACCAATCCCGAAGGCGGAAGTGGCATACAAGTTTGAACTCGGTAAACCGCTTGTCACGCCTGAGCAGCTGCAGTTCCTATCGACACAGATGTACAAATTCCATGAACGGTACATGGAAATGAGCGCCAAGGGTAGAAAGATGTTCGGAGCGAGGATCAGAAACCCCGACTTCTTGCAAGGAGAAGATGTTCTTTGGCTCCAATTCAAGGATATCTTCGATCTGTACCATCTGGACACCCTCGACGTCTCTCTTTGGAGCGCATGGATTTTGTAAGTATCTTTGAGTTCGATTTGTTTCGTTCAATAACTAGCTCCTGTCATATATATAAACAATAATAATTTCATTTTATCATTGTAGAATGGAGATTCAAAGGGCCCGACGGCGGGGGGTTTACAATACTAGGTTCATCGACCCTCGGAAAATCAACACCGAAATGATCGACAAGTACGAGAAAGACACAGAGGACAATCTCGTCCATCTCCTAACGCAGCAGCATTTCAAGACGTTCATACTACTGCCGTACAACACAGAGTGAGTTTTTATTCTCGTTCGAACAAATTCCGTTCCCATACATATAGCATGTACATTTTCATATATATCTCATCTCACGCATATTCCAGATTCCACTAGGTCCTGTTATTCTTCGACTTGGACGCATACAGAGTCACTGTGTACGACTCAATGAATAAAGAGGAGAAGATTTTTGACAAGGTCTTCCAACTGATAGACAGGTAATATAATGCCATCTATTCCAAAGTCGCGGGGATTCTATTGCTATTACGTTGATCTCGGGTAATAATTAATCAATCATAGCTTGCAACTGCACATGTAGGGCTTGGGATCAGTTCCGTCAATTGGTCCGTGGGACTTGGAAAGAAAAACTTGGACGGAGGTTTCATTTTCCGGTGAGTATATGCATGATTCAAAATTGTATTGAATTAAATCTATAATTACAGTTAAATATAAAGATTATATTAAATCTCTCATCGTTTCTCATGTAGTGTGCAAAGCAGGACCAATGAACTAACTTATGCGGCTACTACGTATGCGAGTATGCCCACTACCTATCAAACCAAATATACACAACACGAGAGCTCGATGTATGTATACATAAACCATTCAAAATTTCATTGCGTATCGATTTGTTAAGTTGTTTATTAATTTTATATATTGATATGTCATTATTTTTCGAATGATAGCGTATTCACATGAGGGATAATCTCCCACACAAGGATTTTATCACGGCTGTTCAAGAACAACTGATGGGATTCATCAACGAAGAAGTTATTAATCCCAATGGTGAATTCTACTACGATGGATCGACAATTCATAACGTCGGTCATTCCTCTTCTGACATAACACCGGCGTCGAAGTCGTAGCTGTAGCTAGAGAGCAAATGAATTGTACTATATATGCATGTATATATATATTTATATATGTACGCATTTACTTTAGTGTTAATATATATTTTGGTAATATATATGCAAATAAAATGTTAAGTGCTTTAAATTATACATATGTGTGTAATATATGTATTTATACATATACACATATGCACATATATATACATATATATATATGTATGCATAATATATATATATAAATATAAATATAAATATATAGGTCTTACTCAGATTTTTTTTCAACGCTCGATAGTTACTACTTTGTGCAAATCAAAGGTTTCGAAATTTCTTTTTCTACAGCACCCATCGCTTTCAGATTCATGCTTTTTTACTTATATATATAAGTACTTTTTTTGTCCATGCCTCCAAGACTTTTACAATGGCGAACCATTTTGCAGTTCTTACCCTTTTTTTGGAAACAAGCAAAATGCCCCTACTTTTGCTATGGATGAAATATCTACTAATATTATAGACAAAATATTTTTTTATCAAATATGTTACTATTAGATGTTTGCTTATTTGAATATATGGTTTTAACTTGATTAAAACAAATATCATATTATTCCAAAATATCAGAAAATATCGGTGACTAATTTATAAAAAGTGTAAAAGTAGTGGGGGATGGCCACCTGCCCACCACCGCTAATATCTTTAATAGTAGCATAGGTAATAATGCGTTCATACTATCAGTGCTTTATTTCTCATTCAGAGAGCTTAGTTCCAAGGTTAAATGTCATTTTCATATATTTGGATCAGGAACAGTCACAATAGTGGCTACAACTTAAGCAGTAGCAGTACGCATCATTGGATACAAGTTGGACGGTCTAGATCACGCATGGTACTGTTCACACTACTGTAGCAATAAACACTTCAGTACGAACTCTTCACATGATTACTGTAGCTACGAATCTAGACTGTCGATCGTAAAAATGGACGTCCGAAGTTGCGTGCAGTTGCACCTAATCTGAATTCCATTTTCACACGTGACAATCGAACATTATATACAGTTCTCACATAGTATATACGTGGGCATATATATGTGTGTTATTGATACGCAGTTGTGACAAGAATTCTATCAGTTTGCCACACAGATTGTGAATTTTGCAATATTTAAATACACGAAATGAATCAAAATATATTAAGACAACATCGGGAACACATATAATCCCTCCTTTTTTTTAAGTTGGTTACCCTAAAATTAAAATAACCAGCGCCAAACAGTTGGAGGAGGACCTAGTATATTGAAGCTCTCCAATACACATAAATATAAATATAGAATAGCTACAAGAGAATTATATATAATTTATCAAACTCACAATTTAAGCTAGTACACAGCTGCGCGCTTTCATGTTTAGAAATCCAAGAGTACTTATAAAACATCAGAAACATATAAATAATATGTCTATCAACTGCATGCATGTTTCTCTCGAGCACACCCCAAGCTCTTGCTTTGATAAATCTGATAGTTTTAGACTTGTATGTGTAAAAATTAATGAGTGAATAAACATCATTATTGCCAGTAAATCTAACAAAGCAAGAATTATTTCAGAAACCATGGGTAGCAGATCGATTCATGCTTGCAACTAATGGCCAACGCCATCGCTTGGTGTTGACCATAGGGCTCGACTACGCCCAGCGCCGCCCTTCGCCGGCGGCGACGGTGGAGGCACCTGAACATGGAACTCATCCGAACATGGAGGAATAGTACTCCTGCTGCTTACATGCTGGGCATCATCGTTTGGCACCATCCTAGCATGTGAAGGTGATGGTGGTGAGGCCACGAGGAAGATGAACAAGATCGCAATCGCATGAGAAAACCCCATCCTAATCAATTGAGATAGGCTAGATATATCGACGAACTAATTAACTCAAGCTATATGTGGATATGGTTGCATTGCATGTATGGTTTTAGTATGTATATATTGCGTGCCTTGAACCTGAGCATATATTTATAGGGAGAAAAAGGTCGCTACTATGCATGCATAGCAGATGCGAAACTATAGGAGAATTAATGAAGGTTAACGGCCGGGACAGTATGTATGAGAGTGAAGTTAATTAGGCTGGCCGAGTCAACCAACTTGTTGTCACAGGTCTGCATCACATTTCCCCTAATTGTAGGCACAAGGTGTTGAAATTAGAAAGAGTCAGTGTGCACAATTGACTACTGTTTTTTGGGATTGGATTGAGATATACCTATGTATACACACACACACACAAATGCATTAATGCATATCTTGATGTGATCTGTTTAACTACGTGCATTAAAACATTTATTACGATTTTATTTAACCATATTAATCCACGTTCGTCCCGTAACTAATAAAGATACAAAACATTAAGTGGTCCAGTATATTGTTCCTATGTAGCCTAACTAATGAATATAATTAATCTTGGCGTATTGACATCCAATTTCCTAGAGGGAGTTTACTAATGGAGGTGGCTGTTACATCTAATTTTATTCAAGTCATCTGCAAATCAAATAAAAGTACTGATCAATTGAAACGGTAACATGTTAATATATTACCTCTGATAAAAAAAACCCTGTCAACATAGAATGATTTTATTTTATTGGTTTGTTTTGACACAAATCTTACTTTCTATCTGCTTCTTTCTTGAAGCTTATGTGGAGGGATTGAGGCTACCTTTTACATTAAGGGTGGTTCATCCATCTCTTATTACTTCTCCAACTCATTATCTAATAATCCTATATGACTACCATGCATGCATATTAGGGGTAGCACGTAAAATCTTATTCACTTGGTCTCCAAATAACAAGCACTTCATTGCACAGTCCAGATGCAATGCTTCATCTTCCATTACCTAAAATACGCTTGCTTGTCAAAATAACAACTTCATTGAAAAAATTAATTTGAAAATTCTTATCAAGTAAATCATCAACATAAAGTGGTCTGTTAGTCATTTGAATTGTTCAAAAGGAGTACTACCATATTCATTTACAACACTTAATTCAGTTGAATTATTCAACACGGTAGTATCATATTCATTTGCAACACATAATTACTATTTTTCTTGGCTGAACTTGCTGGCATGCAGTCCCCATCAATATAAGGAACACAAGTGAAAAGGCATAAATGTGTACTGTCCTTGCGCATCCTAAATCATATGGACTGACCTATGATATTAAAGTGTGAAGTGCTCCCCGCGTCCCTAAACTTGTCATGCTATGTAACATATACATTGAAATTGTAGATCAACCTCCTAATACTTGCTGAATTGTCTTACAGGTCCAAAACTGTCAAATACCCTGTCACATACATACATCCCCTCAGAGATCCTATTTGGCACTGTTGATGTTGTTGCCACCTGCCCAGCTCCCTCCTCTCTCTAGCATGTGGTCCACCACAGAAGCAACAATAGCGAAATGGCGCCACCAGAAGCAGAAGCAGAAGCAGAATGACGAGGGAGCTTAGGGTAGGTCAGCAGCGTCGAGATTTACGGAGGAGCAGGGCCACATGGGAGGCCGGTCAAAGACCAGTCAACATGGGATCAGGAGATCCGAAGGGGGTGGAGTGGTGACCCGATGGAGATGCTTCGTGGGGCCTAGGCAATAATAGCCTAAGAAGAAGAGTATCCGAAGGTACCAGGGTCCCTTGCTCCATTCAAACAGAGAAGAGGTGACGAAAAGAGAGGGAGGGGAGGATAAAGAAAGAGAGAGATGGTGGAGACAGCATAAGGGAGGTAGTAGCGACGTCAACGCCACCTGACAGTTTTGGATCTTGATGACACATTTTTAAAAGTTTCAAGTAATAAGTCTGCATTTTCAAAGTAACTTAACCTAGGTGACACATCGCGATAAGTTTAGCCACTAATGGGGTGCATTTCACTCTACATTAAATGTCAATACTAGAGAATAGGGCCTGTTTTAATTAGTAAATTATGATATGTGACAACATACGATCATTAGAAAAACAGTTGGTTAATGGACTATTTTAACATGAGTGCATGTATTATATGCCACTGACTTTATCACGTTCTAGAATATATCATCAACTTTTGCTTAACTTTTACAATTTACCATCGCTGTCCGGTTAGCCTATGTCAGCACTATACAATTTTGTCCAAATGACCAAAATACCCGAAGGACAAAAACGTCCAAAATTGGACAAAAATTCCAAAAATATCATATTATAAACATAAGATTGTAATCATCCAAATTTTGGCCAAAAACTTAAAATCTGATATTTCAGAATTTTTATCCAAATTTTGAAAGTTTTGTCCCAGGGGTATTTTGGTCATTTGGACAAATTTGTACAGCACTAACAGAGACTAACCAGGTGACGATGGTAAATCATAGAAGTTAAGCAAAAGTTAATGGCATATTGTAGAACATGATGAAGTCAGTGGAAAATCGTAGATCTGTGATAAACTCAATAGCATATAATGGATACTCTCTTTCAACATTGACGGGGCTTGCAGCTGCTTGAGCCAACTCCTCTTATGTTAACTGTATGAAACCGCGCGTGTTGCGTGGGAGTTTTGTATGATAATAGTAGAAATAACATGCAAGATAGCTACAAGATTAATATAGCATTATATACTTTATATATTTTTCTTCCTTGTGGTGGACTACTGAAATAAATATAAACAATTAAGATGATGTGCCTTATAAACTAGTTAAATCATATATATTTATCTTTTAAAAGTAAAAACGAAGTGAAGTGGCTCAGTAAGAAAAAGAAAAAAAACAGAGATAATATAGAGTATTCATTCAAAGATAAAACTAAGGTGATATGAGGGATATAACTTGAATCATAGATCAAGCATCCAATGGCTACAAACAATTAAGCTAATGTACCTTAACGAGAGAATAGAGAAATAGCATTAATTATACATAGTGGGGATGAACTTTCAACAGAATGGTATCTGATGAACGTGGTTCACTTTTTTCTTTTCTCCCATATTTTTCTCTTAGTTGTTTTTTTTTTTTTGAAACAAAAGTTTCTTTGAGCGCTTATTTATTAGGGGGATTAGGGTGGAAAGGGACTGGTTATTTCGTATGCAAGGTTAGGGTGGAAAATGAGCTTTTTTTTTATATACATGGATTTGGGATGGGAAGGCAAGTAGAACGTTTGTGATTTAAAATAGGAGATATACATATTATATATGATAAACGTGAAGTCGGTGGCTGCGTGAAACAAGCATAGTTCAACTGATTAGATTCCTTGTGGTGAAATCAATCCACTAGGTTGAAGTCCTATAATTGATATGGGTGCTTATACATTTACGGCTAGTTATTCTTTCAATGGTAAGAAATATTTCCATCGATAGCGAGACGCTCGTGATAACTTCGTCAATCTTAAGATATGTTGGCCCAGTCTATCAGATATTTTTATGTATATTCAGGGTAAACGTGTGTTACGAGCGTCTACAAATTGTTTATAGTGTACGTGTTTCTACAAGAAAGTGAGCCGCCGGTGGCTGCATGGCCGTTACCAGCTGTGCCCTAGCTCATCTGGCACCAACTATATGCTAGTACTGATCATCGAAAGGATCAACATATATATATATATATATTGAGGAAACAGTGGATCGAAATACTTCTTGAATTAAATTGATAGTCTAAGTACATAGAATTCCTGGATTAATGAGCCAAATATTTAGATTAATAGTACTATAATTTATCTGCTCCCCAACACATGCATGCATTTTGATCTACCGTACAGTTAATGTGTAGTTGATTAAACAAATTGTAAGGGAGTAAACTGTAGTATCAACAGGACAATTGCACCCTTGTCTGCTGGTTACTACTTTCAGTAATCTGTTTGTTAGACTGCTATTTCCATTTGTGGTGTCGTACAACTGTTGCTTGATAGTTAAGTGTAAGCGCAAAAATTTAATAGTTCAGAAACCACAACTACACGTGCTAAACAGCTGGTAACCGCGATGTCATGACTCATGAAACCTGGACCACGTTTTGCTCAGAAATTTCAAAGCTGTATAAATGTTCATTAATCAATTGAGTGTCGAATTTCAATTCCTATTAATTCCTTCGCTCATACAAAGTCATTGGGACTTTAAGAAAAAGATGGTCTGGTGGTGACGCTACCCTGGGATGACTGCTACTGGTGGTCTTTGCTTTTTCCCTGGTTTACTGTGATTTTGGAATAGAGTTTGCTCCAATTTGAGGTAATACAAGTACTAAATTTATTTACAAGGAAAAAAGCCTAGGTGCGTACTTTACTTATTTATTTATTTACTAGCAAAAGTACCCGTGTGTTGCACCGGGTGATTACAGAGTGTGTATATTGACCAAAAGTGTTGTTTGGTTTAGCAAAAGTGTCCGTGCATTGTACCGGGAAGCTTACAGATCAGAAAAATATGCGATTAATTAAAATACAAATTCGCTGAAATACTTGGTATTTTTAAGTAGGTATGTGTATAATTAAATAAATTTACAAGTAAAGCAAGTGTGAGAAATAAAATGACATGCTTAAATTTAATTTTATTAAATTCTCCATAATTAGTTACGCTCTTTAGAATTTTATTGGAATTTTCATAGCTTAATTGCAAATTTTATTAATACAAACATCATTTAACAATTATTTAATTGGAAAAAGAAAGAAAATACTTTCTTTTAGGTTTGGTCGAAATAAACATATCCAATATAACTATAATTGTAATGCTACTGATAAAATGAGCACTAAAAATTTTTCGGCCCGAGGGACCTAAAATAGACTTATTTCCAACCCTTGCCAGTCGGCTCACGGCCTTTTGCGCACGCGCGGGCGCACTTTTCCCCCCCAGGCCGCAACCTGGGCTTGGGCCGGAAAAGTGGCCTCACTCTCGATCCCTCTTGGGCCGATGTCGGCCCAGACGACACCGGCCGTCCGATCTCTAGGGTTTTGACCGGACGGCCGAGCGTCAATATCGGGGAAACAAAACCCCCTCCCTCTCAGCCAACGAAACCCTAGACCATTTCCCTCCCTGCCATCTCACTTCGCCACCCTCCCCTCCGTGCCCGCGAGCGGCGGCGGCGGCGACGACGGCGCCGCTCCTTCCGTGAGCGGCGGTGGCGGCGGCTCCCCAACCACCGACGGCGGCGTCAGCGGCACCCTCCCCCACCACCGGCGGCGGATCTAGCGGGAGGGGAGGCTCCCCGCGAGCGGCGGTGACGGCACCCCTCCTCCCGCGAGCAGCGGCGGCAGCGGAGCCCTCCCCCACCACCGTCGGCGGCGGCGGCGCCCCCACCACCGACGGCGGTGTCGGCGGCACCCTCCCCCACCACCGGCGGCGGATCTAGCGGGAGGGGAGGCGCGCCGCGAGCGGCGGCGGCGGCGGAGCCCTCCCACCACAGGATCCAGCAGGAGGGGAGCCGTCGACGGCCAGCCGTCCCTGCGGCGCTGACGGCGACCGCGGTGGTTCGGCAACGACGGCGGCGACGGCGACCCCCTTCGATCTAATTTTTGGTTTTTATTTGGATATATATGTGTACATGCATCATGCTTTCTTCGATTTTATTTGTGTGATTGAACTCCGATTGTGAATTTTTTCCGGGGTTTGATTGGATTCGGATTGGGATTTTGGGGGGAGGAGGGACGATGAAACGGGACAAAAATAGATGTGACGACCGGAAAAATACAAATATTTATATTAGTTATAGATTTGGGGGGTGGGGTGGGGGAGGGAATTTATCAATAATCAATAATTTATTTCGACCAGAATGAGTGCAGAGAAACAGTTTCTCTCTTATGGCCAAACCAAAAAACTGACCTATTTTCTAAGCGAGCACTGTAAGCAAGTTCATGTCTAATTTTATTGTAACGTAAACAAACAAGAAACTTTTCATTTGGTCTTTTTCTTAAGGTATTATATACTATTAAGTCAAAAGCTAGGTTGCAATAGTTTTTTTCTTATGCTAAGTGAAGTTACGACTCCACTGTTTAAGTTAACTTAATGCTTCAGAACAACCGTCTTACATATAAAACTATTAAAGTGGAGCCGTGAATATTTAATTAAGAAAATGCAAGATGAGAATATATTCCAGTCCTCCGCACATATGTAAATCCAAAGCTAGAATGCCAATAAGTAAATATCAAAAAGACATGTAGTCTACTAGTTGCAGTGACCTGATCAGTACCTAAGATTTGAGTTCAAATCTATATAAGAGTAAATTTCATATTGGGTTGTTTGAGGAGGCTAAATTCTCAATTTAAATATATTTGTAAGAGCAAATTTTAGATTGGGTTGTCGAGGGGGGGGGTAAGTTCTCAATTTAAATGACTACATATATCCGGTTGGATATAGAGACCGGGTAAAACATACTATTCTCCTCTATTAGAAAAACGATTTTTAGCGACGTTGGCCTTTTATTTTTCCAGGCGGGTATGATCATCGGAGCCAAATCTCCGCCTACGAAAATATAAATCGGATGGATTTTCATCATCCGCCTGCGAAAATTAATTATTCCAGGCGGACCACTTAAGGAGTCCGCCTGCAAAAATACCTTTATTTTTGTAGGCGGACTCCTTAAGTGGTTTGCCTGCCAAAACATTGGACCCATCAAAAGCGACAGCTAACCCTACAAAAATTCTAAGTCCTCACCCATTCTCTCCACACTCCCAGCCTCTCCTCTCTCCCTCCCTCTCCTTTCTCTGGCGCTTTATCTCTCCCTCTCCTCTCCCGGCGCGGCTACCGGCAGTGGCAGCGACGGCTCCAGGCGGAGGAGCGCTGCGGCGCGAAGGGTGGAGGAGGCAGCGGGCAGCACCAGCGTGGAGGGTGGAGGCGGCGTCTCCCCTCCCTCCTAGATCTGGCCGGAGGGGGTGAGGAGGCAGCGCGGTGACGCGGAGGGTGGAGGAGACGGCGGCGGCACTGGCGCAGAGGGTGGAGGCGGCGGCTCCCCTCCCTCCCAGATCTGGCCGGAGGGTGGACGGGGCAGCGCAGCGGCACGGAGGGTGGAGGAGGCGGCGACGGCACCAGCGCGGAGGGTAGAGGCGGCGGCTCCCCTCGCTCCTAGATCTGGCTGGAGGAGGAGGGGGCAGCGCGGCGGCGGCACCGGCACAGAGGGTGGAGGCGCGGGGGTGACGGCAGCGGCACGGACGTGTGGGTGACGATGGCGGGGCTGACACCCGTCGTCGGCGAGCGGCTCCCCTCCCCTCCCTCTCCTAGATCCAGCCCCTACAAGGAGAGGGGAGGGCGGTGGCGGCGGTCGAGACCTCCCTCCCTCCCAGATCAGGCCGGAGGGGGGGAGCGGGGCGGCAGCGGAACGAAAGAGTTCACCGGCGATGACATCTTTATTTTTTTTAGTTTACATGTTGATGGATGTTAATTTGTAAATTGGTGTGTGGATTTGAATCCAATACTCTTATATTGATTTATGAATGTTTGTGATTTGAATCCATCTTGGGATGATTTATGGATGTTGGTGATTTGAATCCAATTTGTGATTTGGGATTTGAAATTCTAGGGAGGGGGTGGGCTGGCGGGAATTTTTTTTTTTGCCGCGGGAGCTATTTTCCTAGGCACGGCTATGTAGCACACGGGAAGATTGGAAATTCCGCATGTGAAAATGATTTTCGTAGGCGGTGCTTTGGTCCGCCTATAAAAATTAAAGATTTTGACAGGCGATTAGGTATAGGAGGAATGTTTGGCCGCCTGTGAAAACGTGTTTTGACCGCTTGCAAAAACCTTTTTTCTAGTAGTGCTCTAAAAATATAAAAAATAATAAAAAATAGCAATTGAACCAAGCCCATCGTGAAAAGAAAAAAATAACCAAAAAGTAGAAAGGAGTAGCACTTCAATGAAATCTCTTTATTATCTTTTTAAAAAAGGTATATTTCATAAAATTGCATGTATCAAATCAGAACTATTAGGTGTTGGCATTTATAAAACTGCAACAGTAGCCAAGAGTTATATCAGAGAGCTGCAAAACTTTGCTTGTCTAGTTTGGGCCCAGCCGTCAATCACACACGTAATCAATTTGGACCCAGCTTGTACAAATGGAGCCGGGCCCTAGATGGTCTGACGGCCACAGCGCAGGCGGGACGCAAGAGAGAGCTTGATCACCGAAATTCACGATGATCGATGATATATAACATATGTGCAAATATATTCTGCCTGCAGGGCTCGACATTGTCGAACAGAAACATTGAAATTTATTCAAACATAGCATGATAATTCTCATCCGCCTAAGTCCTCGCACAGATATACAAATTTAGAACCCGCACATATATAACACATTATCAGTATCGGTTCTGAAAAAGCCATCTCTAACAAACACTATTGTAAAACACCACGTAGAGACCAGCCTTACAGGTCCCGGCTTGCCTAAAACCTGCACTTACGAAACTTTTTCAACATTTTGTCAGGATAAAACTAAGACCGGACACCTATAAGCAGTTAAGCACTCATTGCTACCGATTTACCTAACTTTTTCATACGAACTCACATGAATATAAACTGTATATGAAATTTGTGCAGTTTGATGAGATCTACAACTTACAACTTTTAGTTAATGACTTTTTGATTTGAGGTTGTTTGGATATCTGAAAATGTTAGCGCAATTTTAAAATTTCTAAACTATCTTGGATGGAGACAAAGCCTATATGAAAGTTAAGATCTACAATTTTGTAGTTAACAAAATTTTCGTTTCAGCTCATCTATAGTATGAAGGCCCCGTTTGGCACAGCTCCAGCTCTCAACTCTAACTTACCTAGAGCCGGAGCTGTGCCAAACGGTTCAGATCCTTTATTTTTTGGAGCGGAGTTGGCAGATCTACTCTATAAATTTGTACTACGGGGGTGGAGCTGGGTTTTTGCTGCTCCACAGCTCCACTCTACTCGAAAAGACCCACTACCCTTTAAAATTTTAGTGTATTTACATGAAAATGCCACTGAACTACCCCTACCAACCTCCCCCTCCCGTTCTCTCTCCTTCTCTGTCTTCCTCCCGAGCCCTAACAGATGCAGGCGGCGACATTGGTGTCGGCGTCGGGCGGCGGCGTTGGCGGCGGCTGTGGTGGGCGGCGGCGACGGCAGGCGCCACGTCGGCGGTGCGCAGCAAGCACGCGGGAGGAAGATGGGCAGCGCGCGGCAGGCAGCGGGCGGCGCGCGCGGCGACGACGCGCAACCGACGGGGGACGGCGCGCGCGGCCGCCGGGAGGTGCACTACCGAGGTGACGAAGGTCGCCAGGCGGAGGGCGGCGGGCGGCCGGCAGAGGGCAGGGGGAGGCAGGCGGCCGGCGGAGAGCGGGAGGAGGTGGGCGGCGCGCGCAGGGGATGGGGGCGGCCGGCGGCTGGGATTTTTGTTTTTATTTTTTCTCTTTTTTTTTCTTTTTTTTTTCAGATTTAGAGCTGAAATGTAGCCAAACATTTTTGATGAGTGTCCAACTCCAACTGGAGCTAGCTTTCACTGGAGTAGGAGTTTGAAGTTAGGAGTTGAAGTTTGAAGCCCTATCAAACGGGGCCTAAAAATGGATTATATATTTGGATAATAGTAATCTGCGGTAGCGCTAATTATACTTAGCGTGCCTCGTGTTTCCCGCAGTTCTCGTTTTTTTTCCAGTTGTTTCGTACTTTCGTCCCCCACAGGCGTTGTCATGTTCTGCTGCCGCCCCGCATGGTCTTGTTACCGACAGTTAATTACTGCTAGAGGAAAAACCTTCCCCATACAACACATGGTTAGTTAATCATTTACTAATGGTTTTTAACCACTACTAGTAAATTATTTACTAGTGAAACAATTTAAAGTCGGCCAAGAAATTATTTTTTAACATGTGATAAAAGAATTACTCCCATGCGTGTGACGTTTGTACTTTAGAATCGTTTACTAATTAATGACGGGAGAAATCGTTTTGAATCAGAATAGTGTATGCACTAAATAAATGTTTTACGTACACGGTAATTTTAATTACACGTTTTTGTTTGGTTGAATCATATATATGACTGCATGAATAAATAATAATTTACACAGATATGAACACAGATCGTTAAAAGAAAGCATGCAGCCAACTAGGTGTTGACGACCGCATGCAGTGATGAAGCATGCGGCGTCCCACCAGTGGAGGATGGAGGTGGTGGCCACCTATTGTGTGCAGCGCCGCCAGGCAGAGGGCAATCGTGGAGGGAGCCCAATCCTGATCCTACCGGGCCGCTGCAGCTAGCTCGATCGAACTGATCAACGAACTGGCCGTGGCCGGAGACGACGTAGAGAGAGGACCGGCGGGCGCCATGGGGAGGAGATGAGCTTCAGCGCGCGGCCGGAGGTTAGGGAGGGATGGCACAGACCAAAGACATCATCCGCTGCTAGATCTATATATATATAGTGGCGTGCTCGTACGTGCTCCATGGAGAAGTTGTTCTGGACCATATTCATATATAGCCGCCACCTCCTTCCTCCGACACGCTGGGATCTCCCTGTCACCGTCGGGGAGTCGAGCTCAACTGCTCGAGTGCACAGTCGTCGCTTGATTTCCATCGGAGCTGGAGTTGCTAGGCCGTCCATTGACCTCATCGATCGTCCCTCCCTGCCTCCGAGAGAATTGAATGGTAAGAGTTGGAAGCGGTATGTAGCAACAGGACAGAGGCCTCCTCCTCGATCCATAGAACGCTCCGCCCTTGAAGCTTGCCTCAACCACGGAGGAAAAGACGAGGACATGCCTCGACCACGGCGCCGCGGATTGGTGGAGCTCTCTCGCCCAGCGTCGGTTTGTTTCGATCCGGAAAAGAAGGAATGAGGAACGGATGTGGAATCGTAACGGGATACGTACGGTAATAAAATTACCCCGCGATAAATGGTAATGGTATGATGCCATTCCCAACCCAATGACTAGGATGGTGTTCATAGCATTAAATAAGGTGTCACCTAGGATGAAAAATGATGTAGCAAGTGAATAAATGAGTAAAGAGAAGGAAACTATGTCTTGCATTAGACATAGTTTCTACACAACATCCAAGACATCATGTGTGATAAGGAGCATTAAATTTAACTATGGAATAGTAGTGTTTGTATTGGAAGAGTAAAATCTAGTACTAGTTTCTTGATGATGTGGAGTTTATGGAAACCATGTCTAGTGTTTTGGGTTAGTAATGGCCTGACGGTGGGAACTGAGAAGGCGGGGAGGGTGAGAGGAGCGGGCCGCTGTGAGGGGGCCGGGCAATATTAAACAACGCGCTGGCTGTTGAATAGTAGTTCCCTAAGAGCAGGCTATAAGCCAGTTATAAACATATTTAAAGGGATAAAGGAAGAGAAAGAAGAGTAGCGGGCTACAGATTTAGAGCCAGCTGCAGCATAGACTCCAAAACGTAATGTGTGTATGATAGGTGGGATCATGTATTAATAGTACAGTAATCTACTATTGTATGAATTGGATATTACATTGGCTATAGATGATTTGGAGCTAGCAGTGTGCTATATTATTAAACTTGCTCTAAAACAACAGCATTTAATTTTAATTTTAAGACAACTATTGTTTCTGGGTGAGAAGGTAAGGAGGCCTTTGGATATAGAGAAAGGTCTTAGGTTCAAACCTTGCTTGGTGCATTCTATGAATATGGCCTGAAAAAATCATGTGATTTTGGGGAAGTGACCTATGGTTATGATAGGTTCCTAATAAAATGCAAAATATTTTTTTGGGTTTTTTCACACCTACAAAAATAAAACAAAATGGGTGCACACCTTTATGTGCCGGTTCGGAGCTGGTGAAAATACTCTGAGTGTGGGGAGCTATGGCCCGCCAGCGAAGATGTACACCTTTTCGCTGACGGCCCACTTAAATAGCGAACATTCAACACTACTAGGAAATCGGTCAAATGCAACGGATAGAAGTCGTTGCAATATGCCCAAAACCGTTGCAATAGGAGTAAATGCAACGGATTTTGGCGTTAGGGCTCGTGGCGCAAAACTCCGTAGTAATAGGGTTTTTACCACTTGATCACTTTGTCGTTGCAAATAAAAACTTATTTTGCAACTGAATGAACCGTGGCCATTAACAGATAATGCAACGGTGGGTTTGTGGTAATAGAACATATTGCAACGTCAGATGCCGTTGCCATAGGAACTAGTCACATCACAGCAAAGCGTGGTAATAAATGCTTTTACAACGCCAAAATGGTGTTGCAAAACGTGTATTAAACCGAGTCTCAAACGTGGTAATAGGTCGACCTCTATTGCCATGCTCACAGTTTTGGTTGCTATAGATAGATCCCACTATTGCCACGCTACACATATCCGTTGCTATAGTTGGACCCTCTATTGCCACTCAAAATATTTGGTTGCTACAAGTGAGTAGCTCTATTGCCACTAGAATTATTATTTGGTTGCTATAAGTGAGCACCTCTATTGCCACTAGAATTTTTTCGGTTGCTATAGGTGGGCATCTCTATTGCCACGATTATTATTTGGTGGCTATAGGTGGGCACTTCTATTGCAACCCAAACATCTTGGATGCTATAGGTGAACCCCTATATTGCCACGATGATGGTGTGGTTGCTAAAGCCGGGCATCTATATTGCATCGATAAATAAGTGGGCTAAGACCATATAGGCACAACAATCAAACACAATAACAACTCATATAGCACAAAGGTTACAGCCCAATTAGTATCCAACACAACCCGACAAACATCCAATACAACACAAAATTTACAACCCAGTTAACAGCCAAATCTAGCAATATTCCAAATACAATCACAGCAACCAAAATTTCACTAGATGCTGCGTGACCAAGATATTCGAAGTGAGGTTAGCAGCACTGCATATGCACAAGTTAAAACATCAGTAACTGCTGAGCTGAGCATACGGTTCTGAGAGATATGTAAAATTTGTGAACAACATTACTATCACTTTGTCGGATGAAGAAATGACCAAAATAAAAGTTATAGATATCGATGAGTTATACAACTTTGTTGTTGATGAATTTTTTAGTTGAAATCATTTAGTACATGAAAATGTTGTTTGAAGTTGTCATAATTTGAAATTCAAATTCAAATTATTGAAACAAAGTCATATAGCAAAATGATCAAAACAAAAGTTGTAGATCTAGATGAGTTATACAATTTTGTTGTTGATAATTTTTTCATTTGAAATCATTTACTACCCAAAAAATTATTTGAATTGAAAGGAGTGAGGCAAAATGGACTTCTCGGCGATGGAGGAGCAAGAGGGTTGGACCAGTGGCCCGAAGAGCGAGGAGGAGGAGGAGGGAGAGAGAGGCTATGGGCTGAGGGAGGGAGAGAGTAATACTTGGGCTAAAATAGGCCCAAGGACAGAGAGAGAAATTTTAATTTGTTATCCATTTATTTTAATAGGTTAAATGAACTTTGTGGTATTAAAATTTGTTATTGAGCTCCGAAATTCACGGAAAATTTCAGAGAATAATTTAGACCACGTAGAATATTACAAAAATATTTCCGGCCATGATTTTTAAAGGAAAATTTTAATTTCATCATTAATTCACTTGATTAAATTGATTTAACCTTTAAAATATTTTTCTAGAAATGCATTATATAAATCTATTATGTTTGCTTTGTTCCCATTATGACAAATTAATTTTCCTCACGATGTCCCATTGAAATACTTTATGATGATTTCTAGTTGGTATTAACAACAAACACCTTATTTTCGTCAGTAAGCCACTCCATCTCAAACTAATCGTCATAAAATAGAATGTGCTAATGACGAATAGCATCGTCGTCACGAGGAATTCGTCACAGAAGATCACATTTCTTGTAGTGTTTAAATTTAATTTTAGACTAATTTTTGTGTTTCAAATGCAAAAATCATAAACAACAAAATTGTAGAACTCATCGAGATCTACTAGTATTGGTCATTTTTACAAATAAGTTCATTTGAACAATCAAATTTTGAATATTCAAAATTTAACAACTTCTAACAAAAGTTGGGGTTAATAAATGATTTCAAATGGAAAAGTTACCAAAACCAAAGTTGTAGAACTCATCGAGATGCAAAATTTTTATTTTGGTTATTTCTCCATGACTCTATTTGAATAATTTTAAATTCGAAATTCAAAGTTTGAGAACTTCAAATTGAATTTTTTTTATTAGTGAACGACTTCAACTGAAAAAGTCATCAACAACAAAATTGTATAATCCATCTAGATCTACATTTTTTTGGTCATTTCTTCATCGATAAAGTGATAATAACATTGTTCGGAAATTTTACATATCTCCCATATGGTTTCATAAATTATAAGAGAAATGTGATGTGTGAATTTTGTGAAAAATGTTACTATCACTTTATCGGATGAAGAAATTTGTGAACAACGTTACTATCACTTTGTCGGATGAAGAAATGACCAAAATAAAAGTTATAGATATTGATGAGTTATACAACTTTATTGTTGATGACTTTTTCAGCTGAAATCATTTAGTATTTTAAAATATTTTTTGAAGTTGTCATATTTTGAAATTCAAATTCAAATTATTGAAACAAAGACATATAGCAAAATGACCAAAAAAAAGTTATAGATCTTGATAAGTTATACAACTATATTGTTGACAATTTTTTCATTTGAAATCATTTACTACCCTAAGTTTTAATATTTTGAAATTATTTGAGAGGAGGGAGGAAAAATGGACTTCTCAGTGCAGGAGGAGCAAAAGGTTTGAGCCGATAGCCCGAACAGGGAGAAGGGGAAGGGGAAGCCGGCCCAAGGAGGGAGAGAGGTTGCGGGCTGAGGGAGGGAGAGAGTAATACTTGGACCGAAAAAGGCCCAAGGAGAAAGAGATGTTTTTAATTTGTTTTCCATTTATTATAATAGGTTAAGTGAACTTTGTGGTATTAAAATTAGTTATTGAGCTTCGAAAATTCATGGAAAATTTCAAAGAATAATTTAGACTACGTAGAATATTGGAGGGAAGGGGACACCGCAGCCGCAAAGGGGATAGCACACGCGTGCCCTGATATGGGTGTAAACAACGGCTCTATTATTGGAGGCCCACGTAAACATGTCTATTGCAACACCAGTAATCGTTGCGATATATACAAGTTATTGCAATGGAAATCATGTTCCTTGCAATAAGCATCTAGGAATTGCCACGACTTTAAACATTATTGCATCCACAACAAACCGTGGCAATCTGAACATGCTATTGCATCCAGCGGCATCCGTCGATGCTATATCCAACTCCCTCTTGCAACCCCACCCAAGAGTAATGCAATGCAAGAAAACGGTTGCGATAGTGGCAAACTAAAGCAACGCAAACTTATGAGGTTGCAATATCACATTTCTTTTGCAACGCCAAGCATCACTAACGCAACTCCGAAATAACGTGGGAATAGACCCAACAAATTGCAACACAAATAGGAAAATGGTTGCATCAACCCCATTCTTTTGCAACCGAAATCCATGCATATCGCAACACACACACGCCGTTGCATTACTATAGCATATTACCACCATTTCACGGTTTGGATGCGATACAAAACCCTATTGCATCCACATGAGTGTCGTTGCAAGGGGGAACTCGTGGCTATTGCCCGAAGTCCTAGTAGTGCAATTGTCGCTGGCGGCTACTAAAGAGCACCACCAGCGAAAAATCTTGCTGCACTAAAATAAGGTGACATTAAAAAGGCTGCCCACCACCACCGCCACCCACTCCTTCTCTTCTTCCCTTCCGACCGGCCAAAAACTGGGCCGAATGTGCCAGGCTAGGCTTCAGCCGAACCCCCCTGAGCGTCGTTGGATCTAGGGTTTTGTGTAGACGGCTGTGATGCAACCCCAATGATGGTTGGAGGGAGTTCCCGACCTTTCAAACTATCATAACCATCGTACTCAGCCTATTTAAGGAGCTCACCACACTCTCCCCCTCACACACTCAAGCAAGAAGCTTTGGATCTCTCTCTCAAGTTTAGTTTAGTGCTCTACTGCTAAGTCGAGTAGAATAGAATAGCTCTCATAGTCCTTGAGTCTTCAGGAGATTTCTGGTATGGCTCTAGTAGCTTTTCTCTCTTCTTGTAAGACTATTTGAATTAATAGAATATTCTTCTTTATATATCTTCAGTACTTTACTTTATCTGAGTATTGAGTTGACTTTATATTTGTGTCGATATAGTTGTGTAACTAGCTCACCAGAGAGGTGCAGTGGTGTGGGTTTAATGTTCATGCGAATAATTGCTCTATATTATTCTCGAAGGTATAGAGTAGTATTTAATAATGTAAGCATGGTGCTTAGATTATTAGATATCACTAATTGGGCATATATGCCACGGGACAGTAGAGGTAGGCCGCTGATGGTGACATCTCAGTACGGGTATTCCTCCACGTTAGTATATATTCCTAAAACACTTTCCTAGGGAGGGTACTCCTCCGTATTTAACCCCGGTTGGACGGCCATGACAGGTTGTTGTAAGAAACTCGGCAGCCAGGGGTGGTCTCTCGAAACACCAGGAGGGCTCTGCTAGGGGATATTGGTTACACGTAACAAATCTAAACTAAAGATGAGTGTATATTAGATATTTAGTAATGATTTCTTTTCTTATTCTTTCTCCACATACTATAGAATTATTAAATGAGAGAATCTGAGTCCTTCTTTGTGTCACTCTACCTAATTAAATGAATTAACCCCTGCTTAGACTTTGATGTATACCAGTAATATATAAATTATTAGCATAGTTCTCTCTTATGAATCTTTCCCTGTGATTAAATAAATACGATACCTTGGAATACTTTCGGGTAAAATGCTACAATGATATATCCGTGCGCTTGCGGATTACTTCTGTAACCATAAACATACCAGGGCTATTTCTACGCCATTGCTGGAAATTCATATTTCTAGTAATGTCGTTAAGAAATACCAACAACCACCAAGCTGGGGGGGCACGTATCCGCCGCTGCCAGGCTGCTCCAACCCCCTCCCTTCTCCCAGGTCTGGCAGGCGGTGGGTCAGGGCATGGACTTTGGCGGGCGACATCGTGGGCCGTGGATCCGGTCATTGGAGGTGCACGTGTGGCGGACAGCGAGTGGAGGATCGGGCGGGAGGTGGCCATGAAGCACCGCGCTCCCGCAAGTTCCAGGAGAAGGAGACGACGTTCTGTTCGGAGCTGGGCAGCTGGCCTTCCTCTCGCAGCTCCACCACAAGCACCTCGATACACTTATGCAGATACACTTAACATATTTCATAAAATATTGGAGAACTAGCGATGCTGGGATAACGGAAGCAACCGGAGTAGTCATGGGCCAGAGGGAGGTGGGAGCAAGTTTCACGGTGACAACTAGCTGAGGAGAGACAGTGTGACTTCGTGGCAACGACGTGTCTAAGAATAGTGGAGAGGGGTTAAAACCCTTAGCTATGTGGTCCTTCATAAGGCCACCAGGTTTTAGCTCCTACATACTAATAGCGCATTGGTTCATTGCCTAGACCATGGTCTAAACCACAATTTTACGGTCAACACTTATTTTTATGTTGTCTAATTGCCAGGTTTACATGGTCTAACCTAATCTTTGACCGATTAGATGGTTAAACGGTCTAATTCATGGTTTAGGTCCTAAACTGGACGATAACCAATGGTATAATGTCTAGACACGGTCTAGACCGTCTAGACTATGGACTAGGCGAACACTTAATACTTCCTCCATCCTTTATAAGAAACCAAATTTTATCTATGTATGTGGACATAGACTACTTCCAGATACATAATCAGAATTGATTTTTCTGGGACGAAGGGTGTACAAATTAAGTGGTATATATATATTGTGTTAACGTGTCCCATATTGCATTTTTGGTAGTGGCAAAAAGGAAAGTAGCTTTAAACGGTATATATTGTGTGAACATGTCCCATAATACATTTTTGGCAGCAACAATAAACTCTTGTTTTCTTGTGCTGGTTACACCCACACGTGTAAAGAGTTTCCCACTTTATTATTTGACATTTAGCTCTTTTCAAATTAAAGTTTTTACAGCCTTTCAGGATCAACCTGTTCACTGCTCACCACAGTAAATGCTAGCCATTTTCAGCACCACTGCTTCATTGCCACCAACGGGCACCTTCTGTCTTCGCCACAGTAAATACTTGCCATTTTCTGCTCAGATATAGATATATATGAACGTGCACCTACTTCGTTTTCTCCTGGATCTACCCCCTACTCCAATCCTCTCTTCTCAATTCTCCAAATCCTCTCTTCTCTCTCCCCTTCTCTTCTTGTTTCCTGCTTCTATAGACCTAGCTTTTTTTTTTGCAGGGTCTATAGACCTAGCTAGGGCAGCCATGGAGGGGAAACCATCAGGTCTTCCATCTTCGAGTGGTGGCAAAAGCAAGGGTGTAGCAGTGGTAGGAGCTAACCCATGGTATTCGGGTGATGGCTCTGATAGAAGCAATAGTAACAGTGAGAGTGAGAGAACTGTCACCGATGATTATTTCAGAATATTTGTGCATCTTGTGTAGGACCGAATCACAAGAACTAAGCCAACCAGAGGGGGGTGAATGGTTGGTATACCCAAAAACCCAAACTTTTAGCGGAAATAAAAGTTACCCTCAAATTCGATGGATCGGATTGACCGAGGTTGATCCGCTGGTCTGACCGTGCTCGTGCCGCCAGTCTGACCGGTATTGATCACTCGGTCTAACCGCCTGAAGATCGCCTGCCGCGTGTGAAGTCGCCTCCGGTCTGACCGCCGCTTGCCGCCGGTCGGACCGCCGTTGAGTCGCCGGTTAGACCGCCGCACCCGATGAAACACAAATCGAAGAACTCTCAAAGTAGATGACAACTTTATTACTTCTCTCTTTGTTTACAAAGTGCAACAACAGCACTCCTTACAAAAATCTCGACTAAACTCGAAACCCTAAAACACAACGCTATGAAAAGCGACACAAAAGAGATACCGGGAAGCCTCACGCTCTCTCTCTATTTATACATGAGGTAGGCAACCCAAAGCCACGAACCAAATTCATACTAGATGTCCTAATCCACCTAGGAAACCCTCTAGTACAAGAAACAAACTTCACATAACCAATCATACCAAATTTGGACTCCTTCCAAATTCGACTCCGCATCCCATATGCATACAATACCTCCATCGTATGCCATATGGAATCTTCACCAACCACGTGCACCAACTCTAGCCTAAGTATCCCGCATGATATCTGACCACCACGGACATCGTTTTACCACCAAGCCGACTCCCGGTCCATCACCGCAAATACTCTCCCAAGGCATCGAGACACCTACACATGAAACAAACAAAGAAACCATATTCCGAGACCAAGCTATCACCAACTTGACTCATTGTTACCAAACAACAGTATTACATACGTATAGTATCCATCTAGAAGCCATAACCATGAAACAATCACGGATATCCAAAGAAACAACCCGAAACCGAAACCGACAAAGCGTCGGCCGGTTAGACCGTGGGCTGGCCGGTCTGACCGCTCGACCACCGCCCGGTCTAGCCGGTCCCGACAAAACAGTAAACCCTGTTCATCACCTGAAAATCAATTATCTCCAAAACCACTTTGACAGTAATCTCCAAATATCAAAACCAATAATCACAGATGCCTATTGTTCATCACAGAATAAGAATCAAAACACACGTTGATCTTACAATCTCCCCCTTGATGAAAACATTGGCAAACCCATTAAAAAATGTTTTGGTGTTTGGAAAAATAGAAACAAAAGTGGTAAAAAGCACACTTCGTACAAAAGTACACATCGTGCTCAAAAATCTAAAAGAAAACTTCTTCCCCTTTTTAAAAGAAAGAAATTCCCAATTGAACCAAAAACTCTTCTCAAAAACTCCAAAAATTTTGTTTCTCCCAAAACTCATCTCTTCTCCCCCTTTTGACAATGATTTCATCAAGCATAGGAATTATGTTCATTAAAGTATAAGAGCTTAGCATACAGATAGCATATCATGTCATATTTTGCAATAAAAAGAAGATGAACCCATCTATAATATAACAAGCATGCATTAAAGTATAATCATGAACCAAAAATTTTACAATTAAGCTTGAATCAACAACTAAAATTCATGATTTCATACGATTTATAATGCAACATCTTAACAAGCACATAGGTTGAAAAATAAACACTAAACATATATACCTATTGCATTTATCACTATTTCTCAAATAACATTTAGCACAAAATAAGAGAAATTTTAAATTTTTTCTTGAGCCTTTTTGCTCATTTTTCTCTTTTATTCCAGTTACGTCCCTGTCGTCAAGACTGTGTCCAGGGATTCGGCACCCATTATTTTGCTCACATCGAATACGTCCTTGTCATCAAGACTGTTTCTAAGGATTCGGTATTCATTTTTTCATATTTTTTATTCTCTTTTCACAATGAGCAGTTAAACCTATTTGAGAAATAACAATTCAATAAAGCATATATATAAAGCATTTATAGATCAAACCATATGCTAGCATCAATATTGCACATTTTCTTAATTCAAGTATAGAATTTAAGTGTCATGCATCATCTCCCTTAAAAGCAAAATCTAAATCTCATGAAAAGACTAGAATACATACAAGCTATGCTAGAGACAAATAAGCCTTCAAAGTATTGTTAGCATGCACAAGAAAATACCATATGTATAACAAAGCTCTCTTTTCTCAATTTTTCTTATTGTCATATTGTTGCTTGATAAAACCATTAGGTACAAACTCCCCCTCAAATCATGCCAAAAGAATTTACGGATAAGCACTAACTCCCCCTCAAAATAACCTCCAATTCTCCCCGAACAAAAATCAAGAAGAAATCAAAGATTTTGAAAAAGACATCCAATTGCCAACGATATCACCAAAGTCCTCATGAATTGACATGTATCCACTTGTATTAAGAAAAACTACTACCTCAAACACTAGCATATGAAAAACTAATAAACGAGAGAGTAGACCAAAATTATGTCAATCCAAAAGTAAAGTGATGTTACCTTGTAACGCAATCGTCATCTCAAAATTGAACACTCATGGGAAGTTTGCCGTAAAAAATACCTACAAACGAGAAGATGTCGAAGCCTCCGTGTTGGGGTTAGAAATAAGAAATTTTGGAATCCAACAATGAGTCACATGACCTGTAGAACCAGTAGGTACATATGCACTTACAAAATCAGAATCAGACTTACCAGAAAACTTACCTTTTCGCTTCACAAAAGTCCGATTTGAATTTCACGCAAAATCACCCGAGGCCGGTCTGACCGCCGCTGTGCCTGCGGTCTGACCGCTGGCTAGTCTGACCGACTAGTCATTGTCGGTCTAACCGTGCTCCACGAATTAAAACCCGATTTTTGCCAACGTCGTTTTGCAAAAGCAATTTCTCTTTCCTTTTTCTGTTTATGGGCAAGTCTAAAACAAAAACCAACCAAATGTCCATCTTTTACACAAAAAGAACAAGTATACTTCTCACGACAAGTTTGTGAAGTAGATGGTTTTGAAATTGATGATTTTGCAACACAAGTAGCAACAGAAGGTTTTGCAAGCACAACATTTGATTTTGAAGAAGATGCATTCAAAGAAGACATGATGCCAGCAGATTTAAACACAGTGTTCTTAGGCTCAGATTCAATCAAAATTTCACCTCTCCTAGCAACACCTAAAACAGTAGGAGAATGTTTAGTATGATAAGCATAAGAATCAAAACCTAAACAACGATTGTGTGTGCTAACCTTGGATTGATCAAGAATCATGTTGAGGTTCTTTTTACCATCAGAAAATCTTTACAAAGAACTTTTCAAATAAGAAACCTCTTGAGTAAAAATAGCACAATTTTTGCAAGCATCCAAAAGACCTTTTTGTTTTCTACAAGTTGAGCAAGAAAACACCTCAATTTCTTCCATGTGTTTAACACGCCCTAAAGCATCTTTCAATTTCATCTCATTCAAAATACACTTTGAGCAATCTTGAGAAATCAAAGCATCTTTGTTTTGAAGTGCCCTATTTGCACATGAAGCATTGAACAAAGAACTTGCACAAAAAGCAACTTTGTATTTTTTTCAAAACGTTCTTTGTCAAAATCAAGTCATCAACAACACGAGCATGTAAAGCAAACCCAAGAGCAAAAGAAGACTCCAATTTTTTAGACTTTTCAATCTCAAATTCTAATTTCTTGCAATTAACAGAATTGACATCTCGCAAAGCATTATCTTCAGAAAATAAAACTTCACAAGATTCACATTCATCATCATTAGGAATCAAAGATTTTAATCTATCAATTTCAGCATTTAGAATCTCAATAGTGTGATCCTTCTCATCAAGCACAATAGAACATGTTTGAAGTTTCTTAGCAAATTTGTAAGCAGCATGTTCTAATTGATCGTAACTAAGCTTTTCTTCACCATCACTATCAGATTCATCAATATCAGAACTTGCATTACGAGCAATAAAAGCTAAGTCAACAATTTGCTTACCTTTGCTCTCATCTTCATCATCAGATTCATCACAAGCTCTTATTAATTCTTGGATTAGCCACTGGACACAATTCTTCTTCTTCTCCTTCGTGATTTTCTTCTTGTTCACGTCATCTTCCTTGACTCTACCATCATTTTCCTTCTTGCCTCTCCCAAGCTTAGGACAATGTGAACGAAGATGATCAAGTGCACCACACTCAAAACAACGATTCGGTCCACCTCTTTTCCTGTTCCTAACATTATTCATAGCTCGAGAAAACTTGTTAGATAGCAAAACCAAGTCCTCCTCCTCGAACTGTTTGAGTTGATCATCAAACATGGCATTAAATAAAGCAAGGACAGAAGACTTCGATGAAGAAGCACCAATATCCAAAGAAGTCGAGGAAGAAACCAAAGCACTAGACTTAGAATCAACTTTACGAGAAAGAATATTCATCTCATGAGTTTTCAATTTTGTGTAAAGCAAATCCAAAGTCAAAGTAGACATATCAACCGAATAGATGTAACTTTCATCTCCCAAATAGACATGTCAAGACCATTCAAAAAGTGACGAGAAATCTCAGATTGTGAATAATTAGCATCATAAGAAGAATCAACAGATCTAAGATCACTCAAAATTTTGTTGAATCTAGAAAGATAGTCATCCAAAGCTTCTCCAGGTTTCATCTCAAATTTAATGTATTCCTTTTTGAAAAGATCTCGACGAAGTTCTTTAATGTTATTTGTACCTTGATGAAAATAACTCAGAGCAATCCAAATCTCATGAGCAGTTTGAAGATGAGCAACACGATCATAATCCGAACGAGAAATCCCACTCAAAAGAATATTGCGAGCTTTGCAATTTTGTTCAAACTCAGTTTTTAAAGCAGCAGTATTAATTACTTCAGTAATCACATAAGAATGAGAAACTTTTCTCCAAATATCATAATCTTCAGCCATAATATAAAATTGCATCCTACTACACCAATGAGAAAAATCCGTTCCATCGAAAACATGAGGCTTAGTTGAAAACCTAACAACAGGAGCTATGGCAAAAACTCTAGATCGATAAAAATCCAAAGAAGAAAACGAGGTTCTGATACCACTTGTAGGATCAAATCACAAGAACTAAGCCAAACTTTTAGCGGAAATAAAAGTTACCCTCAAATTCGATGGATTGGACTGACCGAGGTTGATCCACCGGTATGACCGCGCTCGTGCTGCCGGTCTGACCGGTGTAGATCACTCGGTCCAACCGCCTAAAGATCGCCTGCCGCGTGTGAAGTCGCCGCCGGTCTGACCGCCTTAGCACTGCCGGTCTGACCGCCGCTTGCCGCCGGTCGGACCGCCGTTGAGTCGCCGGTTAGACTGCTGCACCCGATGAAACACAAATCGAAGAACTCTCAAAGTAGATGACAACTTTATTACTTCTCTCTTTGTTTACAAAGTGCAACAACAGCACTCCTTACAAAAATCTCGACTAAACTCGAAACCCTAAAACACAACGCTATGAAAAGCGACACAAAAGTGATACCGGAAAGCCTCACGCTCCCCCTCTATTTATACATGAGGTAGGCAGCCCAAAGCCACGAACCAAACTCATACTAGATGTCCTAATCCACCTAGGAAACCCTCTAGTACAAGAAACAAACTTCACATAACCAATCATACCAAATTTGGACTCCATCCAAATTTGACTCCGCATCCCATACGCACACAATACCTCCATCGTATGCCATATGGAATCTTCACCAACCACGTGCACCAACTCTAGCTTAAGTATCCCGCATGATATCTGACCACCACGGACATCGTCTTACCACCAAGCCGACTCCCGGTCCGTCACCGCAAATACTCTCCCGAGGCATCGAGTCACCTACACATGAAACAAATAAAAAAACCATATTCCGAGACCAAGCTATCACCAACTTGACTCATTGTTAGCAAACAACAGTATTACATACGTATAGTATCCATCTAGAAGCCATAACCATGAAACAATCACGGATATCCAAAGAAACAACCCGAAACCGAAACCAACACAGCGTCGGCCGGTCAGACCGTGGGCCGGCCGGTCTGACCGCTCAACACAAGCCGGTCTGACCGGCAACCACCGCCCGGTCTGACCAGTCCCGACAAAACAGTAAACCCTGTTCATCACCTAAAAATCAATTATCTCCAAAACCACTTCGACAGTAATCTCCAAATATCAAAACCAATAATCACAGATGCCAATTGTTCATCATAGAATAAGAATCAAAACACACGTTGATCTTGCATCCTGGTCATGGTGATCAAGAGGTGGATTCACTTAAGGCTAATCCCCATGAAGCAGATCATTCAGAAACCGATAGCGAGAGAATTGGAAGTGCTGGTTTTGGGAAGATCGCAAATAGTGCTGGCAATTCTCACCATTTCTCAGATGTAGATTCTGGGTTGAGCCCAGAAAGAAAAAGCCAGAAAAGTGCAAGGATTCAACCTGAGGTTCGTGAATTCCTATCATATCCTGATTTTTTTGTGTGTCCATGATCTTTTTATAGTTCATCAAACTAAAATAATTGCAATCCATTAGTTTTGATGAGAATATCAAACAAATGGCGCTTTATCTCAGTTATTCTCTCCATCCAGTTCAATGTGATCTCCTGCGAAATAAGCAACTCTAATCTATTAATTTTGATCTCACTTTTTCTCTAAAACTAACACGACATGATTATGCTCCATGGCTTTTTTTTTTACTTCCCTGATTATTTCTGTTAAACTGTCCTGCAATCTGACATGTATTTCAACATCTTTATTACATATGTAAATATAAAAAAGATACAATTGTTGAAATTTCTAGAGAATCATATGCACTCAGGTGTAGACCAGCACAGTGATGTTTGTGCCATATATTTCCTATGACATGAATTAATTTAAATCATTCACGAAACCTTGTAATGAAGGACGGTTGATGATTCTCAATGGTTATATACTTTCAGAGGATTCTAAGTGGTGGCAACAGTTATGGAGCAAATAGTGGTCACCAGCGAGATGCAGACTCCGGGATGTTTTTGTTGTCCTCAGAGAAAACACAAGTGAAAACAAATAAGGATATTCCTGAATCATGGAAGGTTCATCCCATAAAAGATGAGGTTGATCTAGATGGCTGGGTCGTCGAGATCCATCTTCGAAATGATCAAAAAACCATGGACAGGGTTTGTGAATTCATGTTATATGTTGGTCGATTATATTTGTTCCATGATTTTTCATGATTGATTAAATTAAAGAGTTACATGTATTCTTTCCCAATTTTATAAGTATATCATGAAAGCAGTTTTTTTTAATATGTGCTTCGTTAGGGTGGATATCATTGTTTTAGGGAAAGATAACCAGCCCTATCATAGATATAACAAGTAATACATATGATTCTATATCTTACCAGCATCAACAAGTTCAAATTCCTAAGTTAAGTACTACTAAGCTAGTAAACTACATAGAAAAAAAATATAAAACACCATTTTACCTTTTTAGCATCAAAAGTTATGCCACAATTAATTTATTACAAAATAGTGAAAATCGGTTTCATTATGCCCAATATAGTTATGATTCCCTATAATGTTGTCAAATATGTTTTAGTTTCATACATACAAAAGAGAAAAAACTGAAAAAATAAAAACATAATAACATAAATAATATTCATACATACCGTGACCTCGCACATTACGATTAGACGATTTCTGCATATCAATATATATATAAAAATGTCAATATATTTTTTTCCAAGCAAAAAATAAAAAACGTTCTTGCTATATGAAAGGCATCGTGTCATGCATTTACACTTATGAGAAATTAGCATTAATTTTCTAAACATCACAACTAACTTCTAGAGATAAACTTGGACAGACATATGTTCAGATTCATCTCTAGAAGTTGTCATTTTAGACATAGGGTGTATATTTTAGGACGAAAGCAATACCAAGATGAAAATGATTTTCATTATTAAAAAATAAACTGATTGTTTTTTTTCAGCAGCTAGCAATAGCAGGGAAGGAGACATTTTTCACCTACCTAGTGCCCTTAGAGCAGGTACATAGCAGGTCTAATAGCCTGCTTATCTAATATTTTAACATATACTGATAGAGAGAGAAAAATCAGAGAGAGCAAATAGGGACGACAATCTAGTCGCCGGCTCAAGCACGAGCGCCTAGGCACTCTGGCCCCCTGCAGTTCGGGACAATCAATAGAGAATCAGAACTTGAACATGCCGAAATTACCAATACCTGACAGGATGCCTTGGTTAAAGCATGGGTGTAGTCAATTGTTATATCTACCGTGGTTTAGTTATCTCTTAAATGATACAGTGAATTTTGAAGCCGGCAGTTAACTACTATTGAACTTGCTCTTACCGCATTCCTCGATTCTCCAACCCAACGGCTCTCGCATTCATACACTACTGTTGCAGCTGTCAGCCTCACTCCGATGACAAAGCAGCGACAACCTTTTTTTACCAAATTATCTCCTCTCCACTACTACACTCCACTCCACTAGCTCGCCATTTGAGAAGCTTCGAGCTCACACAAATCCCAGCACTAGTGGTACTGGAGTACCTCACTCTCACCACACTCCCTTCGTCCCTTTCTCCTCTCTCACCAACTCAAAGCTCTCGCCGAATCCCACCCAAAGATCCAAACCCTTTTCCATCCAAGAACGCGAGAATCCACCCACCCACCCCGCCGACGCCCGGCGATGGGCGCCTTCCCGGCGGCGATGCTGGCCCTCCTGCTGGCCGCGATGGCCGCGCCCCCGGCGGAGGCGGCGGTCGGGGTGAACTGGGGCACCCTGTCGTCCCACCGCGTCCCGCCGCCGGTGGTGGTGGACCTGCTCCGCGCCAACCGGATCGGGAAGGTCAAGCTCTTCGACGCCGACCCGGCCGTGCTGCGCGCGCTCGCTGGCAGCGGCCTCCAGGTCATGGTCGGCGTCACCAACGCCGAGCTCGCCGCCGTCGCGGGATCCCCCGCCGCCGCCGACGCCTGGGTCGCGCAGAACGTCTCGCGCTACGTCGGCCGCGGCGGCGTCGACATCCGGTGAGTGCCTCCCGCCGCTTCAGTCTTGATTCTGAGATCTCCTGCAGTGATTCTCTGTAGATCAGGGTACTTATCACTGTTCCTTTTTGTGGTTTGGGTGGCCAATGTAGGATTCTTTGCATTTTGTTTGGTTACAAATTGTTGGATTTGATTTGGGCGTAGTTCCTGGATCTCTTTAGCTTTACTTAAATGTACATTCGCTTTGCTTTAGACTATTTTGATCGCTTTATGTCGAAGATTTCATTCACCTTTTTGTACACATGAAGATTGGTGACAACTTTTTTTGCCTTCAATAATTACATTGAAACTTCGATTTGGGATTGGGTGGAAATCTGCATCATCTTGATTTGATTTAGTTGTAATTGCCTATTTTTATCTTAGAAATATCAATAGCATATCGGTTTGTTATTGGCAATGTCATTTTGGAATTGGCTATTACTACATTTTATCTCATTTAGTTATGTGCTGTTGAGTAATTACCCTATGAATTTTATACAGATACATTGCCGTGGGAAATGAGCCGTTCTTGACGAGCTACCAGGGTCAATTCCAGTCATATGTTATTCCAGCAATGACAAACATTCAGCAATCGCTGGTGAAGGCTAATCTTGCTAGCTATGTGAAGCTTGTTGTCCCATGCAATGCTGATGCTTATCAGAGTGCTTCTCTCCCATCACAAGGAGTTTTTAGGACTGAACTGACTCAGATAATGACCCAGCTCGCCGCTTTTCTCAGTTCTAGTGGAGCGCCATTTGTGGTCAATATATACCCTTTTCTCAGTCTTTATCAGAGCTCTGACTTTCCACAAGATTATGCCTTCTTCGAGGGATCTACTCACCCGGTTGTAGATGGTCCTAACACATACTACAATGCTTTTGATGGCAACTTTGACACATTAGTTGCTGCGCTGGGTAAAATTGGATACGGACAGCTACCGATTGCAATTGGTGAAGTTGGCTGGCCAACTGAAGGAGCACCGAGTGCAAACTTAACTGCAGCAAGGGCATTCAACCAAGGTCTTATGAATCGTGTTATGAACAACAAAGGAACTCCGCTTCGTCCTGGTGTACCTCCAGCTGATGTCTATCTTTTCAGCCTTTTTGATGAAGAGCAAAAGAGCATACTACCTGGAAACTTTGAGAGACACTGGGGGATCTTCTCATTTGATGGACAAGCCAAGTACCCATTGAATCTTGGTTTAGGGAATCCGGTACTTAAGAATGCTAGAGAGGTGCCATATCTTCCATCACGGTGGTGCATCGCAAACCCTGCCCAGAATCTTGATAATGTTGCAAATCACTTAAAGCTTGCTTGCTCTATGGCTGATTGTACCACACTCGACTATGGAGGTTCCTGCTATGGCATTGGAGAGAAGGCCAACGTTTCTTATGCTTTCAACAGCTACTATCAGCAACAGAAGCAGGATGCTAAGAGTTGCGATTTCGATGGGAATGGGATGATAACTTACCTTGATCCATCCATGGGCGAGTGTCGCTTTCTTGTTGGAATTGATGATAGTAAAAGCTCTGCAGTTTCCTCCTGTGGCTGCGGTTGTGGGGTTTGTTGTGGGGTGTGGGTTCTATTTTTCTGGGTGTTCATGTACCTTAGAATGATGGGTTCTGTCTGACGTCGAAAATGATCTGTTAGGACACATCGGCATACTTTCTGTGGCCTTGTGTTATAGAAGGTATTCTTCTAGTAGATTTAGGAAACCACGGCATTCTAGCCATATATGAAAATTAGATTGTGTGAGATTAGGAAAAGAGATTCTAGCCATATATATATGAAAGTTGATTTGTGCTGAAATTTCTCCTGATTCTGAAGAAACATGTTTTTGCCAGCAATTTACAATTTAACAGATCTTAGTTTTTTTGGGTGTTCATGTACCTTCGAATGATATGTTCAGCCTGATGTCGAAAATGATCTGTTGAACATACCAGAATGATATGTTGTCCTTGTGAATATAAAGTATATTGTATTATTGACTTCTACTTTTAGGAAAATATTGCATTCTAGCCATATATGAAGAATTGAAGATTAGATTGTTGTGTCGTGCATTAAAATTGACCTGGTGGTGAAATTTCTCATTTGTGTATTTGCCACCAGTTTAAAGGAAAATATTGCATTCTTGCAGCCTTAAGCTCTTGATGTAAGGTGTTTCATTGGTGCATATCAGTGTAGATGTTCACTGAAGAGCAGCTGAGTACAACATTATTCCAGTAGACTTTATTTCATATTTCACATTACTGACTAACAAGCCTGAGGCATTTTTTTTTCCATTCAGCGCGACGATGGCGGTGGAGTAGGAGGGCAGCAGTTTTCGCCACAGCAGGCATGGCCACAGGTCACCTTTGGATGCTGCACCAGCCAGCAGCACCTGCAAGCTGAAAAGAAATGTTTCCAAGATGAAGTTCACAAAATGGACATGACATGATGCTAACATGCCAACAGCAGAGGAGCATGACTCTCTAACTGCCAGCTTGCAATATTACCACAAAAGAATCAAACTTCCAATGAAGAGAGCATCTAACTGACATTATGATTGACATGTTTATATTTCTGGAACACTTACAGAAAAAAAATCCAATAGATGAATAAACAGGAAATTTCCTGATAATATGACATACGCAGCGATGCAGTGGCGGTGGTGATGAAGAGTGCAAGCAGCATGAGCCAGGACACAAGGGCAAGAACAGTGTTCCTCATGTTTCTTTCTTGTTCTCTCCTCTCTTGATGCTTCAGAATGCAGAGCTTTCAGGAGATCTCTATGCAAATATGGCAGTGATCTGCGGTGTATATATATTGTAAAGGATGACCGAGTTAGCATTTGTAAGTGAGGTGCCATACCTGAAATTTGTTGATAAGATGTAGCCGCTTTGCTGGACTTGGACTGATCCATTGTAGATGTTGGACTGCAGATACCAAGTTTTGTCTGTGTCGGTGTGGACTCCTGCGTTGTCATTTTTCACAATTTCTTTCCTGCTTACGAGCAGATCTTTTGAATCGAAGATCCTGTGTTTCAGGATTTCTATCTATGCTCTTCACAGTGAATTTACCACCCCACTAACCCTATTTGTTTACCAATTACTCCTGCGTCTACTTCAAAATTACAAAAATAGTTCTTCCATATATTGTTTCTGTCTTATTTCATCTTAAAATATAATTTAGTTACCTAAAGACATCTATAGGGACGGATTGTTCTTTAAACCTCACAATTAATTTGTTTTAAATAATACTTTTTTTCCTCGAAAAAGTACATAAGAAAAAAAAAAGGAGGGGAGTCAAGAAACTCTCCTACAAGAGGGTTATAAACACAACAATCAACCAGAAACTAGAAAAGGAAATTACGTCCAGGACCAAGCAAACTTTATGGCAAAAAACTAATAAAACCCTTATCCCGCCAAACACGGCCTCATCCCTAATATCCTGCACAAGAGCAATATCAGGCGAGGTCCCCTCAAAGGCATGACTATTTCTATATTTTTAGATAATATAGCATGCATGTAATTCATACCTATCCCTAGTAATCCATAGTAAAGTAACTTATAAGATGTTGTAACTTGCTAATCTGACCGTACTTAAATTGGTGATAAGGTAATGAATGATCTATGAGCTCAAAAGTGATAGGCCAGCAACTGTGATGCACACAAAAGTGCTCGCTAATTATGGGAGCAATCTAGCAAGTGTAAACCAGGGCAGTACCCGGTTTTGCTAACTCGCGCGCACGCCCGGCCCACAAGGCCCACGCGCGCGCAAGATTTTTTTTTCTGTAACCAATCTCTAACGCCGGTTTTTTCCTTTTTTCTTCCGCGTTTTTTTGGTGTTTCTTTTCGCTTTTTTTTGTGCTTTTTTTTAATCTTTTAGCACATGTGTTTTTTTAAATGTTTTGAGTTGAAAGTTTTTAAATATTGACTTGAAAATTTTCAAATTTGGCCTTGAAATTTTCAAATCTCAAGTGAAAATTTTCGAATCTGAGTTGAAAGTTTTTAAAATTTTTAAATCTGGACTTGAAAGTTTTTGAATCTCGAGTTGAAAGTTTTCAAATCTCGAGTTGAAAATTTTCAAATCTCAAGTTGAAAGTTTTCAAAATTTTCAAATCCGGACTTGAAAGTTTTCGAATCTTAAGTTGAAAGTTTTCAAATCTCGAGTTGAAAATTTTCAAATCTCAAGTTAAAAGTATTCAAAATTTTCAAATCCGGACTTGAAAGTTTTCGAATCTCGATTCTCGAGTTAAAAGTTTTCAAATCTGAGTTGAAAGTTTTCAAATCTCGAATTGAAAGTTTTCGAATCTAAGTTGATAGTTTCAAAATTTGACTTTAAAATTTGAAACTTAAATCAAAAGTTTTCGAATCTAACTTAAATTTTTTTCAATTTGTTAGTAAAAATATCTCTCAAAAAATCTTCAAAATCTTTCCTAATTACTACTAGTACCATTAGTGTTAAGTGTTAACTAATAGATTTATAGATAATAGATGTAGTTAAACCTTAAGGGGAGGTGCTCGCTAGCAGCGCGCACGCGCTAGCTAGGAGCCCCCGCCAGTACCTAGGAATTTGAGGCTCCAATGTGAAATACAATTTGTGAGAATAAATTAGCGGTGGAGCCCTACCTAAGTCGAAAGAAGATTTTTCAAATGAATGATAGAAAAATATTATTTCATGATGTAGTTATTCTTTCTTTTACTAAACGAAAAATGAGAAGCCTTTAATGCCCAGAATGCACATTCTACCCAAATCAACAAATGAATAGAATAAAAAAATTAAAGAAAAGGAACGAGATGCCTTTAAATATATCAAAACGAATTGGCATAGATTAAAATATAAAAAATTTGGGACCTAGCACTTGTGTAAACAAGTACTATCTCCATCCCAAAATAGAGTTTTAGGCTTCGACATCCCAAAATAGAGTTTTAGGCTTCGACATAGATATAAGAAAATATGTGTTATATTAAATGGCAAAAAGTTGTGATTGTTTTACAAGGAAAGTTGGTGGACAATTTAAATGGTGAAATGTTGTGATTGGTTGAAAATGGAATGTGGGTGAAGTTATTATATTTTGAACAAAATTTGAATGCCATAGGTTGTTATATTTTGGATAGAGGGAGTATGTCATATGCCTTTGAGGGTAGAGCAAGCAAGATTCATTGATATGAAAAAACACAACAATGCCAGGTGAAACTTCACTTTGGGGAAAAAAAAGAGAAAGTAAGTAAGAAAGAAACTCTTAATCTACAGGATCATACAAGTGAACGTAGTACCATTTTCATTTTGGATAGAAGTCTTACTTTGAGAATCTCAGAACTACACAATTTTCCAACCTGTGAAAGGCTATTCAGCAATCACAATTCACAATGTAGCTATAAATGGACCTGATATTAGAAAACATTTTTCGTTTGAAGGCAACACATATGCTTGCAATTTAGTATATATACATTGATCATACATCAAATGGAAGTTAAGTATATCAGCGTCTGCCTGCTATATCAGCGGCTTACAAAAATATGAGCACCGAACAACTCATTGCACTTCAAAAAAATGAGGGAAAAAAAATCATATCAGCGGTTGCCTGCTATATCCATTTTTTTTTAGGTAATGGATTCAAACTCGGTCAGCATGGTTACACATGGCCAAAAGCCTGCTATATTCATTTATTAACAGCTTCTAGCTAGCTGACTAAAGAAAGTCGCAGCATCTATCACTTATACTAGTCAGTACAACATTTTGTAATGGAGGTCTATCTTCGAGCAGTAATGTACTGTAACTGGTCACATTTGTTTCAGTGAATGCCACGCCTTAGGTTACCCGTATAAGTAGAACAACCATGATGAACATACAGGTCATTACAAAAAGCAGAAACCACTGGAAACAAGTTGTTTTGGAGGTTAACGAAGACACCTCCACAGCTCGTGCATTTGCACGGTCAGTGCCTGCCAAGCTATATGCCACAGCCCTTTCAGTTGAATCAAGTATCTGCAACAACAGTAAGTGGACATTTTTATATGCTTTCAGCAAGCAAAAGGAGTTCATTCACACTCAAGGGGTTATCAAAGTTTCAATCCTTTGATGATCATATTTTTTTGATTTTTTTTTTTGTGTAAGATCCTTTTACACCAGAACATGACAATTTGTTTAATCAAACCATGTTATCAGCTGTCATTTATTGAACTTAACCTATATACAAGTCCAGAAGTCCTACATGTGATCCAAATATTGTCAACATAAAATGGAATTTTTTTTATTCAATTGGTTGCCCCTTATTACATACTAAATATTAGAGTGAACGCTGAAGAGAATATGCATGAATGATAGAAATAGTTAGAGGGGGTGGTACATGATTGGGTCTCTGACATATAGGTGCACATGTTAAAGAGTATTTATTTCACTTATCAAGCAGTAAATTGGGAAAGTGATACAAGAATGTACGTAATTCAGTTCCCAATGTTTTCCCCAAAGATGCGTGAAGCTAAGGTAGTTTCACATTTTCTTGATTAAAAACACCTAAACTGTTGCTCTAAATTGATGCAGCATTATCACTTATCAGCTGGTGGGAATTAATTCAAGTCTACAAGGTCTTTGGGAACAACATCAAAATTCAGTTACATAACACTAATATTTCAAAATTAGAACAGCATTCACACAAGGAAGTTCATATTGTTTTTATAGCTTGCTTAATACAAATAAGTTGGTGTATCATGGAATTGTCATTCAGGAATAGTTATAGTAGTGGTAAAAAGAGTTGAATGTTTGCCAAGTTATAACCATCAGAAGAGCTAACTCACATAAGAGTATCAAGTACCAACAAAAAAATAAGTCTACCTTCTCTGTTGCTTGCACAGACTGGTTCATCATAAGACTGCTATCCTTCAGCTGGCATGCTAATTCAACAATCTCATCAGTCAAATCTTCATGCAGATTCCTGCAAAGACAATGAAACCAATAAAAGTACAATCAGTATAAAAGAACAATCAGTATATTCATTGATTTAAGTAAATCCCTCACGGCAGGTGCTTAGCAAGAAATAAAGAGAAAAGATAACCTTAGTTTGTGCGACCAGCTAAAAGGACTGAAAGTGGTTACTGGTAATTCGTAAGGAGAAATTAGTAATTCTGAACATACCTATATTTCTATGTTTGCCTGGGCTGCTTCATCTAATCTAAGAGGTTCTGCAACATTTCTTTCTTTTGCATTGGTAGGTTGTTCAATCTCTTGCAGAGCTCTGCTTAACCATAATAATAAGATTAATTACCAAAAAATGAATGAGCTCCATGACCAATTTAGTGCAAGGAAGGGTGCAGAATTAACTAACGTCAATCGCCTCCTCAATCCAGGGGATAAGGCTATTGGACTTCTAATTTGTTCCCCTTCAAGGTAACTTTCTTCTTTTCTGATGGCTTCAACAGCATTTTCGTAACCAGGCTAAACCAACATAAACATAGTTAGAGAAAGTGCCTGCGTACGCGCTATATGATTATAATAGCATTTTGCATTCAGGTAACTGAGGACCTAGGACTACATTTATACAGGGTAAATAAACAGACAACAATTTAACCACTTATGTTGGAACTTGGAATCAAAACAGGAGAGATTGAACAGAAAACATAAAGTTGACAATGTTTTGCATGTGAGCAGTTGTGTTTGATTAGGATAATTTGTAAAAAAAAAAAAAAAAATCTAGGCCATTGTAAACATAACTAAGAGAACTTATAGTCTAGTCTATTTATACATAGTACATCAAATGGTTAGAAGTAGAAAAGATACAGGTTGGTACAGTATATAGTAATGAAGACACTGTTTAAATTGAACCCAAAAGAAAGAACAGAGTAAAATCTACTAGTTTCTCAAAAAGAGGAATTGAACAACAAAATACATACCACTAGAGAAGCAAGCCTTGCGGCAAGTTCCTCAATCCTCTCTGAATACTCATTTAGCCTTCCTTTTGCAATACTGAATCAAGAGGAAGTTGTCCATGAATGAAGATGTAACAGTTATACAAATACAAGAAGATAGTAGAGGTAAACATATGGAGGAATGAGTCTTCCAGCAAATTTCATAGGAAATTAATCTGTAAAAAACATATTATGAATTGAAAGGAAGAAACAAAAATATGAAACTCTAGATATTGGTACAAGAAGCTTGCCTTGCAGAAAGAGTATGAAAAATCCAGTAAACCAAAAAGTAATATCTAATTTATAAACTAAGTATTAGTAATATCTAATTTATAAACTAAGTATTATTTAAAGGCTGCACCGGAAAAATGATTCTCCATACATATGTAGTATATTTTAATTAGGTATTCATGATTAAAACTGGTCCATATCACTATTCCTGCAATTAGTCTTACATGAATTATCTGTATGAGGAACCATTGGCTACATTATATCGCTTCATTCAACAGTTCTAGAAAGATGAATAAATGATTATTTTGAAATAACTTGTCTATCATTGTAAGAAGCCAAAATTGGTCATTTTTTTTAAAAAAAAATAGGAAGTTCCTTAGTACCTTCAACTATGTCCAGTCTAGTAATAAGAAATTCATGACCTCCGAATGATAAAAGAAATAAATTATGTCCATTTTCACTAGAAAGTCTCCAGCTAAATGTGATGTTTTGACTTTTCAATCAGCCCAATTAGTAAACAACAACTGTAGTCATTATTTTAGCAATAATAACATGAGTTTACCACTATCTTTCCACGTTACCCTTTTTCAAGAATATTTAATTATGACGCTCCAAACATGTATTGCTGGTAGACAACTAGCTATCCACTGCTTCTTTTTTGTTCCTGTGTGATTCAGTCCTCAGACGCAGCAATCCAAAGTACTGACGACTAAATCTGACTAAATGGTCTGTCTAGTGCCAGCAATACTAACATTGGCACCAACTAACACAAGCCTACTAGTAGATTGTAGGCTACGCCATTCTATTTTATTATTCCAAAATGTTACCAGTTGAACATTATGATAAAAGCAAATTAGCAGGTACCTTGATATCCCTTCTGACGTATTTTCCGCTGCCAGCTTCTCCAACAGTTCCCTCGATGTGGTGACATACTGCGATTGAAGGTTGCACATGCTAAGAGGAAAACGGAATTGAACTTTATAATCTAAAACGTGAAATGCAGTTGTCCCACAGCTTTACATGAATGAGTTTAGCCTGGTTCTGCTGCCGCGGAGCCGAGTCAAGCAACCGCAGCAGATTCACTTCAGTCTTACTGATGCCCATTGTGGGATATCTGATCAAACACGGTACCAACAATAGAAGCATAACCACAATTGCATTAACTCCATTTCCAGAAATATGAACGCGAAATCGCAATTCATGAATCTCCTGATTCCAGATAAACAGAAGAAACTATGAACGGCCTTTCTCCGAATGGAGAGGGGGAAAATTGTACTACAAACTACCTTAGCGCACGCGTCCAATCCGATGGACAATTCGTATGAAAATGAAACAAGATCCAATCGACGGGTCGAGATACAAGAATCCGAGGCGGGGACAATCGAACGGAGAATCGTATTGCAAGGGGAAAAGAAAAAGATTGCAAGATTCAAGTGGTAGAAAGGTTCAAGGGGACACCTCCTCCGCTTGTTGGCGTCGGGCACGGACTACCAAAGGAAGCGGTTCTCGCCGGT